>JAUIMM010000092.1:41262500-41740000 GCA_031769625.1 Taudactylus pleione
CAAGAATTAAGCTACAAAATCCTCCCTAATACGACAAAGACAACTGGCATACGCAAATAAAAATAAAATGGCTTAAATATAATCTGAGAGTGAGCAAGTGAGGGAGTAGGCACCAAAAGAGTGTCAGGTGTAACATCCACAAACAGCCAATCACAAGTGATTTTGCTAGTGTTAGCGACTGTCTTTAATGTGCGCTATTTGTGCCTGCTTCAATTGTGTGACGATGCCCTTACTGTACTTAACCTATGTGAGAAGGCCCCTTCCTACCCTTGTTCCTGTTATCACATTATAAAGATTTCTGCATGCTAGATGCATAGAGGATGGTAAGCGCACATTTGCATGCATTCGCTTTCTAAGCATACATTGTGTAAATCTACGCAAGAAATGCTAAGGCGTCTGACATAATACACATTAGGCATCAGCCTATTCGTCTGTAGCTGTGTATAGTAAGTTGTTGTTTATGATCAATTGCGGATGATGGCCTGCTTTGACACATGCTTGTGAATCTTTTGTTCTTCTTTTGCCACTTAAAAGTTGGAGATTTCTTTTTTTACTTTTATTTAAAAAACAACATAAGCAGCTCTCATTAAACACATCTACTGTCTATAGGCAAGGGAGGATTAAAGTGTGAAGGTGCGGATCCACTAGCAGATAGTGGAACGACAGTACAATTGTAACATTGTATCGTAGAGTCGTTCCTCGTCCCCTGCAGTGCCTACACTGAACGATATGTCGTTCAGTGTATGCACCCTCACTCAACCCTGAGCATGGTCAATCTGTCGGTACCAGCAGATTAACCAGCATGTTCAGGCGATGATTGATGTCGGAAACAACCAGCGGGAGCGCGCATCACTGGTCATTAATTTGTGCATGATTAATGAGCGATTGAACAATATCGTTATATTGCTAATTTTAATCTGCAAGTAAAACACCCGCCTTTAGAAGCTGAGCTTTGGTGGTGTATTCTAGTTATCCTTCTGGTCAATATGACCCACACAAATCAGACACCAGCAGTAAATTCTTATCATGCATCATGTCTACCGTACCTGGCTCTTGGGATATCCCTAGACTTGATCCCATGTAGAATTGACAGGCGTGATAAATAATTCTGCTACAGATACAGGCACAAATGTCGATACCCAAAAGATTAGCTGTGTGTCTGGTTTCTACGGCCACCGCACAATTCTAACATGAACATGGTTGAACAGTTCAGTGTGATGTAAAACAATGAAACATGTCTTGTATGCAGTGATAACTTTCCATTCATAAAACAGGAATTACGTAATTAATTATGTTTTATGACAGATGGAAGGTAATGTGTTTTTACAAATATAAAACAGCAATCCAAGATGAACAATGTCAAGTACATATTAAAAAAAAAATGAATAAATTATTTCCAGGAGGAAATGGTAAACAGAAATGGTAAATTTAGGCAGTAGGAGCAGCTTTGATGAAACTGCTGCTGAAAACATGAGTTGCACTAGGTCACAGGTTCTCAAACTCGGTCCTCAGGACCCCAAACCGTGCATGTTTTCCAGGTCTCCTCACCGAATCGCAAGTGAAATAATTAGCTCCACCTGTGGATCTTTTAAAATGTGTCAGTGAGTAATGAATACACCTGTGCACCTGCTGGGTGACCTGGAAAACGTGAAATGTGTGGGGTCCTGAGGACAGAGTTTGAGAACCACTGTATTAATTTATAATATATTCGTATATAGTCAATTACACATACAGAGAAAGTGGAGAAAATATGGTAACTCTACAACACAATGTTACAGAGGTAAAACTCAACAAAACATGAAAGGCATTCGACAATATTCCACTGACATCCAGGCAAGTCTTCTTGCATCAGTCCTTCCACATGTAGGAAATCTACATTGGTCTGATAATACATGACCTTAGTGGAACTAGATTCTCAGTATGCTGTTTTAACAGATTTTTTTTTTTACATTCACGGGGCCCAATTTATCAATGAGACATACCTCCCTAAACACTCACCAAAGGGGTTATATCAGCCTTTCAATATTTAACAGACAACGGTAATCTAAGATTACCGCTGTTTGTCACTGCATCGCTCTTACCATCTTTTGCTGCTGGGACCCATCTGTTGGCAATGGGGACCCGGCAGCAGCCTTTCCGGCTTCAGCGAAGATTTCCAGGCACTGCCAGGTTCTCGCCGGGTTAAACAGTCATTTACACGCGCAGACGGACCGTCGCGTCAATCACATGATATCGAATCTAGTCATTGGCTGCGAAAGGCTGCCAGAAACTGAGCGGAGAACCCTGCCTATGAGGAGGACGTCGCTGGACCTCACCGGCAAGGTAAGTAATGATGAATACCAGTAGTATATTAGTTTGCATCACTGCGATACTAAACAAAATATGACGCTGGTATTTAGATTTGTTGTGAAATGAGGCCCTAGAGTTGAAATCTCAAACACATGAGCATGCAGCCAACTGGCACGAACTACTACCATCAATATGATTGTTCTTCATCAATGGGTAACATACCATCGATGTAAACCACCAATGGTACCATCAATGGATAACCTACCGATGGCCATCCCTAATCAGAATTACTTCATAACCTCCTCAGTCATGTCCTCGTCCTAGATCTTGGTGATGATGCTAAAGCAGAATTCAAAAGACATTGTATAATGTCATCCTGCCAAGAAAGGAGTCCTCCCATTCATCATTTCTTTATAAGATGGCAAAGATTTCATAGTGCGGACCATCACCTTACACATGTGGCATACATCAGCACATGGGGAAGGGGGGGAATGTATCGAGCCTTGGAGAGAGATAAACCGGAGATGTTGTCCAAAGCATCCAATCAGCTTCTAGCTGTCATTTCATAGACTGTGCTAAATAAATGACAGTTACTCATTATAGAACATTCATACCCACTAAGCATGTTGACACCTACATGGGATAGCATCTCCAGTGAAACCCATGCGTGTGAACAGAAATTGGGGGAGTCAGAATGACAACAGGGTTATACAAGACAAACATGAGGCAGGCGGAGAAGACCCTACTTCTGAGCGCTTACATTCTACAGAGGTCAGCTTTCTGGAACCCTAAAAGAGAAGGTTCTCAAATGGCATGTACTGCAATCAGGGAATCCCAAAACCAACTGCTGGGAACCCACATATTGTCCTTCCTTTAACTACATCTAAGTGAGTGGTTTTCTGCTCACGGGTAGGCCTGGGTGCACACGGTCAGGAATACTATAGGGGATATAGCCGCTGTCAGAGTCCTCACCACATTAGTCTCAAATATGCTGCTCCTATAGAAACATTCATTTGTATAAACTCCCTATGTATGCAGATGACAGTGTAATACTTTATACCAGCTGAGTTGGAATGTTTACGTGGAGGTAGAATCTCTAGATAGACAGGCATCTGGATAAATATGTATTTAATATGCACTATAGTAACTACATTAATTATCCTGATATTACATTCAGACGTAAGCCATTCTGCTGCCAATAGCGTTGATTACCTTCATGACATTTTTATATGAATGACGAAACTCTGGCACCTCCTTTTCACTGGCATCCTCATCCTCATCCAAAGCATCATAACCTTCATCATTGCTGCCGTCGGTCTCATCCACGTTAGTCATATTATCAATCATCCGCTCCAGAGGGGGGCTAAGCTCTCTCTCCTCATTGTCTTTCAAGCCATAGTCAAGTGCTTTGTAAATGATGATTCCAAGCGAGACAATAACCTGGAATGTGCAGGAAAGTAAAGACACTAATGTTACTCGTTCATATAATAATAGCCAAAAGCATAGGCAACATTTTCTTTTCTTTTTTTTTTTTTAAACTTCTGAATAAATTGTAAATATTGATAAAGTTGTCTCCACGTTTAGTTAAATGAAAGATTATTTTTAGTTCACTTTTTTCCACAAACATAGCTCAGCTTGTGGGCTCTGGTGCGTAGCTTGTCACTCTATACTATTATACAACATTTTTAGCTCCTGTCTGTTAAGCAGATTGTGTGTCTGCAAGATAAAAGAGACAGCCACTGTGGTCCTGTTATGCACTAGGTTTGACAACAAAGGCCCCAGGCTTGCCACGTATTAACAGACGCAATTCCTGTTTTATGCTATGGTTTTTACCCTACTGTATACAATTATGGTATGCTGTGTTTTTTAAAATATATATATATATATATATATATATATATATATATATATATATATATATATACACACACACACACACACATACATATATATATATCTCATAGTGTGATGCAGTGGCTTGCAAGAGTATTCACCCGCCTAGGCTTTTTCCCTTTTCCGTTACATTACAACCTGTCATTTATTTTTATTTTTTTATCTGAATTTTATGTGATGGATCTGCACAAAATAGTCTAATTTGGTGAAGTGAAATAAGAGAAATATATTTAAAAAAGAATCTTTATGAATAAAACTCTGAAAATTGGCATGTGCATATGTAATCACCCCCTTTGCTATGAAGCCCCTCAGAAGTTCTGGTGCAACCAATTACCTTCAGAAGTCACATAATTAGTGAAATGAAGTCCACCTGTGTGAAATCTAAGTGTCACATGATCTGTCAGTATAAACACACCTTTTCTGAAAGGCCCCAGAGGCTGCAACACCACTAAGCAAGAGGCATCACACCATGAAGACCAAGGAGCTCTCCAAACAAGTCAGGGACAGAGCTGTTGACAAGTACAATTCTGGGTTGGGTTATAAAAAAATATCCAAATCTTTGATGATCCCCGGAGCACCATCAAATCCATCATCATCAAATGGAAAGAACATGGTGCCACACAAACCTGCCAAGAGAGGGCCACCCACCAAAACTCACAGACCGGGCAAGGAGGGCATTAAACAGAGAGGCAGCACAGAGACCAAAGGTAACCCTGAAGGAGCTGCAGAGTTCCACAGCAGAGACTGGTGTATCTGTGCATGTGAGGACAATAAGCCGTACACTCCATAGAAATGGGCTTTATGGAAGAGTGGCCAGAAAAAAACGACTACTTAGTGATAAAAATAAGACAACACGATTTAAGTTTGCCAAAAGGCATGTGGGCGACTCCCAAATGTATGGATGAAGGTGCTCTGGTCAGATGAGACTAAAATTTAACTTTTCGGCTACCAAGGAAAACTATGTCTGGCGCAAACCCAACACATCCCATCAGCCCAAGAACACCGTCCCCACAGTGAAACATGGTGGTGGCAGCATCATGCTGTGGGGAAGTTTTTCAGCAGCAGGGACTGGGAAACTGATACTAGTAGAGGGAAAGATGGATGGTGCTAAATACAGGGATATTCTTGAGCAAAACCTGTTTCAGTCTGCCTGTGATTTGAGACTGGGACGGAGGTTCACCTTCCAGCAGGACAATGACCTGAAGCATACTGCTAAAGCAACACTCGAGTGGTTTAAGGGGGAACATTTAAATGTGTTGGAATGGCCTAGTCAAAGCCCAGATCTCAATCCAATTGAAAATCTGTGGTCAGACTTGAAGATTGCTGTTCACAAACGGAAACCATCCAACATGAAGGAGCTGGAGCAGTTTTGCCTTGCAACTGTAATTGCCACAAACGGTGGCTCGACAAAGTACTGACTTTAGGGGGCTGAATAGTTTATGCACGATGAAGCTTTCTGTTATGTTGTCCTAAATGTTGTTTGATTCACAATATAAAAAAAAAAAACCACAACTTCACAGTTGTAGGCATGTTTTATGAATGAAATGATGCACACATTCAAACAATCCATTTTAATTCCAGCTTGTGAGGCAACAAAACATGAAAATGCAAAGGGGGTGTGAATACTTTTGCACGCTGCTGGATGAAGTTATTACTTTAATGACTTTGTGATTGTGGAGTAAAGCTGCATACACACACAACGATTTTTTTGAATGATTATCGTTTAACGATAATAGTTTGAAAAAATCGTTCACTTTCTGAGTCAAATGATGAACGATTATCGTTCATGCGCGTTCACGTTTGTAGTTTAGTCAGACTTGTCAACTCCACGATTTTCATTAAGGGACTATGCAAAAATCGTTTGTACTTCAAAAAAATCGTTCATTACACTTTAAAAAATCTGATAGAAAATCGTTGGTAACAAAATCGTTGTGTGTATGCAGCTTAACGTTATCGTTCAGATCAGATCTGAACGATAACTATTTAAAAAATCACTCAATCGTTCATATCTGAAGGTAAATCTGACATATCTGTCAGATCTGTCAGATGAACGATTTGAACAATGCGCGTTCCCGATGGTCAGATAACGATATCTGACATCTGATGTGTTTGCAGTCAGACTTGGACGATTCCATTCATTTTAATGCAGTCAAAAATCGTTCAAATCTTTGGTAAAATCGTTCAATCGTTCATTTGACAGACCTGACAAATCTGACCGTTTGTATGCGCCATAAGAATTCAACAACCCATTAACCCAAGAGGAAGGCAGAGACCTGGATAATTACATAATACGTGCTGATATAATAGCACTGCATGGTATGCATACTTAGCATATAGGGTGTGTGTGCAATTGGATAAACATATCACGCTATGAGGCGCTTGTCTTTCACTTTTTGTTTTCTATGATTTTTGGGAACCTCACAACAAGGGTCCATTTGGAAAGACTACAGCTGCCACTGTTGACATCAGGACCATAGTGGAGGACTATATTGAACTATTCTATGAAACAGAACGTCTGATTGGTTGAGCGCTGTGACTAGTACCTTTTTCTGAAATATATATATATATCTATCTAACAGCAAGGAGGACTACCTGCCTGTAGATTGCTATAATAGTTATGAACTTAGGCCCTCATTCAGAGCCGCTCGCTAGCGGCAGTACGCTCGTTCCGAGCGATGTTCGCACATCTGCGCATGCGTACGGATCGTTATACGCATGCGCGAACCAGTCAGTGCGGCCGAAATTCATGTGCTCGCAATATAGCGAATGCCTGCTATTTTGAGTGACAGAATGAGGCGTATGTGGGTGGTAACAGGGGAAGGTGCTTGAAAATGGGGAGTGGAGATCCGAACGCAGGCGTGCTTAAAGGTCAAAACGGGCGTTTTATGGGTGTGCATAATTAATACAGCAGCGTCATTGACCACGTCACTGGGTTATTTTATAGCCAGAACTGCTCGCAAGATTGTGGTAGCAAAAACCAACCACAAGAATAGCGAGCAGTTCATACGCTGGTCGATGTACTCGATTAATCTAATAAATAGCGGACATGACGTATGGTGCGAGCGGCCAGGGGGCGTTTTTAACAAATAAACGAGCGTATGTTTTGCTCGCTCGTTCAGACTTAGAGGTGTGAACAGACTGCAATTTGCGAACGGATCATTTGAATAGCCACCCCTTGTTTTTGAACGAACGACCGCAAATAGCGAACGGCTCTGAATCAGGCCCTTAGTTATCAACATGCATCTAACACAATTGTTTATGCAATTTAATGTGACTGGTAAAACATAGAAAAGAAGGCATTTACAGTTCCCCATAACCACATTTAGCCGCAATGGCTTATTTTACTTTTCATCTCAACTGTTTCCCTTAGAAAAAAAAAAAGGGATGAATGTAAACAATAACATAAATGAATATTATCCAATATATACACAAATATCTCTCTCTCTAAGGCTGTCACATCTCCTCACTACGTAAGCCCCAATGGCTCCCACTGCAAGGGAGATAGGGGCAGCCTTAGGAGGGGAGGACAGGCCACGGGTTTAAGTATGGGAGGAAGGGGGGAGGTCGGGACGGAGCGGCGGAAATGGAGTGGGGGGTCCATTTAACTAGAATATACGTGTGTCTGTGTAAACACAGATAGAAAACATTAGAGCCCACAATAGACACACATTACGTACAGGGATTATATATTTATGAATACAATATGAAGTTTATAAAATGTCTTAATATAAAAGTGTTGGTTGGAGACAGCATGTGTCACAAGAACAGATGGTTAATATGAAAAAATGGCCACCTCTTGGTCAGGTGATCTGATTCTTATAAACACATCTTTTGTCTTCCAAGTGTTACTACAATCAACCAGATAACTCTGTATTTACAATTGCATCGTTCAGAGCTGCCCTCAGGAGGATTAGACATCCACACAGCCTATCTCGTGGTTAGATGGGTGTATGTTCTGATCACACGCACAACTATTACACGCAATACTGCAGCATGTCAGATCACATTTCTATTGTGTATTAACAAGGAAATTAAAATCAAAACATATATAAATACTTGTGAGATTATAGGACAACAAATTTCTGGAACAAAAAAATAATTTGTTGAATATAAAAGTCTCCTAGAGGTGTATGATTAAATGAGAGATAATAAAACTGCTAAATGTCTGCTCTTTAAACCATTCTAACCAAATTCCCCATAATGTACATTCTGCACCAAAAATAGAATCTAGAAGAACAACATACTGTACTTCTGCGAGCGCTAACCTAGACACACCTGCCGTTATGCACACTGTCAGTTCAATGAGTCATTGCTTTAATAAAGAGCTCTCAACTTTATGGCTTTCAACGTTATAGAATACACTACATTTTCCTGTTGTTTAAATGTAAATAATTAGGTGGATGTATTATCTGAACCATAGAAAAGGCAAATGACACAATAAGCAATAATTCTAACACCTAATAAGAAGGCAGCCTCTTACTACTGTATAAAAAAGCAACAGAAGTGCACATCTTTATACAAATGCCATCAGCAGCTCACCACTTCCGAAATCATGGAAATATCATTAACAACAGGTTTATTTTTATTGCACTGAGCAGGAGTCTATTCGATGAAGTCTGATCTGATAATGACTTCAGAACGCTCCGATATATTTGTGTACGGTACCAAAGCTAAATAGGACTTAACCCAAGTGCTACAACATTAGGAAATTCCTACCAGAACTTAAGATGATCCAAAATCTCATGATATAATAGACGTGGTTAATGGCACACAATAATTGGAGAAACTAAGGTGTATATTTACTAAAGGTCAATTTTAATTGATTTAACAATCGATACAAAATATCGATGTTGTGTTTCGGGGTTAAATCACACATTTACTAATACTTAAAAAAATCAAATAAAAAATTGTGTGTTAGTAACCGTGTAAAATCGACCTTTAGTAAACATACCCCTAAGGATTAAAATATGATCTGCAATCAAGTAAGGAAGTAAGGGAAGATTATGGGATCATGACTACAAGAATATATTCAAAATTAAAATTCACCCTATAATCAAATAATGAAATACTGCTAATAATATGATGGTGAATGAACGTCTGTACGACACTGCTTTAACTTATTACAGGGAAACTAAGTCACACTTTGAAGTAGTGGATTCATGTATTTGGCACTCTGTAATGCGCTGTAGCTAACATGTGGCACAGCTTTGTCTCTATGATAGGAGTCATGCAGAGGCGCCAACACAAGACGCCTAAAGGTTTTTATTCTAGCTTAGAATATAGTTACAATGTCCAATGACAGCCTGATTTACAGTGGTTTTTACTGACAATCCCATCTAGCATCTGACCCATGTAACCTTCCATTACGCCACACTATGAATACTGACTTCACAGACATCAAAGTGAAAAAATACAATTCATTATTTAATTGCAGACATAAAATCCAGACAAAGAAGAGTCACCTCTACAAAAGCTAAACAATGTAATTGTATTGGAGATTAATGAGCTACTTTGTGTGACCAATGGCCTGATTAACTACAGATCGCAGCTGCAATTATGCACGCAGTCTGACTGCGAAGGTATGCTAATCCACTGCGATTAGCTATGCCGTCTCAGCACTACACAGGGATGCCCACCTTACCTTACACACATCCGTAATGTTTAGCAAGACTGTGACAAAATCGGTAACATCGAGTACCATTGCAGCCTCACGCACACCTCACGCACACTTGCACAAAGCTCTAACCTTACTCAGGAATTGCTAACCTCATTGCACGCTGAGTACTTAAGCTGCGTAAGGCATCGCAGTGGATGATTTATGCACGCCCATGCAACGGCGTTCGACTGCACTGGCACGCCTGCGATTCGCCAACCCCCTCCCCGCCAGTCACCACCCACAAACGGCACTTTTTGTCAATTACTCTGTGATGGGCCTGCGTAGTCACTGCAATCACAGTCCTGATCGCAATGGCCGGTTCACGCACTGCATGGCACGCAATAATTGGCCAATTGCGTGCGTATTAGCAGTTGCGATCCTTGCTGAATAAGGCCCCAAGTTCACTATAAAACAGTGTAAGTGTTGTACAAAAAAGGATTACAAAAAAATTGTGTATGATAAAGTCACAATTATTATTTACTGTTAGAATGTTAAACATAAGAATACCTAAAACCTATTAGGTTTGCCACATAAGTCAAAATATCACAATATCCCCATAAACAACATATAAAATCTAATAGGTCTACTGAAATGTAATTAAGTATCATTCACTTGTTTCGATTATATTTTTCAGTAGATAACACAATAATGGAATATTAAGCAGAACAATGAAGACTGATCCTTTATGTAAAATCGTTAGAGCTTATTGGTTTAGAAGGTTAATGCATAATGAAAATTGCCAACATTTTAAAATATATTCCAAAGGCACTGGTACTGATCAGGTGCATCGCATTAAGTCGTATACAGTACGAGTACGAGTAGAGAGACATTCAGGGACTACAACCCATGTTGTGAAGGATTTTGCATCTTACCTGTAATGGGATACGTTTAAGATGCCGGCAGTCGCAATCCCGACCGCCGGCATCTAGAATCCTTAATCCCGGCTAGGGTTAAATGACAGGCGTCTATAATCCAGATGCCTGTCATTTTCCCGATGCCGACATACCGGCATCCCGATCAAAGGGATGCCGGGCGCAGCAAGCGGACAGCCGCAGGGGGGGGGGGGGGGGGGAGGGCTAGGTTTAGACTTAGGGTTAGGCACCCCCCCCGGGAGGGTTAGGCTACGGGGAGGGAGGGTTAGGCACACCTCCCGTGGGTCTTAGGGTTAGGCACCCCCCCCTGGGATTTAGGTTCAGGCAGCGGGAAAGGGGGGGGTTAAGGTTAGGCACTTAGAGGGGGGAGGTTAGGGTTAGTCATCCCTAAGGAGGGTTAGGGTTAGAATAGAATAGTTTATACTTACCTTTAGACGATCGGGATTTCCAGCGCTGTCGGTCTGCAGCTGCCGGGCTCTGCTGTTTTGTCGGGCTGCCGCAGCCGGGTTTCGTACTGCCGGTCATGCGGCAGCCGGCATTCCATACCGAATGCCCTGTAATGTTGATATTTGTATATTCGCTGTTACTGATTACTAAATGCTAATTTATAAAGCCAGAGAATAACAACAGATAGGGAGAGAACTGTAACCAGAGTATAAAACAACAGGGATGGTAGTGAGCTAAAGGTGATACTGAAATCTAAGGACATTGCTAAATTCAAGTCTTTAAAATCTGGAACTGTCCCTGGAAAATAAGGACTCTGTAGCCCTCAGCAATGGCAGCCATGTGCCCAGTTTCCATTATATAGAAAGCCCCAAAGGACTAAGCAGTCAGTGAACACCAAATTATCAAGAGAAGCAGCTCAGTTATCTGTCAGGTGTGTACCCACCAGCTATGTCTTCTTCAAAGCAAACAGAGAGAAATGTGCATGTGTGCATTTACTGTATATAACACCTGCATTATAACAATAAACTAAATCTCTTCTCAAACTAGACAAAAATCTCAAACTATTGTGACCAGCCATCCGTAACCATGACCAAACAAGAACTTGTAAGATCCGGTAACTACTGCTGACAAGCCGCATTATACAATTTCATACCCATTTAATAATAATCCTTATGTATCACAAAACTTACTTAAACAAATTTGCAAGTTTTGGCTTTTAAAAAGCCTTATAATATTGGATTCTACTTTTTTTTTTTTTTAATCTAAAGAGGGCCAACCTGTTAATGTCAGCCACAAACTGTTGAATGGAAATTTTACTGCACAAATTAACCAATAATGACATTTGCTTAAAGGGTAAAAAGGGGATGTCCACACTTCGCTATTATGAGAAAGGGTCTTAGGCTGGTTACCCAATGTCATGAAAACATCAGTGACACTGTGAAACGTGATACCATTTGGCAGCAGTGTGTAACTAGCGCTTATACATGTAACCAGTGACAGTCATGTGGCCCATTCCCTGACACCATAACCATTTCCGCTTTTACCTGAGGTCAGGAGCAGTATTGGTGGCACAGCAGCAACTTGTGGACTCTGCCTGCCCTATTCATTTGTGTTCACTTCCAGTGTAGGCAGGCGAGTAGATGGCGTTTTGCCATGCTGAAAACAGTTGCATTTTTGCATTAAACACAGGTGTAACATTTTCAACTAAGACACAATATTACTGCTGTGTGTATAGGTTTGTGCAGGGACAAGTCTACCTATTGCTCCAATGCACACTGCACTGGGTGTACACACTAACTTTCTGTCTAAGGGGTCTATTTTCTAAGCAGTGTTAGGAGACAGAGTGAAAAGTGATAAGGTGCCAGCCAATCAGCTCCCAACTGTCATCTCACAGGCTGTGTTTGAAAAATGACAGTTGGGAGCTGATTGGCTGGCACCTTATCACTTTTCACTCTGTCTCCTAACACTGCTTAGTAAATATACCCCTAAGTATGGAAGGGACATGCAGTATTAATGTGTCGCTACGCTATAGTCAGTGACAAATCAGGTGACTAAGACAGAAAAGAGGCTAGGCAGCAGACTCCTTGGGTGTAACCAGTAAAGAAGAACAAAGATATTATCTAGTTCTCTTCAGGCATTTTAGAATTAACAAACTGAACTTTCCTTTCACAGCGGCCGCCTTTGGCTATGCAGCCACATACTGAATATAAATAGTCTTATTTCTCAAGTCTTTATTTTTGAGGCAATTTTATATAACAATACGAAGACAAAACAGGAATGATCTATTCAATTTTGATTACAGAAGCAATGTTAATATTTAAGTGGATTTGTGGGTAAAGGTGTCTGCGCTACCAATCTGACAGATCAAACTGCCAAAGGCAAAGTAAAAGAAATTAAGATAAACTTTTGCATTAGCAACTGATTTACTTATATAAAACATGAAGCTACTGAAACAGCTGAAACATTGGTGAAACACTGGCTTCTCAATTGTATCCTGCCAGAGCCACGTTATCAGAGACAATGACATATTCCTCTTCCACTTACAGCTGTCAGCAATGAAAGGTAATGGTTGAGCAAGAATCCATTTCACGCCCTGTGTCCATTGAAAGGACAATGTGATTATTACACCCAGAGAGCTTAAATAACTAAGATGTCTGTATTAAGGAGATTTACAGTGATTGCTCCCATTTTAGTCAGAAGGATAGCTCGCTTGTGTAAACGGAAATCCTAGCTAAGTGCCAGACTCTTGTTAGGCGTTTTAGAATGAATAAAATACACTTTCCCATAAGTACTACTTAATGGGATCACTCTAATCACTATTACGATTTTTTTATAGTGTTAATAAAAGATTTGTAAACCTTCTAAATTGTTAATAAGTGGTATATATATATAAAAAAAAAAAATCATGAAAATGACTTTCATGTGGTGCATTTGATCACTCACTGATTTTTACTAAAGGGTCAATATTAAATCTACTCTCACTAATTAATATCGCCATTATCAGTGCAGATCCAGAGCAGAGTATATACAGAAAGAGGAGTACCGTAATAACATCATCACTCCAATATTTTGTACAACAGCCCAGATAAGTAAGATAACTAGCACATCCAACAATACAAAAGGAAGAGGGTAAAAGCCCGAAACCATGTAAAGTGTGCTGAAAAAAGCCGGAAACCATGTAAAGTGTGATAAAAAAAAGCCGGAAACCATGTAAAGTGTGCTGAAAAAAGCCGGAAACCATGTAAAGTGTGCTGAAAAAAGCCGGAAACCAGAGCAAATGTATTGAAAAAGCTGGAAACCATGTAAAGTGTGCTGAAAAAAGCTGGAAACCAGAGTAAATGTATTGAAAAAGCCGAAACCTTTGTAAAGGCTTCAATAAGTTTTCTATTGTTTTCGGCTTTTTCAATACATTTACTATAGTTTCCGTTTTTTTCAATAAACTTTACATCAGAGGTTCCCAAACGTAGTCCTCAAGGCACCTCAACAGTTCAGGTTTTGGAGATATCCTTGGTTAAGCACAGGTGGTTAAATCAAATTGACTGAGGTACTAATTAAGTCACTTGTGGTCAAGCAGGGATATACTTATTTATTTATTTATTAACAGTTTCTTATATAGCGCAGCATATTCCGTTGCGCTTTACAATTGGAAACATTGATAGAACAAAACAGGGTAATAACAGACAGACATAGAGGTAAGAGGGCCCTGCTTGCAAGCTTACAATATACTTAAACCGATTGAGTATGGGATACCGGCGCTTAGAATCCCGGCAGTCTGAATCCCGACAGGGTTAGGATACAGACACTTGTCGGTCAGTATCCTAGCCATCTCTGCCAGATGCCTGAACCTAACCTCCCCCTAGTGCCTAAACCCAACCTCCCCCTCCCAGCACCCTAAACCTAACCCTCCTCCCTTAGTGCCTAACCCTCCCACTAATACCTAACCTTAATCGTCCACCTAACCCCAATACTTATCGGTGGGATGCTGGCACAGAGATTCTGACAATCGTCGAGATTACGGTGCCGGCATTCTAAGTGCCGGCATCTCAACTGTCGGCATTTTGACTGCATTCCCTTAAAACCAGGATTGTTAGGGTGCATTGAGCACAGAATTTGGGAGCCTCTGCTTTACATAGTTCCTGTATTTTTCAATACATGTAATATAATATCCGACTTTTTCTATGCATTTAGTATGGTTTGTGGCTTTTTCAATACATTTGATATGATTTGCGGATTTTACCCACACACCAATATAGTGTTGACTCTAGGTCCGGCGGCAGGCAGGGCACCAAACCTATAGTAGAGCTAGGGCACATCTGCATCGGTACGCGTCTGAAAAGGGGACATGTCTTTATGACGCATCCCCTTTTCGTCACTCTTGGGGGCGTGCCTGGCACTTACGGACTTGCCGGGTAGCCCCCAAGTGCCGTGGTCACTGTGAATGGATGCCGGGCGCATGTGCCCGGCGTCCATTCACTGGCGGTGACCGCTGCTCTGCCAATTTCCCCACCAACGTGACACTGCGGCCCGCGGGCGGAAAACAGAACCCGCAGGCTGTTTCACCAGGGCGCCTGAAACAGCCTAGCGGGACCGCTACCAATATAAAGCCTGCAAAACTAATCATGAAAAGTTTACTATTAGAGGGAAGCATTAAACAATCTAATTTTTTCATTTTTGACAATTTTAAAGTGATTTTCGACTATACGAAATCCTCTGCTATTTAAGACCCCCCTACCTCAAGTATACCTTTGATAGTGATCAATCCCACAGAACACCTACCATTAATGGGCGACAGCAACACAATACTAGTGCTCACACCCATTGCAGCAGAGTCGGACAGTGCTAACAATGAGAAGTAGGCAAGCAATTCAAACTTCTGCTCACTATTGTGGGTAGAATCAAGGTCCATAAACTTCATTAGTGAGAATAACCACAGACGCATATAGTGAAAACTCAAGAATACACCAGGAAGTATAAATCACACCAGCATAATTTCACAAAATAGGCTAATCAGTAAGAGCAGAGCGCTCCCATTACAATTCGGGACGTTCAGTATTTAGATTGGCCACCGACCCCGCAACCACATCACCAATGGTGGGCATCTCAGGGTATAGATTTAATCAGGAAGTCTATAATACATTATTAAAACACCAGCGTTCAATATATGTCCCCTTATGCTCTCCTATATACAATAAAAAACAAAAACATTTAATAGGGATGGATGAAAGGATCTACCTAGATACTTGTATCTCAAACAATTTAAGGTTATCATGTTCATGTATAAGTAAATATATATATGGGCACAGACTGTACAGTAGAGAATCACAGAAAAACAAAAATATGAAAAATAAAAAAAAAATTAATAAAAAAGTTTTCTTGAAAGAAAACACAAAAAATGTGGCCAAAAAGTTTACTAAGACTTATATAAGTTAAGCGCATTCCTCAAAGAAAAATCCCCAAGTGTCCCGGCTCACTAAGGCCTTTTAGCCATATTATGTCCAATTTATGTACCCACCTCTCTGTAGGAGCATTGTAGCTCTACTTCTGCTTTTGGTTGTACAACTAGGCCTATAACTATACATCGTAGAGATGCCAGCTGATGTAGCATCTCTATAAAGTGACAAGCCTCATATACTGTATGTGGACAACACAGACTGTGTAATGGTTAGCATTACTGCCTTACAGCACTGAGGTTGTGGATTCGATACCCACTACAGCCCTGTATGGAGTTTGTATATTCTCCCTGTGCTTGCATGGGTTTCCTCTGGGTACTCCGGGTTCCTCTCACATTCCAAAAATATACTGTTAGGTTAATTGGCTCCCAACAAGAAGTAACCCTAGTGTGTATGTGAGCATGTGATAGGGAACATAGATTGTAAGCTCCACTGGGGCAGGGACTGATGTGAATGGACAAATATTTTCTGGAAAATGCTGCGAAAAATGTGTGTGTGCTATATAAATAACTGGTAATAAATAAATAATACATGTTTGCAAGCCATTTTGTGAGAGGAAGGTCATCAATAAGAGCAACTCTTAATAGTGGTTAATCAGATAAACCGGTGGTCCGACACTTCTTTGAAATTAGCATCACTGAAATGTATGATATTAGTTGCAACTTATTCAAATCCTTTTTTCTTTCCCGTTTTATTTTTGAATTTAGTGTTCAAGAACGGTTTATTCACTTTTTTCCGATTTTTTTTTCTTTTTCTGTGCCTATTATAAATAAATATATATTTGTGTTGTGATCTATTGTATTGATAGGATATATGCTATTAAACATTATAATGGCCTGAAACTTCAATTCTTTGCACTATGTGACCATGAATATACTAATACCTCCCATTCATAGCAATCTTAAATCTTTTAGCCAATTTGAAAAAGTTGCTTGTGAAGATTAACTTCCTGTTTGCGCCCCACAGTGGGACGCATGGTTTCACATGCTCATGTTATGGAATGCAGGGACACTACTGCGCATGTTCCGGCTTGCGTTCCAGTGTGATGCGGCCGAAATCTCACACACTGTGGAGCCCGTCGGCTTGGGACGGATCTCCATCACTGGCCATTGTATATATTGAGTGGTGCCTTACCGATTTTGATATGGGTAGGTATGCAAACTGATGATTTGTTTAATTTCCGCATTGACCGCATCGTCAGGTTGGGCTGCATGTAGGGCCGACCTGATGATGTGGCTGACAACCCCACAGGAGCGCGCACCGCCCGACATAGTGGGTATACACTGCATGA
The DNA here is from genome assembly GCA_031769625.1 of Taudactylus pleione. Lineage (NCBI taxonomy): Eukaryota > Metazoa > Chordata > Amphibia > Anura > Myobatrachidae > Taudactylus > Taudactylus pleione. The sequence continues at coordinate 41,279,898 of JAUIMM010000092.1, forward strand.
TTTGAACGATTTGTCATACCGATCTGTCGGAATCAGCCAAATCGTTAAAAAAAATGGCTAAGTGTGTCCCCAGCTTTAGGACACGGCACTCTGATCTGTGATGCAGTCAGGGGGTGTCTATTTACACCAGATGCTGCATTAGCATTGTAATTGTACGTTATTGCACAGTCACTTCCCTGAGGTTTGCAATACCATACAACTCTGAATCAGACCCACTATTACTGTGGCAACATCATAGGTAAAATACACCAACTTGAAACTGCGCTGGAAAATGGAAGTGTGCTTGGAATAGTTATCATGTTTGAAGGTAAAATTCTTCTTTATCTTCAGCTTTCTGGCAGATGCCAGCAGGTTTCATGAAAAAAATACTGGAGCTATATTCATTGTACCCTCTGTCCTGACTAGGATCTCTGTCCCAGTGAAAGCAAAATCCCCCAATGCATCTTACAGCCACCACCATGTGTCACATCATGTATGGTGATCTTTTTGTTATGAGCTGTGTTACTTTTATAACATTAGAAGGGAACTGGTATGTCATACCGCCGGACCTAAGCCCGGCAGATGAAATATCGATGCCAGCAGGAGCAGATCCTTACGGAGGTAAGTAAACCACCTAACCCTTCCCTCCTTAACCCTCCTTTAGTGTGGCATAATCCTAACCGCCCCCTAGTGCCTAACCCTAAACTCCCCCCTGGGGTACCTAAACCTAACCCCCCCTCCCCACACCCTAAACCTCCGGGGGGGGTTCTTAACCCCCCCTTCCCCTAGCCTAACCATAACCGGGGGGTTTCTAACCCTAAGTTCCCCCGAGAGCCCCTAAACCTAACCCTCCCCCCTGCGGCTATCCGCTCCAGACTCCCGGCTTACCTACGATCGGTAAGCCGCACGTCGGGATTTCGGCGTGGGGCTGATGATAGGCGTCGGGATTTAGATGCCTATCATTAGTCTCTTTTTACTGTTGGGAAGCCGGTGGTTGGCATTTCGACCGCCGGCTTCTAAACTACATCCCCCATTAAAAGTTTAACCCTGATCTCCAAAGACCAGAAGACATTTTCCCAAATGGTTTGAGGTGATTTAACAATTGTTTTTTGCTACATGTAAATGTGCTTGGGCAGGGTTGCACGATTTAAATCAAACAATTTAAATCAAATGATTAAATCATGATTTAAATCAAAACGTTAAAAAACTACAACTTTTGCTTAGAAAGAGAGAAATGTAGTGGACAGTTTTTTTTTTGTTTTGTTTTTTTAAGCTCAGCTGGGGCTCACAGATGCCTACTTGATGACTAATCTACTTGAACCTAGGTACAGGGGAAAAAAGCTTAGTCCTGCTGAAACTGAGAATGCTATAGAGTTTGCTCATGCCAATAATCATCAAATAATGCCGGTCATCATCAACATTCGTGCATCCATGAAACAATTTGTACCATATATATGTTTGAAGTGGACACTTTACGCCAATGTATTGGGATAGCAAAATGGCTACTGACAGCCATTTCTATTCATGGTTCTTATGTGTGTATCAGGCATGAAATGGTACAGGAATGTGGTAAGCAGACATGCCATAAATCCGCAAGGCGTTGTCTACTGCGATGTACGCTTGCGTTAAGTTTTAGAAAGTCCTTATCAGTAGTTAGCCAATAATGTAGTTTGAAGTAGATTTATGCCCATATTAGTAAGAGTTAGATGGGTATGCAAGTAGAATAGTATATAAGCAAAGAACATAGAAGCTGCCAGTGGCCTGCCCTATGCCTGGACTAGACTGCAGTTAGTGGCCAGGAAATTGTTAATTCCAGCTCTCCATTCTGAGAGAGGAGGCTCCTGGATCGTGTAACCATCTTATATTCCGAAGCTAAGTAACTATTATTCTTTCATATCTTGTTATTTGTTGTAATAAACTATATATTTTTTCAAGATACTGGTTTGTGTGGCTTAATTAACCTTCTGTATCCAAGAACCATCTCGTTCCACCGGGAACAGCCAAGTATCTCCTCTAGCCTGGTGGATGACCTACGCAGCTCAACTTCAGTTAGACACTTCTGTAGTAAATCTTCTGAAGCAGATGTTCACCGCAGTTTCATCAAGTGCAGGAATTGAAAAGATTTTTTCCACATACGGTTTTGTACAATCCAAAACACGCAACAAATAGGGAAATGAATAAGCAGCTAAGCTGGTTGCATGCTACAGAGCCTTTCCTGTTGAGGACAAACTTGAGGACGTGGACAAAGACATGTACATGTTTGACTCCGACAAAAACAACTGATTGAGTGAAATTAAGAGCTTAATTGTACTTCTTGATGCAACTGTTTAGTGTGTATTTATTCTATTACTGTGTTCATTTTGTTACTAGTCTCACTTCAAATATTGTTCATTTATTACTAAAACAAGGTGTACAACATCTAAAATTAAACAGTTTACTTAAAAAAAAAAAAAAAAATCCTATTTAAAGCCAAGAAATCTGATTTAAATCAAATAAAAAAAATAAAATAAAACAAATGGATTTATTTTTGTAAAAATCCGATTTTCATGCAACTCTGCGCTTGGGCCTACCACTTATCCCAGACATGTGCAGAATTCAGATGATTGTTCTCCAGACTCTATTAGTAATTCCTGCAGCTCTTTTAATGTTATGTAGGCCTTGGTGAGTTTTCTCACTATCTTGTAATCAACTTTGAAGGGTTGTCCTGATCTTTGCAATGTCCCTTTTGGGCAGATATTCTTCACTTATTTATTATATAGTCACCAGATTCTTCAACGGTACATTCATTGCTTTTAAAATTATTTTACATTTATCTCAGATTGGTAGCTTTTAACAAGGATCCGTTGATGTTCAGAAAGCTCCTTGCTATCCCAGTAAGATGTAACCAAGAAAACTGCATGGAAATAGTACAGCGGATCTTTATTTGGGATTTATAACAATCACTTTAATTGCTGGCAGGTGTATTCCAATTATCTTTTAACAGGATTTTGAATGTGACTGGTTAACTGAACAGAGCTACATACTCATTATGAAAGGGTTAGACCACTTATGTAACCAGGATTTTGTCATTTTTGTATTTCACTTATTTTTCCTTAAAACGCTCTATTTTGAAAAATGGCAATATAACAAAAATCTACAATTTCAATAAGGGTGTGTACATGTTTTATATCAACTTTATATACATATATTGTGTGCAACTTAAATTAGAAATTAATTTAGGGGCCTATGTATCCGTTTGTTCCATAAAATTCTGCAGTAACTGCTTCCCTGGGAGAAGTCTCCTAAATGTCGGGGATATAACTCGCAGGGACAGTGGTACAGCAACTGCTGTCCCTGAGAGTTCCCCTTCGTACATAGCAGGGATATGTTTAGCGATTATTAGCACATAGACCCTTCATGATGCATTGAATCCATAGTTTTTAAACCAATCATTTGAATATACAAACATTGTGTAAAAGATACTACCACTATATATAACTAAACCCAAAACTAAACTACTTTCCAAATGAAATTGAACCTCAATAGTAAAACGGTACCTTTTACCTAGTCCCCTGGAAAACACACCAGTGACCTCACTAATACCGTAGGAATAACACAATTTATAATGGTTTTCCACACAAAACATAGATATATAATTTCACGTCTATCTATCTATCTCTCGTGGTGCAGGGTCCAGACTTTAATAATATAAAACACTCACTTCATCAAATCTAAATAAAAGTAAAAGAACCAGCACTCACATTGAGAAGCTTGTACCTGGCTTTATTGGAGAGTAGACATAGAAAGCATGTAGCATGTAGCATGTAGCAGGTGCTCGACGGCCATTTCAACTGCTGCCAGTTTTCTTCAGGGGCCATATGGATAGTGCAAACATGCTATATAAATGGTCCAGAGGGCGCCAAACACAAAATAATTACACAGACTGCTGAGTGTCCCCGGCTAAGCACACAGTGCCCTCATTGGTCCCGAATCTCCAGCTGTGTGGGTGGGGCCTGTCGTCACATGTTTGACAGGCAGCCCCATCACTAAGCAACCGGCTGACACAAATCTACAACCTGTGACATATCGCTGCAGAGCAGCCTCTGTCTGACACTATAGCCTCTGACAGTCAAAGAAAACAGGCAGCCTATTCCACTACAATTGAGAAGAATAATACATACATGGAAGCAATTAGCAGAACAAATCATAAGATACAGAGAAAAAAAATCAGCAGCAGACATGGCAAGTGTCGTACTAGGTACACTGATAGAGGACATACATAAGACATAAGGAAGAGGGGGACCCAGCCCGTGCTAACATTCAAGTCTATTGGTAAATGTTCAGGCCGAAGGGGCTGCACGAGAGAAGTGCAGACCAGGCTGAGAGGCTGGAGCTCAGTCAGCCCACAGGTGTCTTGTACATGTTGGTGGTTCAGACATAAAAGGCGTGATAACTGACAGATAATTGAGACCTTAACATCAAATGTCAATGTGTGCACAGATAATACATATCATTATCATTGTGGCCAGAATATTACACTAGCCATGGGTTTTCAATTTACTTCGCACACAAATGCTTAAAGTGGGACGATCACCAAAATATAATTTTAAAAATGTGTAAATGAAATTAAATTCACTAACAGACAACCAAAATGTAAAATATTTTCATTATATTGTTGTTAATATAACATCAATATCAATGTTGTTCTTTGCCATCTAATAGTGCATGTTAAAGACTACATCACGCTATTCCAGTATTAATCAAAGCTAAAAACTGAGCAGTGCATGGCAGAGCCAGCCATCTGTGCGCAATGTAATGAACTGGTGAATGCTCGGTTTTTATTTTATGTGACAGACGTTTCTATGCTTAGATCTCCCATATGGGAACCAAATATTTCCCAGATCCTGACATTTAAAGAGCAAAAGTGAGGGCAAGTAAAGACTGTAGATACTACATAAGAAAAGCTGAATGCATTATTAGAGGAGTGCTTGATCATTAGAATACAAATAACAGAGTCCAGGCCATGTAAATCATTCTGGAGAGTCTATTAACAGCCACAATGAAGCAGGGAGCCACAGAAAGATTAGCAGGTCTGCGAGCTGGGAAGTTCCATTATAGACTGTAGTATGTCTATGTAAAAACATTGACAATTCGGGTAAAAGTACACACAATAAAAATCATAATCTGGGTGACCAAGGAATTAAATAAGTAGGGTTCAATAGCCAAAGGTCCTAATTAGTATACCTTTCTCCCATTACATATTAGGTCATTCAGAAATTCGAAACCATTTTTACTACTTCTTTGCAAATGTTTACATAAATTAGAACTTGCTACACAATAGCTGATGAACAGCAAGTTCTGGTGTAACTGTATTATGTAGAAAACCCCAATAGCCTGCAGGTAAGAGAGCAGTTGTGTTATCCAGACCTTATCCAGGATGGAGGTTCCTTTCCTGCCCTGGTGTTATCCAGACCTTATCCAGGACGGAGGTTCCTTTCCTGCTCTAGTGTTATCCACACCTTATCCAGGACGGAGGTTCCTTTCCTGCCCTGGTGTTATCCAGACCTTATCCAGGACGGAGGTTCCTTTCCTGCCCTGGTGTTATCCAGACCTTATCCAGGATGGAGGTTCCTTTTCTGCCCTAGTGTTATCCACACCTTATCCAGGACGGAGGTTCCTTTCCTGCCCTGGTGTTATCCAGACCTTATCCAGGATGGAGGTTCCTTTCCTGCCCTAGTGTTATCCACACCTTATCCAGGATGGAGGTTCCTTTCCTGCCCTAGTGTTATCCACACCTTATCCAGGACGGAGGTTCCTTTCCTGCTCTAGTGTTATCCACACCTTATCCAGGACGGAGGTTCCTTTCCTGCTCTAGTGTTATCCACACCTTATCCAGGACGGAGGTTCCTTTCCTGCCCTGGTGTTATCCAGACCTTATCCAGGATGGAGGTTCCTTTCCTGCCCTAGTGTTATCCACACCTTATCCAGGACGGAGGTTCCTTTCCTGCCCTGGTGTTATCCAGACCTTATCCAAGACCAAGGTTCCTTTCCTGCCCTGGTGTTATCCAGATATTATCCAGGATGGAGGTTCCTTTCCTGCCTTATCCAGACCTTATCCAGGACGGGGGTTCCTTTCCTGCCCTGGTGTTATCCAGACCATATCCAGGATGGAGGTTCCTTTCCTGCCCTGGTGTTATCCAAACCTTATCCAGGATGGAGGTTCTTTTCCTGCCCTGAAACTACTACAAACATGACAAACAATTCTTATTACTCACCCCGTTCAGAAAGACTGTATTCTATTTCCAAAGTATTTTGTACTCTGCACCCATTAGTGATATAGTAAAGTGGCCAGAAAGAGCCTAATAGCTCACCAATATAAGTAGTGCACTAAGAGCCTTTATTATATCACAAGAACAAAATCACAGTTTATAAAAATCTGCATAATGACAAAGACCCCAAGAATGAAAGCATAAGCTTTCCATTAACCAATACAGGCATTCTAATTGCAGTTTATTTGCTTTAAATGCCCAACCATATAACTGCTAGTTCACTAACATTGATACATCCAGAAATGCAGTCATAACTCCTGTTTGCTGCTCCTGTCAGATCGCACGTATGTAATAAACTGAACAATGCCTTATGTGGTGCCGGGCTGGGGACACAGAGGAAACTGACACATATCTTGCACTGATAAGATATTACAATGTAAACAGGTGCTTGGTGTATGGCTCTGCCTCACTGGCTGTATAAAGTTTGACCTGTAATTGTAACTAAGGAATGATCTGTAGGGAACCATTATTATTATTATTACCAGTTATTTATATAGCGCACACATATTCCGCAGCGCTTTACAGAGAGTATTTGCCCATTCACATCAGTCCCTGCCCCAGTGGAGCTTACAATCTATATTCCCTATCACATGTGCACACACATACACACTAGGGTTAATTTGTGTTGGGAGCCAATTAACCTATCAGTATATTTTTGGAGTGTGGGAGGAAACCGGAGTACCCGGAGGAAACCCACTCAAGCACAGGGAGAATATACAAACTCCGCACAGATAGGGCCATGGTGGGAATCGAACCCACGACCTCAGTGCTGTGAGGCAGTAACGCTAACCATTACACCGTCTGTGAACCATCCACATTCCTTCTGGTGAAGTTTACACTTCCCTCCTTGTTTCTGAAGCATGATGCTGGCTGGTATAAAACTTGATATGAGCATGTAAATATTTACTCTTAACAATATCCTTACCACAAAACATTTGGTGAATATTTAATTTTCTATTTGTGTGAAATTAAAACAAGAAAACCGTCCTCATGATTCATGCTGTGTTAGCAGAATGATCTTTATATAGAAACATGCTAATTACAATCTGAAACCCATCGAAAAAGCCAATTCTGTTACCGGAATATCTGTTTCTCTGGTTTATTGGTCACATTATTGTACTTCAAATGGAACAAAATAAACCCAGCATATAAAACAATCACATTACCATTGATCATGCCAAACAGAATAAAATATGTTGTTTTTTTCCTCATTCACATACAATATTACAAATGGATAAAAGGGATTAACAGGTACAGTAGGCAGAAAGGGGCACATGTCAGGTACACTAATCTAAGTACTGTAAAACAAATGGTCAGGACCTTTTCTAGACAAAAGTGGTTATAGAACATCATTTGGTCTAACACAGGAATAGCATTATTATGATAAACATTAGCAGAAGTAAGCTTTAGAAAGTCAAGAACGAGATTAGCAAAGTTTTGGAATCGAACAGATGCAAAATTCTGGTGACACAATCCAATGCTGGGTACACGGGACGATCTGTACAGCGAACGATATCGCTGAATGATCTCACTTGAAATTTCTGGTGTGCTGGATGAACAATATTGTTCATCCACACACCAAATATATCATCAACGACCAACGATCGTTCTCCCATATGGAAAATGAACTATATCGTCCAGGCTGGCCTGCATGCATGGATGGATGATGGACGATATCGTTATCGTCCAGCGGGAGCGCGCATCGTTGGTCGTTCGTTGCATACACATGGAACGATATGATATCGTTATCATTCATATCGTTCAAAGATATTGTTTCGCGTGTATGCACCTTTAGAATACCATATTGATTTCACGTTCCACAATGTATTTGTCAGAGAGCAATTTGTTGTATTTACAGTAAAAACTGAGACAATCGCTGTCAGAATGATCTTTTGTGTGGAGTGAGTGGGGTATCCATTAGAGAATAAGTGACAATTTACAGCCAAATGAATAATGAGACAAATAGTTTCAGGGAGAGTATTGGTGCGTACAGACGGGACGATCGACAACGATAACGTCTATAGCAATCCACGATCAACAATCGCGGGTCCCTATAGTAACCTGGTCGATATCGACCAGATTGGCCTGCATGCACTGGAGAAGGACGATATCGACCACACATGTCCGTGCATTGCAGATCGATGGGAACCGAAAAATGCACGATATGAAAGATAACGATATGATCGATATCGTTATCGTTCATATCGTCCATTTTAATCCTACCGTGTATACCCTACCATATTGAAGAGTTTGCACAGTGTTGCTGAGATCCTTCCAATAGATAACATTTTCTTATTTAAGATGAAAAAAAAAAAAAATTCCAGCTGCCTCATTAACCTTGTCCAAACATAATCATGGCTAATAGGACAACAGAATAATATATTGGATGTATAACTCTATATTATGTGGCTGTATCAGCGCTATTAACCAGCATCCTTTGGAAAACCCCAAAAAATAAAAATAAATCTACACTCAAAATTCATTACATGGCTTCTCCTTTATACTGCCACTGGCTTGTCACGTCTGCATGCTACTTTTTACAGGTTTACATAATCCACTGAACTATCATTTCCCTGTAGAAACTGCACACCGAGGAGTGGTGACCTCACCATTATGATCCCTCTCTCGGCACGCCTGCAGGTACTAGTCCTGGACCCAGTTGGAAGAGATGAAGTACTCCTCCCACCGGGAAGCAGTCAGGAAGCCGACAGATGTAATCCCGACCGCCGGCTTCCCAACTGTCTAATCCCGGCAAGGCACTAATGGCAGGCGTCGAAATCCCGACGCCTGTCATTAAACCTACGCCGAGAGCCCGACACTCGGCTTACCGATCAAAGGTAAGTCGGGTGCGGACAGCCGCGAGGAGGGTGGGGGGGGGGTTGGTTAGGCACCCCCCAGGAGGTCAGGTTTAGGCTAGGGGAAGGGGGGGATAGGTTTAGGCACTTGGGGGGGAGGTTAAGGTTAGGCACCCCTAAAGGGAGAGTTAGGCTTAGAATTAGGTTAGTTAGTACTTACCTTAGGACGATCGGGATTTCCTCCTCGGTCGGGCTGCCGCTGTCAGGATTTGAACCGCCGGTCACTCCCACTATGTATGGAGGATGGCCGCTACAACCACAGTTCCTCAGACTAGGGAAGCAGAACATTTTAGGATGGCTGTCGTGAGTCATACAGCACCTCTGAAACACTTTATAGGTGGTCTTGTTAACCAAGGTAGAGATGTGGCTAAGGCCTTACAGATTTTTCACTTTAACCATAAAGGTTATTTTGAAAAGGCATAAATAAAATTAAATTCTTGGTTGCGCTTTAAAGCTGGACTGCATCTAATGGACAAAGTAGTCATCTTAGAAGCAAAGCCAAATATAGCATTTTAAATGTATAACTGCGATGTTAACAATTGTTATGAAGGCAATCACTATGAAGGATGGAATATTGAGAAAGTATTTTATAATCATAAATACTATATTATAATTACAGCCAAGAAAGAAGCAGGTTTAATATGAATTATGTTGAAATCGACAAAAATAAATGTGATTTCCCTGAACAAATTCTAACATTTCAGAAACATGGACTGTTTTATGTGACGTACAAGATGACTAATTAGGAATGTGGATTATTCTGTTAAAGTGCATTTTCAACTGAGTTGCATGAATGTATTATGTTTAGACACATCAGACATTAAGTAATTCAAACATAACTGTCCATTAAACCAGTCAGAATTACATTTGGTTGGCCAAATTAAATATAAAACATCTAGCATTTACTATTTACTACTGCTTTCAATCCAGTTGCAAAAACTTCCAAAAATCTGCTTTTTTAAAAAGACGTCGAATAACAAAAACTCCAAAGTTTCCCAAATAAAAGACGCCAAAGTATCCCACATTGTTGCAAGTCTGTATCTCTTTTTGGCTACAGTCTAAATAAGAAACGTCAGAGTCCAAAATTTGCAATTGTCTCCTAGTATTGGCATAAGTCAACAACCATATTGGATCTGTTTTAAACCAAATACACACTGTTTCACCCTTATTATTGCTCATAACTGAAGTGATCTATGGGCCTGATTCACTATTGTTGTGATTATACATGCAGGTCTGCTAGGAAAATATGGTAATGACTGCAATCGCAAAGCTAGTATAGAGAGACGCCCAAAGCCAGCATAAAGACGCAAACTACCGATTTCGCACATCCGTAATACCGTGCAATCCTGTGTATACATCAGTAACTCACTCACAATTACAACAGGTCTGACCTTACTCAGAAATTGCTAACCTCGTCGCACGCAGGGAGTATACAAGCTGCGTATGCAGACGCAGTGGCTAATGTATGCATGCCCAAGTAACAGCATTCTAATTGAATCTTCATTGTTATCGTTATCGTGGAGTGTAGTTAAATAACTTTTCATATTACTTTTTATTTGTACGTTGTTCTATTGGAGATGGATTTTTAATTTTTTCACGTTTAATGGATTACACGGTTCACTATTATTGACACTTTCCTACATTTTTCCTTGCAGTATTACACTTTTTTTTTCATATTCCATTTATAGATACATCACATCATTTGTGACACATATACATTTTTCTAACATCGCCACATTGTATACGTTGTTATGTAATTTCACTATATCACTCACTTTCTTTTTCAGGACTTTTTTCTGTCCTTTCTCACATTGTTTGACACTTTTTACATTTTCCTATGTGAGTTTTTATTTTTATTCTTTACACTTTTTTACACACTCAGTTTCTTTTCATTTTATTTATTTTTTATATATTTTGTATTTTTATTCTTCTTTTTATTTTCACTTTTATTTATTTTGTTATTATTATTTTTTTCTTTAGTGTATTTTATTTTCAGTCACATCCAGTCTCATAATTAGTTGGCTCTATATGACGTAGTCTACGTGGTTTTTATACATGCTGTTTCCATCACTTATGTATACATTTATATATGCTTTTATGTATTTGTATTTACAATGCTTATTAATTGTTGATCTCTACTCTGTATTTTAGATTTCTGTTTCTTTGGGCTAGTGGACTATGTAGTCACTTGGTTTATCAGCAAGGTGGGTGACAGGTTACTATTCTGACACTTGGCCGCTTCCATTTTCATGTTGTTTATTTGCACAGTTTCTTCCGGTGTTCTAATCACCATGGTGATCGGGCGCGTCTATTGCGGTGACGTCATCAGTATGGGCCGCGTTGTCCACTGATGACCTACTTCCGGGTATTTTCCGGTGCGAGCACGCTGTGCAGGCTTCTCCCTTTATAAGGTTAGTTAAATGTTTGTATGTCTATACACCTTGATTAAGGGACGTGTGTGTCCCGAAACGTTGGGATTATGTATTGACTGCAATACACCATTTATATTTTTGCTACAAGTCCCGGAGTGCCGCTGTTTGTTTACACATCGTCATTATCCATTTCCATGCCAGAGGGCACCAGGGCACGTTGCTGTGGTTGTTTCGAGTGCCGATCCGAAGCTGTTTGCAAATATATATATATATGTCTGTCTGTTAAATAAAGCAGAGAGGAGGAGATGCTTGTGGTTACATACACATTCGCGTCCACTGTCTCTTTCCTTCACATTATCATATGTACAGTAGATTATAAACAGACAAAGTCTTGAGGGTGACCAAGAAAGAACTCAGGGCCTGATTCAGACCCGCTCGCGAGCGCTGAGCGCTCGCAAGCGGGTCGATGGTGCCCTAGTGCGCATGCGCACGACGGAAGGAGTTCCGTCGTGCACATGCGCGAGACCCGCATAGCGACGGCCAAGCAGTCGCTATGGGTCTCGCACCAAAAGGGGCGTGCTGTCAATGGTGAGTGACAGCACGCCCCCTTTGGTGGGCGTGCCGGGGGCGTTGCTGCCCAGACAGAGGCGTTCCCATGGGAACGCCTACCGTCTGGGGCCAGCCCCACTGACATCACTAGTGATGTCAGTGGGAGTGCTTTTGGCTCTGATAGAGCCAAAAGCACTCCTGGGCTTGCGGCAGCGAGACCCTACCGCAGGGTCTCGTCGCCAGCCCGATGGTCTTGACCATCGCGACCATCTTTTTGGCCGCTCGCATAAGCTGTGGGTGGTCACCCACAGCTATGCGAGCGGCCAGGAGGCCGCTCCAATTTTAGGTAGAAGGGCCCTGATTCAGAGCGAGCGCTCTTGTCAGAGCGTCCAGCTCTGAATCAGGCCCTCAATTCATTAGCTATAGTTAGTGATCAGATTCGACATTGGAGAATTTTAATAGATTCCACAAAGAGTAAATACTTGTATTTAGTTCATAATGCATGTTGACACTGAATTATATACTTAATCATTTTAATTTCTTACAATATTCTTACATCAGAAGGAATAATACTATAATTATCTACTGTAAATTACATGGATTTTGCAAGTCAGATGACTGTACAAACATATAAAAGGCACCTATCAGCAGGGCAAGACCTTAAATCTAATGGTCAGAACTGGGGGTCATGTGAAATACCTGCTAATCTACATCACTTATTATAATTACTGTTTACAGGTATATTCATGAAGCATTACTAGCACTTTTATTTTACACGACTTCGTAATAGCAATCATTACATAAAACCATACAAAATCCTGAAATCTAAAATGCCAAAGTAATTTTTTATTACCGTGCATAGGGCCTGATTCATTAAGGGTTACTATTGCGATCGCAGCTCCGTAACTGCATGCATGTCTGCTGCGTAAATATGCTAATGATTGCTATCGCAATGCCGTCGCACTGCCAGTATAGAGATGCCCACTGCCTCCCACTACCGCTATCTCACATCTGTAATACCTTGCAAACCTCCATAAACATTGGTAACATTGAGTACCACCTGCCCCTCCTGCATAAATACAGCAGCCCTGACCTTACTCTGAAAATGATAACCACGTTGTGCGCAGTGTGTACTCAAGCTGCGTATGCAATGGCCAATTTACGCACACCCATACAACGGCGTTCAATTGTCAGGCGCGCCTGCGTTTCTCTGACCACCCCCAAATGATCACTGCCTGTCAGTCACTCTGCGATGCCTCTGCATGGTCTCCGTGAGTGCGATCACAGTGGTGCCTGCACGCACATACACTGCAATGCATGTGCAGTACGCAATCATCGCCCGTCTGCTTACGCTTTAGCAATTGCGATCCGTAATGAATCAGACCCATATTGACTTTGGTTGCTTTTGAAGCATATATACTGTAGCTTAGAATTGTAGTCAACTTCAACAGTAGGGACTGCAGCAACACAGGTGACAGCTAGTCTCAAGCAGTTACCTGACCTTTCATACACTGAGGAACTCCAAGTTCCCCTGCTCACTACTTGTATTGCTATGTAATAGTCACAAGGTGACCAGACAAATTGAATATATTTTGGGCTTAGTGAAAACATAAAAACCTAATTGAATTAAAGAATTCTGCAAGTGATATTGTACACTAACTTTTAGTCAGTTGCTATTAAGTGTCATGCATCTAGTGCAGTACTTTGAATATGTAAGTATTTTCAACAGACAGTAAAATCACATTATAACATTTAGAAAAATGCACATGTGATGTGTTAACTTTTACCTTTCTTTTAAAAAGTAAATAAAGATCATTAGCAATCTGAAGATTAACTGCTGTGTGGTATGGTAAAGAAATTTGGGATCTCTGTTTTTGTAGTTTATATACTTATTTATTCTGCACAGTACAATGTTATAGTTATTTATAATGGCAGCTAGGCCATCTACAGCAGATAAGGGACAGAGTTGGCTCCTATTCACCTGACCATAGAATACATCCCGCAGTAGCACATACAGTAGAGTTTATTAGATTGCAATAAAAGTCCCTGCAAACAAGAAAACTGTTTATTGCCTTAAATACCAGAGCCAGACACAGCGGATCTCTGAAGAGAACATTCCTTTCATAACAAATATGTCAACGCCTCGCTTACAAAACCCACAACTGATCATATTTGAGCAATAGTTCATTTAATGCCATTCGGAAAGAATAAAACAGAACAGCAATCCATGGCCAGATTACACTTAAATCCATCAACTTGTATGCCTCTGAACTCCTGAAATGTATACTACCGGTTACTAAAATAACTATGTCTGTACATAGCAAGGGCACATCAGTACTTCATGAATCAGGATTCAAGACCATTTCCTGGATTTAAAAAAAAAAAGTAAATTTCCAAAGATTCAAAAACATACAAACTATGCATCTAGGTCAGGTATGTTACATACTTTCCGTGTCAACACTGCTTGTTGCCATGGGGGCTTCCAACGCTCCATGAGACTAAAGTCAAATGCTTTTAGTGTACCAGAGACTAAGCCATGGTGTAGAACAGAGATGCACAACGAGTCAGGACTCCAAAAAAATGTTTTTTAGGTTCCCAGATTGGTAATTTTGTAAAACAACTTTATTTTGGGATTATAGCACAATGCCAAACCAACACCAAAGTTCCCAAAACAGCAGCAACATTTTGTCTACGTCGTTTTATTATTGGTAAGGATTTTAGCCATCTACCTATATAAATTTCCAGCACTCACAAATATAGCAACCACTGGCCCAGGTGCCTAACCAGGAAAGATAGAATACTCACACAGTAGGGAGGTGGCACTCAGGGACAAAGGGGTCTATTTTCGAAGCCTTAAATGGAGATAAAGTTGACGGAGATAAGGTACCAGCCAATCAGTTCCTAATTGCTATGTCACAGGCTGTTTTTGAAAAATATGAGATATGGTAAGAACTTACCCTTGTTATCTCTATTTCTACGAAGTCCATAGGGTTCCACAGGATACCTTGGGGTATAGGTGTGACGTCAGTCGCAGGGCACCAAAGAGTTAAGCTTTCAGCCTCCCAGGATGCACTAGGTCCCCCTCCTATACCCCGCCCCCGAGCCAAGGCACCTCAGTTAGTTACCAAGCCATAGGCCGGAGGAGGAGAAGGAAGAGAGAGAACAAAGATCTGGACACATACAAGAATCACATTCTCACCAGAGGGAGACGGAAAACCGGTGACCAGAGCAAAGCCCATCTGCAGCACAGGTGCGACAGGGCGGGAGTCCTGTGGAACCCTATGGACTTCGTAGAAATAGAGATAACAAGGGTAAGTTCTTACCATATCTCATATTTTCTACTTCAGGGTCCATAGGGTATCCACAGGATACCTTGGGGATGTCCCAAAGCAGTATCCTTTAAGGGTGGGGACGCTCCTGTGCAGAAAGGAGAATCCGCCGCCCGAAGGAAGCATCCTGAGAGGCGAAGGTGTCAAACCTGTAATACCTCACGAAGGTATGGACAGAAGACCACGTAGCAGCCTTGCAGATCTGAACTGCCGAGGCACCACGTCGAGCTGCCCACGAAGGACCCACAGACCTAGTGGAATGAGCCTTCAGAGAAGGAGGGACCGGTAGGCCTTCATGAAGATAAGCTTCAGAAATAGCCATACGGATCCAGGCTGCCAAAGTTTGCTTTGAAGCAGGCCAACCCTTTTTACGGAAGCCAAAGAGGACAAACAAAGCGTCCGACTTCCTAAACGAAGAAGTGCGGTCAACATAAGTCCTTAAGGCCCGCACAACATCCAAAGAGGCCTCACCCACGGAAAGACCCGGTGAGTTAAAGGCCGGAACAACTATTTCCTCGTTAATATGAAACTGGGAAACAACTTTGGGAAGAAACTCGGGCCGAGTGCGGAGCACTGCCCTGTTCCCATAAAAAACCAAGAAAGGGGGTCTACAAGAAAGAGCCCCTAACTCAGAAACACGTCTGGCCGAAGCAATGGCCAGAAGGAAAACAGTCTTAGCTGTTAGCCATTTAAGATCCACTGAGCCCAGTGGTTCAAACGGCGGTCCTTGGAGAGCCCTCAGGACCACAGCCAAATCCCAAGGCGCCACAGGTGGAACAAAGGGCGGCTGAATGCGGAGAACACCCTGCATAAAGGTGCGCACATCCGGGATTGTAGCAATCCTACGGTGAAACCAGACAGATAGGGCCGAAACCTGTACCTTCAAAGAAGCAAGGCGAAGCCCATGATCTAGTCCCGCTTGCAGGAAGGCGAGAATCCGAGACAGACGAAACTCCCGCGGTGCATAACCTCTCGGTCGACACCACTGGAAGAACGTATGCCACACGCGATGGTATATCCTCGCGGAAGACGGTTTCCGAGCTCGTAACATGGTCCGCACCACAGAGCTGGAAAACCCCCGGGACCTCAGCATGGCCGTCTCAACAGCCACGCCGTCAAAGACAGCCGAGTCAGGTCCGGGTGAAGGCAAGGACCCTGAGACAGAAGGTCCGGTCGTAGCGGCAACCGCAGAGGAATGTCCACGGACAGACCCTGAAGGTCTGAGAACCAGTGCCGTCTGGGCCACGCGGGAGCTATCAACAGGAGCGTCCCTCCTTCCTGTTTGAATTTCCGGATTACCCGTGGAAGAAGGGAGACCGGAGGGAACAGGTATGCGAACCGGAACGTCCACCGGACGGACAGAGCATCCACCAGAGACGCCCCTTCGTCTCTTGTGCGAGACCCGTACACCGGCAACTTGTTGTTGTGCCGGGACGCCATGAGGTCGATTTCTGGAAGACCCCACCTGTCCACCAGTAGTTGAAAAACGTCCGGGTGCAGGGACCATTCCCCCGGATGAACGTCCTGGCGACTTAGAAAGTCCGCCTCCCAATTGAGCACTCCCGGGATGAAGACCGCTGATATGGCCGGAAGATTGCGCTCCGCCCAAACCAGGATCCGAGAGACCTCTACGAGAGCCGCCCGACTGCGAGTTCCTCCTTGCCTGTTTATGTAGGCCACGGTGGTAGCGTTGTCCGACTGGACCTGCACCGGGCGACCCTGGAGAAACCGCTGTGCCTGCTGGAGAGCATTGAAGACCGCACGGAGTTCCAAGATATTTATTGGAAGCTCCGCTTCTGTCGGCGTCCACCTGCCCTGGAACAAGTGTGGACCCGAAACTGCTCCCCAGCCCCGAAGACTGGCGTCCGTTGTCAACAGGACCCAATTTGGAACCCAGAACGGACGTCCCTTGTTGAGGTGGGTCGTCTGTAACCACCACGTAAGGGACAGGCGAACCTCCTGGGTGAGCACAATCGTCTGGGACTTCAGAGACTGAGTCAGCCCGTTCCACTTGGACAGGATCAGGTGCTGCAGAGGTCTGGAGTGAAACTGGGCGTATTCCACCATGTCGAACACCGACACCATGGAGCCCAGTAACCTCATCGCCGAGTGTAAGGACACCCGGCGGCTGTGCAGACAACTGCGCACCCTTGACTGTAAAGCAGAGATCTTGTCCTCCGTCACGAAGATCCTTTGCTGTCCCGAGTCCAATAAGGCTCCAAGATGCAGAATCCTCCGAGACGGGATTAGAGTGGACTTCTGCCAGTTGATTAGCCAGCCGTGCCGTTGCAGCAGTGCAATGGTCAGGTCCAAGTGGCGTAACAGGAGCTCTGGAGATCCTGCCACCAATAACAGGTCGTCCAAATACGGCAACATGCGGACTCCCTGCAGCCGCAGAGAAGCCGCCATGACCGCCATCACCTTGGTGAAAACACGTGGTGCTGTTGCCAGGCCAAAAGGTAACGCCCGAAACTGGAAGTGGTCGCTGCTGATTGCAAACCTGAGGAACTGTTGATGGCGCCAAAGAATAGGGACATGCAGGTAAGCGTCCTGTATGTCCAATGACACCAAGTAGTCCCCAGGTTCCAGCGCCAGAATGATGGACCGTAGGGTCTCCATCCGAAACTTCGGGACCCGCAAAGACTTGTTGAGTGCTTTGAGGTTGAGAATCGGACGATATGACCCATTGGGTTTCTGTACCAAAAATAGATTTGAATAGAAACCCTGGCCCCTCTGGGAGAATGGAACCGCCACTATAACTCCAGCCTGGAGCATAGTGTGCAATACCTTCCGCAGCTCCGTAGCCTTGTTCCGGTCTGATGGGAGACCCGTGGTGAAGAAGCGAGCCGGGGGTCTGTGCCGGAAGGAGAGGGCGTATCCGTGGGAAACCACCTCCAGAACCCAAGTGTCTGTCGTAGTGGTCGACCAACACTGGGCGAACTGTAGCAGGCGGCCTCCCACCCTGGGATCCCCCAAAGGTAGGCCCGGACCGTCAGGCCGCAGGCTTGTCATCTGGCTTGGGGGCCGGACGTCTGGTACTCCATGCCTGCTTCCGGGGCTTGACCGATTTCTTAGGGCCAGCCTGTCGAGGAAACGACTGTGGTTTGGGCCTGCCCTGGGCCCTAGATGACCGAAAGGACGATGGTCCCGAACCAGAAGGAGCAGCGGCCGACGGGAGACAGGCAGATTTGGCTGCCGCCAGCGTGGCCACAATCTTATCCAGATCCGGACCGAAGAGAACTTCTCCGGTAAACGGCAACGCTTCCAGACCTTTCTTGGAATCTGCGTCCGCCTTCCAGGATCGCAGCCACAAGGTGCGACGAGCAGCTACCGCTGCTGAAGAAATTCTAGACACCAGAGTACTAATGTCTAGAGCCGCCTCGTTGATGTAGGTGGCCGAATCACGGAGATTGCCAATCAACTCCGCCTGATCGGCCGGACAGTCGGATTCAAAAGAAGCCTCTAATGAATCCGCCCAGCGCTCCATCGCTCTGGCAACCCAGCAAATGGCCATAGCCGGCCGTGCTGCCCCCCCTGCAAGGGAATAAGCGGACTTCAGGCAGATTTCTACCTTGCGGTCCGTAGCATCCTTAAGGGAGGACATGGATGGCATCGGCAATGTGGCACTACGGACAAGACCTGTGGAGGGGATTCCCACTTAGCAAAATAATTATCCGCGAACGGATAAGCCACCGCCAGGCGTCTCTGCGGCTGGTATCTTTTGCCAGGTTGTTTCCACGCCTCCTCTAAATGGTCCACCAACTGACCCGAAAGAGGAAAGACTGTGGCATCGCCCTTCACATCTTTGAAAAAGGCATACTTAGATTTAGCCGCTGGGGGAACTTCGTCCTCAATCACCAAGGCTGTGCGGACCGCCCGAATAAGTCCAGGAATATATACTTTGGACTTAGCATCAGCGTCCTTAGTATGGAGAGGTTCCTGATCGTAAGGATCTAGAATCTCCCCATCATCAGACGTCCCTTCGTCATCCTCATAAGGAGCGGACAGAGACGCCACCGGCCTTTTATGAGACCGCATCACAGACTCCCCTTGCAACACATCCGACAAGTGCTGTACAGAACTAGTCAGGGAGTTAACCCACGCTGGCTCCTGAGAACCCGGGAGCGGGGAAATAGGGAGACTGTGGGGTACCACCAATTGTCGTGGGAACCCCTGCATGGGTGACGACACCACAGACTGCTGGGACAAACCCATCGGAGTAAACGCGGGCTGCGGAGCTAACTGGCCCACTAAAGCTGTTAACGCCTGAGCGAAACAAGCCCAGGGCGGCTCCTGTACCGGTGCTGTAACCGTAATAGGCCGCGCCATGGACAAACACTGCCGGCAAAGGCCCTCCGCGCTACCCTCCCCCTCCGCTAACGGTACTTTGCACGTGGTACACTGTAGCCGGAGGGGAAAATCACTTTCAGACATGATGGCACCACGTATGTGACCTCTCTCACCAATTAAGTATTAAATAGGCGAGAGACCACCCTGCAGCACCGCACCGCAAGGGCTTTAGCAGAAAGAACAGGGACAGTAATAAAGCTGACAGTTTAGAGAAGAAAAGATTACAGGCAGCAGCGCTAGCACAGTCACATACAATGCAGAAAAATAACAATTCCTGCACTAACAGCGCTGATCACTCAACTACACAGACACAGGGCCTGGTAGGACACAGCGCTGCATACACAGACCTGACCACAGCGGAGGAGATGTATGCGGGGGGACCCAGACCACGATGCTTCCTTCCAGCGCTTCCAGCAGCGTTCACCATGCGTTCTGGAGAAGATGGCCGCCGAGGAGCAGAGAGGAGGCTGGCCTGGGGGAGGAGCGCTGCCACAGGACCAGTCGGCAGCATGCAGAGAGGGCTGTGTGCAGCGGGGGAGGCGCCGGCTGTGAGACAGGGAAGGCGCGCTCCCCTGGCATGCATTTAACCCCTGGGACGCCGCAGCGCTACCGCTCTGCTGCGGTCCGCTGTCCCAGGGGGTAGTGGAAGCGCAGGTTGGTCGCCTGGCTCCACGCTGCAGCCAGTCCCCAGGGAGCCCCCTGCCTGGGGACTTAGGACCATGTGATCAGCGGGGACCCACCGCGGGACCCCGCTGCTTACCTCTGTCCCCCTTGAATCCGGCCATGGTCCGGAGCATCTGGGGTCACCGCTAGCTGTGACCCCAGACGCCCACCAGCATCCCCGGATCAGTACCGGCGTTCTGGTACCGGCGGGGTGTAGGGAAGACAGCATGGACGTCAGGACTGACTGTCCATGCTGTTCATCCAGTTGTGCAGCCACAGCTGCATGAAGAATAAGCTTCAGGGGCTCTTCTAGCCCCCACTCCAACAGGTGCACCCGACTCCGGCCGGGCGCCAAACTAAACTGAGGTGCCTTGGCTCGGGGGCGGGGTATAGGAGGGGGACCTAGTGCATCCTGGGAGGCTGAAAGCTTAACTCTTTGGTGCCCTGCGACTGACGTCACACCTATACCCCAAGGTATCCTGTGGATACCCTATGGACCCTGAAGTACAAAATAACAGGTGCTGGTTGGCTGGTACCTCAACTCTGACCACTTTATCTCCATCCAAGGCTTAATAAATAGACCCCCTAGTAAATAAGTGAAAAAAGCCTGTAAACAGTTTCCAGCGTCTCTGTTTAGATAACAGTCTTCAGGGACAAAGACTGTTATATAAACTGAAACGTTTGAGAGTATATATGTATATATATACACATATAGACAAACCCCGTTTCCATCAGTGGTAAAAGGTGGATGGGTGGTCAGGCCAAGGTGGTCCAGAGCGGTGGTATGAATATGTATATATTTCTATTGCATGAGATATAATGGATGAGTGGAGCGATCACTTTTGAATCACTTGCTATGTAAACTGTTGGGCGACTATAGGGTTTCACAAAGCACTTCTGAAAAATGCCTCCGGCATTCCTGATTAGTGCTAATGAAGGAAGTTCCCAAAAATCACCTTAACCAAGTAACAGCTGCATTACACTTACTAATAGGTGGTCTAAACTCTGACCCCTCCCACCAGTGTCAGTGATGTCATCACCTAGAGTTTCTGCACCTCTGTCTCTGGCCATGCCATTCTCAGTTACTATGCCGGGTACATTCGTGTACATTGAACCATCAAAAATCAAAGGCGTCACTATCTCAGTCATGCCAAAATAACTCCGTATTTCAGAATATTTGGATATGGGAGACTCAACCTGTATATATATATATATATATATATAGCCTGGGTGTCGACCGGCACACCACTTACGTAAAACACTGATATTTGCTGGGTGCCCTCCCACGGTAGAGGCTGCTTATCCCCGTATAACAGGCAGAAGAAAAGGCGGCAGTCACAGGACTTGCAAAACTGTAATCACCAACAGGTCGTATTTTATAACTCCAACGTTTCAATCTCCAAACCAGAGATTTTCCTCAGGGACCAATTTTGTATGGTCCCAAGAAAATCTCTGCCAAGATGACAAAGGGGCTTGCGCACCCCAAAACATTGGTTGTCCGCCATGTGATATGCTACAGTAAAATCTTTCTACCCGTTTGGAAGTCTCCGAGTGCTGCTGCCTTTTGTCTTCTATGCTTCAACATTTTCAGAGGGCACCGGAGCGCATTACTGCAGGTTTTCTGAGTGCCGGTCTTCCATTCTTGTTAATTTTAATTAAAATAATATTATATATATATATATATATATATATATATATATATTCTCCAAATAAATCAGAGTGCACTCACCAGGCTTGATTTTTAAATGGTTAGAAGTATTCAATGTTTATTCTTCCATAGGTGCAATAAGGCAGTTGTCCCAATGTTTAATCTTCCATTGCACCTATGGAAGAATAAACATTGAATACTTTTAACCATCTGGTGAGTGCACTCTGATTTATTTGGATATTATGGCATTTTCCTTGGTGGACTAAGCCTGAGTGTATTGGAACCCCAGCAGTTGCACGTCTATGTAGTGAGTGCTACTCTGTTCCGGATATATATAATAAATATATAAATATATATATATATATATATATATATATATATATATATATACACACACACACATACATATATATATATATATATTAGTTGTGCCCAAGCAAAGGCTTTTTTAGTGGCCTGCTGTGTTCTAGAGCTGTACACATATGCTCTCTATGCCAATGCTCTGTGTATTTGTAGCTTCACACTTCAGCTATGATTGGCGGTGCCCAGTATTTGAAGTGGTCGCCACAAAGTCTTATGCAGGCATATTTACATCATGGAATATCACATATGACAAGTTAGAACATGTGTCCTAGCAAGCAAATTTTATTATAGCACTGAAACAGCACAGAAATTGGTAGTGGGTCTCCTGTATGGGTAATATTATGGGTAGCATTGGTTCCACCGTAATGATGACCACATTTTCGCCTGTCCAGTAATGCCTCATGTGTCATTTATTGTTGCTCATACTTACCGACATTCAGCTCCCTCCTTCCGGGAGGGTGCTGAATGAGGCTTCTAATGCGGAGGGCGTGGTGATGATGTAGTATTAGGGGTGGGGGGCAGGAGTGATCGCACAATCGCCTCATTGTGAACCCCGCCCTCTCTTTACAATGCCCGCGATTACATGATACAGAACGAATCGTGTCGCTGTACTGCTGCGGGGGTATATGTATTGATATTAAGGGGCAGACTAGATGGGCCTAGTGGTTCTTATCTGCCGTCAAATTCTAGGTTTCTATGAAGGGGTACGGGACGATGCGGGGGGTTGCAGGGGGTGATAACGCCCAGGAGATTTGCCTACTTTTCTGGGGAGACGGGAGCGCCACTCAATTTTTGGGGGACTCCCGGCCATCCCGGGAGAGTAGACATGTATGTTGTTGCCGATGTTACAGTTTGTGTTTATTGACCATTATTAAGTGGACACAGTTTTTGTTTAATGTCATATTTTAGTGTAAAGCTAAACTCACCAACCACGGTCCTCAAGGCACACTACCAGTCCAGGCTTTGAGGATAGCCATACTGCAACACAGGTGACATAATTAGCTATTTTGATTTAACCATCTGTGCTCAAGCCTGGATATCACCAAAACCAGGACTGTAAGTGTGCCTTGAGGACCGAGGTTGGGAATCACTGCACTAAGGCATAAAATAGACGATTTTTCACTGCATCAACAAGCTTTGTTTTTTGCTAGGCTCCAAACAGTTTGAACTTTGCTCCAATATTATTTTGAAGCCTAAAGGTACGTTGCATGTGTACAAAAAACATGGCTGCAAGTTGTTTAAGTTCCAGTTTGTGAGCTGTAAGTGTAAAAAATGTAGGATACCCATGGTTTAGTCCATTGTTTAAAATTTAGTTTTTTATGTTGGAAACTTTTTGATGAACGCTTAAAGGTTTGGAGACTAGAGAAAAGTCTTATTGTGCAGGGAAGGGTATTCCACAGAGTGGGGGCAGCCCGAAAAAAGTTCTGTAACTGTGAATGGGAGTAGATAATGAGGATGGATGAGATATGCAGATGTTGTGCAGAGCCAAGAGGCCGAGATGGGAGATCTTTTGGGATAAGTGAAGAGATGTATATTGGTATGGCTTGGTTAATAGCCTTATCTGTCAGAAAAAGCATTTTATATTGAATTCAGTCGAATACAGGTAACCAATGGAGGGACAAACACAGCACAGCAGACGATGATGAACGTTTGAGGAGCAAGATCAGCCTCACAGCTCAGTTCAAAAATCAAAACGGATTGTAGTGGTGAGAGGGTTTTGGGGAAGACCAGTTAGGAGACTATTGTAATAATCAATGCGGGAAATAATCGGTGTATTCCGGATATATTTTTTAGATTTATGTATCAGTTCTTTTACTTTAAATTCCATCACCTACTTTCAAGCAGTGTAAAATTCTGATCTCTACAATGCAGCAGTATTCCAAATACATGTGACCATGCCTGCCCATGTGATTTTATTGGATTCCATACATTCAAGTGCTGCATAGTGAGTGAGTGGATCTATTCTAATTTACCCTTAAGTGGGCGTGGCTTAGTGGTAACATATTTAAAAAACTGAATTGTGGAATTATTCTACTGGAACATTTTGAACAGACCAAAAGCATATACTTCAGTTTGTTTAGAAATGATAAAAAAAAAAGTACACTGCAAATTTTCCAGAGTGGTCAGAAAACAGCTTTCTTAAACAATAAAGGACTTTACACACAGTCATCCTCAATATGAACACTAGCCAGTCAGATTATGAAGCGCAGGAGAATGAAATACTGGGGAAAATGGATTAAACATTCAGAAGCCTATCCCAAGGCAAGTCATGTATTCTAGCTAAATTGATTCAGCTGAGGACTGCATGTACTTGATAAGTTAGGGCACGGAGATAATTTCATATCCTGATTTACAAACAGGCTTCCTTAATTGAAATTTGAATATAGATGCAACAGCAAGCACAAACAGATAGCTAAATAATAACATATCTCCAGGCACTGCTGAAGTAATGTATAAGTTAAACAAGAAAAGAGAAGTGCACACAAACTTCCCAGCCTTTGGAAATCAGTTTGCTCCTATTTAACGTCAGCAAATGTTCATTTAGGAAACAACATAAATAGTACAAATGTCACCCCCTTCATTAAATGAGTTTTCAAAAATGCATTGTGTTTCAAATATAAAGACAAGGTTGGTCACCTCTGAATGACTGGAGAATTCAAGTAGTAAAAGGTTTTGTGCCCACACACAGAACACATCCCTAAATGAACCTTGCCCACCCCCACATTTCACTTAATTAACCTCTTCCTGTAAAGGGCAACCCTGTTTTTTTTATCTCAGTGCAATACTAATACAGGCACTTAGCAAGGAATGCCAACAATCACCCATCACATGGTTTTAAAACTCCACAGGTGTCACCCGGCACATAGATCCACAAGCTCCAGAGGTGCTACGTGGCATACAAATCCACAAGCATGAATGTAAAATCAGGATGCTTTAAAAAATTAGGGTAGTAACCAGCGCATGTACTTAGGAGCTAAAGCCCAGTAAAATCGTCCACAAGCAGGCCTGCCTGGCAGTAATTTCCCATTGGAAGTGTTCCCTGCTAATCACAGCCGGACAGGCAGTCCCAGGGGGAGGTGCTTTCCCTCCCTGGGACTGCAGCCCAGACTGCAATAGCAGAGAGCACTTCCCACTCCTCTGCTATTATGGCAGCCCTTACCAGCTTCTAGGGGCCGCAGCTGATGCAGTCCCTAGAAGCCGGACAGTTTGCGAATTCATGAGCATGTGCAGGATTGCGATCCCGTGCATGCGCATAATTACACATCCCCCGGCCAGACAGATAAGAAGCCATCGCTGGTAGTGATGTCACTGCACTTTTTCCCTTTGTGGCATTCCCTTCTCCACAATATGAACAACAGATCATTTACATTAACATTTTTTTTTTTTGAGTGACAGCAAAATTGCTCAAGTTCATAATTAGCCAGATTTATCTATGGTGGTACTAATAATAATAATGCCCTGGACAATATATGACATATGTACGGATGTCCCGTGACCATCTTCTGGATATTCCACTTTATTCTTAGCGAGTAAGTACAGTTAGAATGTTCTATTTTGAATATACATCTTAATACATAATTAATATTTTGTCTGACATTTTGTAATTGTCTAATAACAAAACACAAAATATTTTTTGAAATGTGTACCCTGCTCTCAGATTCCATAAAGGATAAGGACAAAAGAATGTGGACAACTAAACATCACAAATGCAAAACCATGGGCATTAAAATGGAGTGGCTCCCCCCCTTTGCTGCAATAACCAACTCCATCATTAAAAATCAAGCTCTACAGTATTATTTTTTTATGCACCTGTTAGCAATGAATGTGGTTGAAATAGCCTAACACTAATTAGAAGAGGTGCCCACATAACGTGGGCCGTGTACTTACTGTATCTATATTAAGGACTCACCTTAGCTATTCTCAGTTAGGCAATCAGGTTAGTGGAGAGGTTGATGCACATCACCACATTCATCTCTTAAAGTGTGAAAGGTGATGTGAACATTCTGATGATCTATTTGGACACAGGTCTGGTATGCTAGGTCAACATTTATCATGTCAACATATATCAGGTCTACTTGAGAATTTTCATCATGTCTACACAGATGACCTCTCGACATGATAGAATATGGACATAACATCCCTGGTGGCCCAGCAGTCACTTAACTTGTCCCGGCAGCTGCAGCTCCTCCAGCATCTTCTCCGAGGAGGTCCCGGTGGACACATGTGCAGTAGTTCCAGCGCAGACGTCTGAGGAGCAGCAGTTCTGGTAAGTATTATTCCCCTATCCCTAATCTTGATCCCTAATGCCCCCCCTAGTGCCTAACCTCAATCTCCCACAACCCCTCGTCCTGCCCCGCAGCCTAACCCTAATCCTGCTGGTGGCACCTAACTCTAACCGGTGTCATTCTGAGAATGTTAACCTTTCACATGTCGATATTCTGTGGATGTCAACATGGCGCACATGGTCATGTTGCACCATGTCGACATGGTCACTGTCGACCATGTGACCAAATCCCATACCAATTATTGTCGTCTCCAGAGCTCATAAATACTATTCTATACATTTGTGACCTCAAAACATCCATGAGACTGATCTCCAACACAAATCATAAATTACACCTTTAAATTGTAATGCAGTGGTGCTTCGAAAATAGCTTGCCCTTTTATATTAATGATTTAACACTTTGTTACACTGAATATTCTAACTTTTAAGTGGTTTTGTGAGTTAATAGAGACTTGCTATGTTAAAAAGCTCTTAAACTGTTCATCATGAGTTACAAAACAGAATAAAATGGGCTATTTATTCACTTACAGCCTCATGACCAGTCAGCATAATGTTTTCTTTAAAATACTGTTCTACAAGACTAATTTTAGAAACCAAATGACTAAACTGACCGCAGTTAAATTGTACAAGATAAATGGGGCCAACCTAATTACAATTTAAGTTACCAACTGTTAAAAGCCTGAGAACAGCACAGTCACTTATGAGCCAGTGTCAAATCAACACACTTTTTGTTAAAATCTTACCTCACCAGCTCAGATTTTGTTCAAATTTGGTATATGAAGAGTATATGTGTAGTCTAAGAAAAATACTAAATTTTATTTAAATATCTCATGCTGTTTCCAAAATAGGTCTATGTAAAGTTTTCAAAAACCTGTCAAAAATGTACAACCAGCATATATTCAAATCGCAATAGCAGCTCTCCTAATTAAGTTAGAGACGTAAGAGTGGTTTAATTTTACTTTGTTTGTTATGCCCTTTCCTACGATATACAACACAATAGACTTTGCGAGGAAAAACATTTTCCAATTTCAAAGTAAAATTTTTGATCCTGATTATCTCAAAAAGTGCATCGACAAAAAAGTTACAAAAATTTCTGATAATAGTCTATACTAATGTTAAATGTTTGTCAAAATTTTAAAGTGGGAAGATAATAGGCTCATAGTTAAAAATAATTTTAAACAGGAGTAAGCACTAAGTTTGAAAATAAAAATCAGGGCCTACTTTTAAATCCAATTATATGAGGGAACAACTAAAATTAGTGTAAAATAGTCCTTACATCAAAGAAAAAAGTTCCTTAAATCACTGAATATGGTTCTTTCAATCTCTTTAAAGGACACAGATCTTTCTCCAAATACACTCCTCCTTCAATAAAATACTCAATGGTTGGTATAAAAAAGAAGACAGAACATGGTACAATATAG
This sequence comes from Taudactylus pleione, assembly GCA_031769625.1. NCBI lineage: Eukaryota > Metazoa > Chordata > Amphibia > Anura > Myobatrachidae > Taudactylus > Taudactylus pleione. The sequence continues at coordinate 41,308,020 of JAUIMM010000092.1, forward strand.
CTAAAAAAAAATTTGGGAAAAGATTTATTTATCACATCACACTCACATTTAAAAAAGCTTTAAATCACATATAACCACATAGGGTATAGGATGGGGTATAAACTTGCTTCTTTCATCAATATATTACCCTCCCAGATGGAATAGGGTTTTGAGTCTCAGAATCCTAGGATTCTCCCTCCTCCTTCAGGCAAACAGAGATTATGTCAGCGAGTCCCCATACAATAGAACAGTCACCACGCTTAAAGCTTTTCGGACATCCTGTCCTTCATCCCATCTGGGAGAGTAATATATTGATGAAAGAAGAAAGTTGATACCCCATCCTATACCCTATGTGGTTATATGTGATTTAAAGTTTTTTTTAAATGTGAGTGTGATGTGATGTGATGAATCTTTTCCCAAATTTTTTTTTTGCCTATATTGCACCATGTTCTGTCTTCTTTTTTTTAGACCAACCATTGAGGATTTTATTGAAGAAAGAGTGTATTTGGAGAAAGATCTAAGTCCTTAAAAAAGATTGAAAAAACCATATTCAGTGATTAAGGAACTTTTTTCTTTGATGTAAGGACTATTTAATGTTATTTGCGCCATCTGAGTAGAAGTTGTTATATGTTCCTGTGATTATTTTGAGGATCTGTGAAGAGTGCTCTATTCTCCTCAGGGGCTGCATTATACATTTTTTGCACTGTCATTATTATTGTTCATTGCTAACTAAAATTAGCCCAACACTCAATATTTGAATTAAACGTAAATTCTCTTAATTACATTTTGTCAATATCTACATGTGAGAATATATATTATATATTCTCACATGTAGAGATTGTCAAAGAGTATTTAAGAGAATTTTCAAAAATTCAAATATTGTAGGCCTATTTATAAAAGTTCCGAAATGACTTTATTAACTAAAATACAATGAATAATGCTTGCAAGAAAATAAATAATGATCTTCAATACTGTTTATGCATCATGCTCATGAATCAATGGTCATGAATCATGCTCAGTATTGCAGGTCACAGCACATGGGAAAGGCCCCTGTAATGAAGTTGGCGGCACAGTCAAGAGACTGGCAGCTAAAGCCAGCCTACAATGTCCATATGAGAACCAAATCCTCACACCTCTCCAACTTTATGAATGGACAGTAGAAAATATATCTGGAATTAATTTGACGTTCACAACGCAAGACGACTATAATGAGTCTGAAACATTTTTGAATGATCATTTCAGCCAGTAAGTAACTATTCAGGGAACACAACAGTATCATGCTTTTATACCTGTTGATTCAAGTACATCAAAAATATCTGTGAAAACCTTTTCTAAGGCTACAACATCATCTACAGTATTCGTTACAAAATCTCTAGACAAACTCCAGTTGACACAAATAAATGGCTATATATCCATTGTGTATAACAAGAAATGGTGGCTTGCTTATGTGATGGACAAGAATGAAGATGAAGACTAATTAAAAGTGACCTTCCTTCATCCAGGTGGACCTTCACCATCATTCTTTTACCCAAGGAAGTCTGATGTACTATGTCAAGTATTTCTATTCAACTTGATTTATATAATGAAACTAACGAGGCCATCAAATCAATTATTACCTAATACTACTTGTAATACACCTGGCTTTTTTGTATAAACTACCTTGCTTTAAAATAATTTTTTTAACTATGAACCCACTATCCTCCCACTTTTACATTTTGATAAAACATTTAACATTAGTACAGACTATTTACAGAAATTTTTGTAACTTTTTTCTCGACGCACTTTTTGAGATAATCATGATCAAAAATTTAAGTTTGCATTTGGAAAAAGTTTTACATCACAAAACCTATGTTGTATATCATAGGAATGGGCATAAAAAAAACCAAAGTAAAAATGAGACCACTGCCACCTGGGTGGACTGTGCCCGAGACGAGCGAACAGCCCACCCTTGTTCTGGAGAACAGTAAAGACACAGAAGACCTCCGCGTTCCCGACAGGAAGATCGCCTGCAAGCAGCTGATTTCAATATTTATACTAGACCTAACAGAGCCTCTCTCCGATACGGAAGATAGCCTCTCACTCAGCCTGGATGGGTGAGTAAAACGGCAATCAGGCGTATCACCCGCTATTACACCTTAGACTGTCGCAATTGTGCCCCATCTTAGCAATACAGTTTTGCTATTAAGACAGCCTTTAATGACTATTGAGGAAACGTCACCTCACAATAGTAGGCGTTACAATTATATCTCCCTTTCTTGTAACCAAAGTTTAAAGAATCTGTGTTTTATTTTTATGGTATATTTTGTTTTGTCCACTGTTTCCAATTAATGTTGTATACCGGTATTAGCCAATCTATTTATATCACCATCATATACATCTGCGTGCTAGCACAAGTACACCTGAAAGGTGTTAAATAATTTAGCTAATTTGAAATTGTTACTTCAAATGTCATTATAGCCATAAAAATTTCTTTTACTTTGTATGTCCTAACCAATTGGTTATAATCTATATGTTTAAATTAATACTTTTTATGAATACAGTATCTTTTATTGAATAAATACTTTTATATTTACTTCAGTCAGACAATTATTGACCTTATAATATTGTCAAATTTAATTGTGCCACACTTAGGTGAGCGCTGAATAAATTTATCTTTGTCTCTATAGTTTATAATTTAACAAAAAGTAAAATTTAAATTTCTTTAGCCAAGTTATGTACCAAAATAAGATTGTTGATCGTGTAAATGTATTCCTTAAATAGGAACAATTTCCAATATAAAGAGCTTAGTTTTATGTGCCTTCATTACCAAAATATTGTAGGGCCACTCATCTCATCACTCGTGGTGAAGATCTGACAAAAGGCACTTTTAATAAATGTCACTCCTACCAAAGTCCTATCTTTCTCCACTGACTAAGGACTATGGGGGAGATTTAATAAAGCTTGGGGATAGATACAATTGTGAGAGATAAAGCACCAACCAATCAGCTCCGAACTGTTATTTTTCAAACACAGCTTGTAAAGTGACATCTAGGAGCTGATTGGTTGGTGCTTTATCTCTCACAATTTTATCTCTCTCCAAGCTTTATTAAATCTCCCCCCATGGCCCCATGTGAAGGTATACAGATTTTCCTTTGGTGAATTGTGTGTCTATGTAATAAGCCTTGGAGAGATATAAAGTGGATGGAGAAGTACCAACCAATCGGCTCCTGTGACTTTACAGGCTGTGTTTGAAAAATTAGTTTGTAAATTATTGTGTCAGGATCTGACTCAGGGGGTCTTCTGCCGAAGGGCAGGAAGTCAGAGTACTAGGATGTGGACAGAGCAGTAATCGAGGGGGTTGTATGCAAGTCTGGCTCATCAGCTAGATCTGGATGTTGGAGAGACCTGACCAAAGGCGCGTAGTCTATCTTACAGGGAGGTCTTCGCCAGTGACCCCTACAACTGGGATCTGGGCTTCTGCTGCACCCTCTAAACAGATTGCGGACCCTTGGTCAGGTATCCGGAACTAGCAAGAAGACTTGAGTATGCTCGGGAGAATAAAGACGCAGAGAGTACTGTGCACTGGTACACAGACTGTGCACTGAGGTGTACCTGAAGTATCCAGACGCAGGGTAGCGTCAGAGTATAATACTGGAGACTGGCACGCAAGCTGTGTACTGAGGTGTAGCTGAAGTATCCAGACGCAGGGTAGTGTCGGAGTAACACAAGAAAAATTAGTTAGGAGAAGACACAGGAGTAAACACTAGTGAATATCGCTAGTCAGGGGAAGCTGGCGCCGCGGTGAGTAACAGCCGTTCCCAGGCTGAACCCTGACAGATTGGCTGGTACTTCATGATGTCCAGCACATGGGATAGGACATCTTATGGCTTGTAACCAGAGCACTGATACTTCTCTGAAACATAACCGAGGGAAGTGACCTGAACAATAAACTCAAATGAAGTGATGAGGGCACAAGAAATTAATGCAGTCTCACGTACGGTTTAACAATGAATAACAAGAAACTGAAGCTGAATTAACACGTGCTTCAATTCTTCCAACCCTTACCCTTATTCATCATTACAGTCACAGTCTACAGCCAAGGCCTCTACACATTCAATTAATATCCCTGTCTGAGTCTAACAGGGATATGATACTGAGGAAAATGTGTAATATTTGTAAATACTTAAAAAAAAATGAAAGGTTGTGACTGGATGACAAAATAATGCAAAGATCTGTCGTCAGACAACATCTAGTAGTGAGCAGGGTCTTTGTAAGAGCCAAGAATCATCAATAGACGCACTGGTCACCTGGTTTCTGGGATTTGTCCAGCGCTGTGGTGATCAAAAGTAAACATTTATTTATTTATTTTTAAAAAAGGTGTCAGAATCTGCAGATAAGGACAGTTGTCAATATTAAACTGGAAAAAAATATTTTTTTCATGAACAAAATGCTGAACTTGTACTTCTGTTGTAGAACGCCATCGCCACCCTTGTATTCTCATCAACATGAAAGCAATTATTTATAACGTCTTTTCACAGGAGATAAAGTAAATGCTAGCCGTAACCACTAATGAAAATAGCCAAACTCTAATGGGAAAGGAAGATTACTAGATTGACATGATCAAGGAGGTATGCTCATGTATTTCAGCCTTGGCACTTATTTACATGACATGAACACTGGTGCATGGCATAAATGCTGCCTGTCCTTATTTCTAAATATGAATTCCATTACTTTGGTATATTCTTCTAAAGAGTGCCACACCTGCTTGTGTTGTGTTTGGTAGGTGAGCTTACCCATGCAAACATTTGTGTCAGTCTGCCCTGCAGAGCCCCCCCCTGCCAGTTTTCTCCATACCCTCCCCTCCTCTATTTTACTAAAGAGTTAATAAAAAAAAGTTCAGACAATTATATTTTGTTTCACTGTATAGGTTTCTTTGCCAATGAACGAAAACAATCCTGTCGGAAACGACTGCGTGAGAGGACAGAAAACATGGAAATCACTAATAAAATTTGTCAACTTTGATAAAATAATGGTCTATCAAAAGAGCTTTTCCCAAGTTGTTTAGTGGATGAAGGGTAATTAAGATCACAAAGCACACACAGTAAAAAAAATATTCAGTGATCTATTATTTAGACTGCAGCTAGTGTTACAGTGTATCCATTATTATACAGTAAAAGCTTCTCTGTGTAACATATGCTTGATATACAGAACAGTAACCTGTACTCTATAGGCAGTGCCCTCACAGGCCCCTTACAAAACTCATGGGAACCACAGATGACGGTCTGGGATTACCTTCTGAAACTACACATTAAGTGCTCATTGTTTGTGTCCTGTCACTGTACAACCATCGTTACACGTAGCATAGTATGATTTGTTTGTAATTCATGCATATTTGTAGCAATATCTCAAACAGGAGAAATCACAGTATAGTTACACAGCCTACTCCCCTTTGGCAGAAGTATTCTTAATTACTAGCTATTCAGGAGAAACCACTACTCTAACAATGTCATCACTAACCGGCAATCATAACTTTGTGACAGACTTATTTTGCTTTTGTTATTTCACTTGTCAGTTCGCAGAGGCTGATTTAGACCTCATGGGGCCCTAAGCAAAATATCAGTTTCGGGCCCCACTCCTTCAACTGCCTACAATTTTACACATACACACGGACACCATAGCTACACGCACGCACACACACACCCCATAGCCGCATACCACACACACGATCCCCATAGCCGCATACCACACACACGGTCCCCACACGCACGGCCCCCATAGCTGCATGACACACGCACGGCCCCCATAGCCGCATGACACACGCACGGCCCCCATAGCCGCATGACACACGCACGGCCCCCATAGCCGCATGACACACGCACGGCCCCCATAGCCGCATGACACACGCACGGCCCCCATAGCCGCATGACACACGCACGGCCCCCATAGCCGCATGACACACGCACGGCCCCCATAGCCGCATGACACACGCACGGCCCCCATAGCCGCATGACACACGCACGGCCCCCATAGCCTCACACCCACGGCCCCATAGCCACTCACATACTGCCCCATAGCCGCACACAAACACTGCCCCCACACAGATCACTTAATGACACTGATACAAACACACTAACACCACTTACTAACAAACACTCCTTACTGACAGATACAACTTACAAATAAATCACATTTACTGACACAAATACCACATACTGACACTACTTAATGGCACATTATTAGAAGTACATACATACTGACAGACACCGCTTACTGACACAGATACAACTTACTGACACACACACAAAACTTACTGACACAAACTCTTACCGACACCCATTACTGACACACACTTACTAACACTGACACCACTTACTGACACACACAAACACACACATTTATTATGAATTCACGCAGTACAAGAAGAGACGCAACCCCCCCTCCTGGACTATAGCAGGTGGGTGCTGAAACATCAACTACCTCCCACCCCCAAATATCCACATTCACAATGTCAACATGGTCATTGTGATTGTCAACAGGAAGAATGTGGACAGTAGAGTTTAGGGTTAGGGGTAGGTTTAGGCTGCGGTTAGGGCTACAATCGCCTGAAACACTGTCACATTGTGAATGCCATCATTCAGACCATGCAGACATTCCGAATTGTATCCATCCATTTATAGTCTTCACTTAAAAAGACAGCAGGTTCCAGATGGTTATATTTATGAATCTTGTAAGATACCGCAGTTTGTCTCATGTAGGCTAAATCAAAACAGACAAAACTAAAGAACAAAAGGTAAAATAAATTTCAGACAGAGCAGAGTAAAAGTAATGGAGTTAAAATCACATGTAAAGTGGAGACAGATACAATAAGGACCATGGTCTAAATTAATACAAAGAATAAAATAGAAAGTCTGCTACTTTATCTGATGGATGATAGTATCTGTTCTTCAACTTCAATGTTGGTACTTAGAAACATTTGGATTAAAAGGAAGAAGAACAAGGAAATGCATTGAAGGATAGTCCTGTGCAACATGAGACATGTTTGCGGTGCAGTGAGATGTTATATAGCAGCAGAGATTATTCTGCTCATTAGCGGTTATCAGCACTTTTTTTCTGTGATTTGATTACAGGCTATTAGAGTTGAGAAATTGTACACTACTATTCTGCACAACAAGCGGCTCCACACTGCGCCTGAGAAGCACTGTAACTCCAACACAATGCGCAGACTGTCAGACGCAGTATCTGATGAAATATACTATTTCTCTATAATACCTAGTCTGCCAAGGTCAGGTACCTAAGCTAGGGCACAGGAAACATGAAGCTCACATAAGAGAGTGATCTAGAAAGACACAATCCTATACTTCTCACTGCTAGGAGACACTCAGGACACTTTCACTGTATTAGGAATATACCAATAGGCACAAATCAAACTTAATAATATTGTGTTTAACAATCTTGTAAATATTTCAGTGCTAAATGAATCACAATAGTAAAAGTATTCCTTGCTGCATATCATAGAGGGTTTTCCACATCAATAAGGTGGTCTGGGAATCATATAAAGTCATGAGGAAATACTGACATTAGTCACAGAATTGTTAAATTCTAATGACGGACATAACGTCTCTCACAGAGTAACCATAAAAATACATCTATAATTTCTCTGCAAAACAACTTAATTGTTCATTTGTGATGTCACCATTTTTTCTTATGGATTTCAGTGGTGTTATTTAACAATAGTAACATGTTATATATATATATATATATATATATATATATATATATATATATATATATATACACACACACACACACACACACACACACATATATACACATACATACATACACACACACACAATTATATATATACACACACATACGCATATTATATATACATATATATATTATTTTAACTATGTTTTTTAATATGTTGTTGTGTATTTTTATTTAAATGTGTAAAATAATTGTATATATCTAGAATTTAATGGCTACATTTATTATTGAATTGGGCTATTAGCCCGGATTTTAAATAATGTGCCAATGGATACAAATGGGTCAGTAGGAAAATAAATACTGCGGGTAGAAGAAATCACTGAAGAATGAAGAAATGTGATATGCTAATATAGCCTTGCAGTCTGTCATTTGTATTTCTGTACTGGAGGAGCTTCGCAATCTTCCATTTATAGTCTCAGTGTCTGGCTCCGTTGCCCATAAAGTGAAGGGCTATACGCCACTGTGCAGTGATGCATGTTTGCTTCTTTATCATGTCACCACCTAAAAGTGCACAGGAAAATAACGTAGATTGCTTAGCATGGTAAGCGGTAATGTGCACAGGGGGAAAATATAATGGCACACCGCGGAGAAATGTAGTTGGATTATTATCGCTTATATGCTATATTGTAAACTAACTAACCATTATTTTACAATATAGCAATAACTAACCATTAACAATTGAGGGCCTGATTCAGAGATGGACGCTATAGCACAGCCCGCGGCATCTATGCTAAAATATTGAAAAACGCCCATTGCCGGATTCAGCATCGGATCAACTGCGTGACCATCGGACATCTGGGCAATCCACGGGCTACTCAGTATATGCAGTGAAATCATAATGCAGGGGCCAGTGAAGCTGCATTCCGTATGTCTAGAAAACGGGGCCAGTACGACCTCTTTTTCTGTAACGCTTCCCGTCGCCGCCCCCAAATGCCAGCAGCATGTCAATAATACTGTGGCTTTTGGGGGGCTGCAAGCGACATGACACCCCCAAATCTACACATACGCAGATCCACAGCCATCAGCCAACTGCGTAAATAATCGTAATAGCGTCCACTCCTGAATCAGCCTATGTTCTGGTTGAGAAACATACATTAAATATGAGTAGATAGACACTAAGTAAAAGGAACATTCTTTGCTGGGTACTCCTATGGGACATAAGCATGAGGTTTGATGGTCACAAAAGGCCACATCCATCTCAATTCTATGTATGCAAAAAGGTCATTATATTATAATATGCAGTTTTGAAAAAATGTGTGGAAGCTTTTGGATTGCAGCAAATTAAGAATATTTGAACTAGATTTGAAAAGTAACAATGTACCATAGCTCAGTTTTATATGGTGACAAATATAGTGGCAGTTTAAGCGGCAACTAGTGCAGTAATAAAAGTTTATGACAGATCAGAATACACTTCACCCTGCCCCAAAATAATATGTTCTGTTCCCATGACTTCAGGATCATGATTCTGAATTTCTATCCCTAGGCAGTGTGACTGGTCAGTTGTGGAGCAGGCAGATGTTTATAAAGAGTAATTATCAAGAAGATAGTTCTCTTATTTGGCTGCAGAACACACTGATCGTGGACACAGACCCTACATACGGCTTTGAGTCTCTTTGTTCTTTAGATGAGAGATCGCCAATACACTGTTGCCGGAGGAGGCGATAGATTATTTGTATCAAATTACACATTTAAATTAGGGATGTGCAGGCTCGGATAGGTTCAAGTTTGCACGCTGAGTTCGGATTTTTCCCTCCAAAAAAATGGAACTCAGAAAGAGGCAAAACGTCATCTTGCATGGACGAACATCATCATTGTCCAGGAATGATGATGTTCGTCCATGCAAGATGACGTTTTGCCTCTTTCTGAGTTCCGTTTTTTTGGAGGGAAAAATCCGAACTCAGCGTGCAAACTCGAACCTATCCGAGCCTGCACATCCCTAATTTAAATATAGCAGTAGTAATCTATAAATGTATTATTAAAAGGGAAAGCTGCATAAACTACCAAGTTGCAATATAAATGTAAGTGACAGATATATTGGCCAGCTGAGTGAATTGATATTTTCTATACATTAAGCTTAGTAAATATGAAAAGCTAGTAATTTTCCTGCAGTTACCTTGCATATAAAAAAGGTACTATAATGAAATGTAACCACATATACCAGCTAATACAACATGCATAAATCAGAACGTTGAAAACCACATTAATGGGGAGAAGCTTTCTACACAATGTGAGCACAATTAGCCTCTTATGTCCCATGTCGCTAACACTTGGCTCATGCTGAGAGACATGATAAACGGCATGCTGGATTTGCAAGCAAGACGTTACAGGCGTGTTAACAAATAATATATAAAAAGGTGTGTCTGCTGGCATGTACTAGTCCCACATACGGTGACCGCTTGTCACAAGTCGGGGTTATCTATAGTCAATATTTATCCTCCGCATATCATACACACCAGCAGCTAAATCCAGGAACGCGGGCTCACAGCTATGCTGCATCAAACAGACAGCAAAATTATATGTATCTGGGTTGAGAGATATATATATAGATATATATATATATATATCTATATATATATCTATATATATATATATATATCTATATCTATATATATATATATATACACATATACACACACACACATTATATATATATATATATATATATATATATATATATATATATACATATTATATATACACATATATATACATACACACACATATATACAGACACCTTTTACTACTGTCACTATATTTACCTTATAAATTATGTTCACCAGAAGTAGGGACCAAAACTCCATGATACTGCCAAGCTTTGGCACCGACAATGTTCTGCATTTATCACAATATTTTCCAACAGTAAATTCTAATCTGTACTACCCTGATGTTCTGATGCAAACCGAAATAAAAATTATGGCAGTTATTGCCAAACCACCACAAAGTTCATTTATGTTACCTAGGAGAACGTAAGCCTATCTTATGCTGCCCACACACATAGCGATATTTAACCTGATCTGGCCGATTCCGACACATTGGAACGACAGATTGTGTAAAATATGGGTAAATCCTGAGTAAATCGTGAGTCTCCACTCACGATCACGATGCGATCCGTGTGCCCGCTGGACGCACATCGCATCATCAGATCTGCCGTGCAGAAGGGCAGATCTGACAATCTAGGACACGATGCACTGTAAAACGTCTGGATGCAGGAGAGATCGTATTCGACAAATCGTGATGACAAATCGTGTAAAATATGCCCAAATCGTGAGTTTCTACTCACGATGCCAATGCACGTCCCTGCTCGTCGTATATTGCATCTTCAGATCTGCCGTGCTGTAGTGCAGATTTGCCATTCTGGGACACAATGCACTAGATGCACGATAGATCTTAAGTCAGATTGGACATTTTTTACTCCAAATCGTGACCACGACTGCCAGGAAGCTTCCTAGGGAGAGTTCAGGGGAAATCGTGCCTCAGGTCGGGTCATGAGCACATCGCTATGTATGTAGGCACCTTCAGACTCAGGATTCTGAACAGTCAGTTAGAAACTGCAGATTCAGGGCCTGATTCAGAGCCGCTCGTTAGCGGCTGCTCGTTCACTCCGAGCGATGTTTGCACAACTGCGCATGCGTACGGATTGTAATACGCATGCGCGAACCAGTCTGTGCGGCGGAAAATTGTTTGTTCGCTAGCTAGCGAGTGCCTGCTATTTTGAGTGACAGAATGAGGCGTTTGTGGGTGGTAACAGTGGAAGGTGCTTGAAAACGGGGAGTGGAGATCAGAACGCAGGCGTGCTTAAAGGTCAAAGCGGGCATTTTATGGGTGTGCATAATTAAAACAGCAGCGTCATCAACCACGTCAGTTGGGTGTCTTTTAGCCAAAACTGCTCGCAAGATTGCGGTAGGAAAAACCAACCACAAGACTAGCGAGCAGTTCATACGCTGTTCGATGTACTCGATTAATCTAATAATTAGCGGACATGACGTATGATGTGAGCGGCCAGGGGGCGTATTTTTCAAATAAACGAGCGCATGTTTTGTTCGCTCGTTCAGACATGGAGGCGTCAACAGACCGCAAGGAGTGAACGGTTCATTTGAATAGCCACCCCCTTTTTCTGAACGAGCGAGCGCTAATTGCGAGCGGCTCTGAATGAGGGCCTCAGAGTGATAAAAATTGCACTCACCACCAGAATTGCAAAAGAAAGCACAGTTGACATTTTCAGTAAAGCGGGTGTATTATTCTCAGTAGTTTAAAAACTTTGTTAAGTTGTTTGCTTCTACTTTAAAATGATATAATCAAATTGCATTACCTATTTTTATTACTATTCTATATACAGGTTGAGTCTCCCATATCCAAATACGGAATATTTTTCGCATGACTGAGAAAGTGAAACCTTTGCTTTCTGATGGTTCAATATACACAAACTTTGTCTAAGGCACAAATTATTAAAAATATATTATTAAAAAAAAAACTTCAGGCTGTGTGTATAAGGTGTATCTGAAACATAAATGAATTTCATGTATGTACACAAACTTTTTTGATGCACAAAATTATTCAAAATATAGTATAAAATGAACTTAAGGCTATGTGTATAAGGTGTAAATAAAACAAATGCATTCTGTGTTTAGATTTGGGTCCCATTCCCAAGATATTTCATTATTTTATGCAAATATTCCAAAATACGGAATATTCCGATATCCAAAATACCCCTGGTCCCGAGCATTTTGGATATGGGAGACTCAACCTGTATTGTACTTTTAAGAACAATAAATGTGTTGCATTCTCTGGATCCCATTTAATATAGTAACAATAAAGTAAAGAGCTCTCTCACAAGTGTTTACTTTTCTCTGGCAGTATTTCAAGGTCACAATGATACTGTATTGTTATAGCATGTGAACGGTCAGGTAGGGCTGCCTTGAGCCAGGCAATATCAACTCTCATACTTCACCTGGAAATGTTATTGTCCTGCTGATGGAAATGACGTTCCTACTTCATAATTAGCCTGTCATCATGCATTAACCATTTGGTATTCAACTTTATAACAAAAACTGTTTAATAAAGGTTTTTTTCCTTTCAGCGATTTGTGTATTTATGTTACTCTTATGCCATTCCTTAGCATACAGTGCCCTAATCCAGTGGTTCCCAAATTGTGCGCCGCCCTGGGGTGCCTCGGGACACTTGCAGGGGTGCCTCAGGTTGGTGGTCCAGCACCAAATCAAATTCTTTATGGTCAATGTAATTTAAATATGTGGCCAAACAGAAGCGCAAACCTGCCCACCACCACATAACTGAGCCTAAGAATGACAGGTCAGCACCATTTACTTCACTACATTTTTTCTGAATTTCTCAATAACAAACGTTTGGCTTAGGGGTGCCGTGAAAACAATGCTGATACTCTAAGGCACCGTGACTCCAAAAAGTTTGGGAACCATTGGCCTAAGAGATGGCAGCAGATTGGTCCACAAGCATTCTATAATTTGAAGCAAAATGATAAGCTTTATGAACACTTAATGTAAATGCTCCTTAACAAAAACAATGTCTAATATGCTGAAGAACTGGATGCACTGCACGGTTTTACTTCCTTGAATGCAAGATCAATCCAAAAGGAGTCCAGCCACTAGACCAGTGATTTTCAACCTTTCTAAGCTTGCGGCACACCGAACAAGATTTTAAAATTGCTAAGGCACACCATCAGTCCCCCACGGGAACCCCCCCCCCAAAAAAAAAAAAACACACACAAATTGGCCCCACACAGGAAAAAGAACAGACATTGGGCCCCACAGAAAAATACAAAATGGTCCCCACAGAAAGAAAACAAACATACACACATTGGCCCCCCACAGAAAAAAAAACAATCACATTGCTCCCTAGAGGAAAAAAATTAAATAACCAGCTGAGAAGGCTCACTGTCATCCCTGTCCTGTCCCTCATCGGCTAGGGTTTCTCAGTCACACTCAGTGACTGAGCACACAGTGCAGAGCTGGGAGCAGTGTGCAGGCGGGAGTGCAACGCGGCGTGCGTGACCTATGTAATGCCGCCACATCTCCACAGATCACGGCCCAGGCGTTCCCAAGCCTCCCAGAAGAGCACAAAACTGCTCGGGCCAGCAGTGCAAGTAAAGTCAGCTCTGACTTAACTGACCTCACGGCACGCTTGACAACCGCTCACGGCACAGTGGTTGAAAAACGATGCACTAGACGATTAAGTTGAGCGATTGAACGATCACAAACGTTCATAAATCGTTTGCAAAAATGTCTAAAACGACCAGCGATGTGCGTGCCCGCTGGTCATTTAGACATCGATCTTCTATCATCTTACAAACATGCTGGACAACCTGACAATAACGTCAGCTTGAGCATGTTTACTGACGATTGATGAGCCTGCACTGAACGACTACTCGTTCCGTGCAGGCTCATCACAGACTGACAATGTCGTAATCGTGCACTCGTTTTCATGTCTGCTAGTGGACAGACACATTAAGATTGCCCAGTGATGATACCATATTGGCCCCACATTACTTGGGTTAATTCTACATGGGAAGCCTTGACATTGGCAACACATTCCTGGAGAGTAGGAGAGAGGAAGCTTAACCATTGCTGGTGCAGAAGAGAAACTCTCTCAGGAATCTCTACATATACTAAGAGGTAATCATATGACAAAATATACCTAAAACACACACTAGAACAACTGGTGTGCCCATGTTAGCATTAATGGATTTCAACAGGTGATCCCAGTTGCAAGTTTTTTATCGGCCAGCCTACTTGCAGAAAACTTCCATAAATTATTAAGAACACTTATCTGGGCTCCAAGCTAAGCGAGTGTTGCGCAGTTTACCCTAGGAATAATATATAGCTTTAAATAACACTCAAGTAAACGCAAAGGAATCCTCACACTTATAAGAGACTAGCTGTTGCCCATGGCTTTGCTGGCGTTGGTGAAATTTTTCATTATTATTATTTTAGGTGTGTTAGTTGTATTTAGGAATTCCTAAGTGTACATTTATGTAGTTCCTTTTTGTTTTACAAACAAATAATATGCTTTTGGTGCATTTCTATATAATAATGAAACTTCTCATGAAACAGTTTAATCATATAGGCAGGAGTCTAAATGGATATTTGTTTTTTATCGTAATGCATCTTTGTAGACTATGTTACAAGTTTTGGCTTCAAGAGCGCAGACAAATTAAGAAATTGTGCCACTGACTCGCTAGCAGGAGGCATATAGCTCACCACGTGAGAAGTAGCTGGTCCTTAAGTCTACACCTGTGGTTCTAACAATTCTATAATTATAGACAAAGTTACAATTTTAGAAAAAAGAAAAGAGGGGCGCCAACCATAGTGCATTGATGTGATATAAAACACAACAGGGATGTGTGAAGGTGAAACTATAAAATTGGCTTTTGTACCTTAAAAGCAAATTATTCATGCAAGTAAGTAGAGTCAGGGTTTCCTCCCACACTCTCTCATCGAAGAACCTCTCCGGGAATAGTATACTTCTTCATGTACCTCAAATTAATATAGAATCACCAGTTTGATACAGTATTGACAATTTAAATCCTATATAAAAAGTTTGCCTGTACATAAAAGAAATACAATATGAGCTTATCGGAGATCCTTAAGGTGCATTCCCAAAAGAGCAGTCCTTGGCGACAGGAACATTCATAGATGGAAGCTCCAACAGACTGTATCCAGGGGTAGGTCCAACCAAAACAAATTGTACTGTACTCATCTGCCCACCTCAGTCACACAGATCAAAGTTACAATTGCTTCTACTAGTTCCATAATAGGGCTCTACACACAAATCATTTCCCCCAGAGGCTGTAAACATCAATGAAAAGGCCCATACACACAGGACGATCAGACAACGATCAGATATCATTGTTTGATCATCCTGCATGTGCGATATCGAACATCCAGCACATGCACCAACCTCCAAACTACTATAACGACCAGGTTAGCCTGTTTCCTAGGACCCGCGATCAACGCCTTATAGTAAACAGGCTAACTTGGTTGATATCGACCAGGTTGGCATGCATGGGCGATGGTTGATATCGACCATCCGTACCCACACATCGATGGTCGTTTGAGTGGGCTAAAAAAAAAAAAAAAGACTATATGAACGATCAAATTATATCGTTATCGTTTAGATTGTCCTTTTTATCTGACCGTGTGTATGCACCATTACAGGGATGCTGTAAAATGGTAATGGATCTATTCTACACTGGACACAAAGTTTCAGTATCAGGGCAACTGACTGTAACATGAGCAGAACAGTGTAACTAAGGCCAGTTTTACCTGTGGTTCACATCATTTGTAGAAGTCAGGTTAAGAGAGCAAATAATCAAGAAATAGCTGTTCAAATACAGCCATAAAGTGCAGAGTGCTTTTCTATTTTTACACGCACTGAAAGCACTCTTACGGGGATACCGCAACACTTATCCAGAGGTCCCGCTCACCACCAGTGCAGCTGAATGGAGCTCTCTACTCACGCTGGGACGCACAGTATATTGAGACTCAATTCTCCACACAGGTACAAATAAAGAAAACAGCTACAATTACCTTTTAACCAACATGAATGTTTAAAACGTTTTATCTTTAATAACAATTGACTCTTCTCCACAAAGATACATTCAGTCAAAATTGCTACCAATATCAATACTACTGGTATATCCACAATTCATTTGGAACTGAGGGCCTGATTCAGACACGCTCGCGAGCGCTGAGCGCTCGCAAGCTGGTCGATGGTGCCCTAGTACTCATGCGCACGACGGAGGGAGCTCCGTCGTGCGCATGCGCGAGACCCGCATAGCAACGGCCAGCCGTCGCTATGGCTCTCGCACCAAAGGGGGCGTGCTGTCGATGGTGAGTGACAGCACGCCCCCTTTGGTGGGCGTGCCGGGGGCGTTGCTGCCCAGACGGAGGCGTTCCCATGAGAACGCCTACTGTCTGGGTCCGGCCCACTGACCTCACTAATGATGTCAGTGGGAGTGCTTTTGGCTCTGATAGAGCCAAAAGCACTCCTGGGCTTGCGGCAGCGAGACCCTACCGCAGGGTCTCGTCGCAAGCCTGATGGTCGCGATGGTCTTCACCATCGCGACCATCATTTTGCCCGCTCGCATAAGCTGTGGGTGGTCTTCCACAGCTATATCATTTTGGCCGTTCGCATAAGCTGTGGGTGGTCACCCACAGCTATGTGAGCGGCCAGGAGGCCGCTCCAATTTTAGGTAGGAGGGCCCTGATTCAGAGCGAGCGCTCTGGTCAGAGCGTCCGGCTCTGAATCATGCCCTGAATCCCTACATTCATGCTTATTATTAGTTACATAGATATCGCATTTATACTGCTCAGCAGATGAATTAACCTTGCACTATTGTACCCAATTTTCCAAACTCATTTATATGTACTGTTTTTATTGTTTGTTTGTGTTTATTATTATTGTTTATGCCATATTTTCATCTATAAGTAAAATATATTTACATTTATTATATTCCAGTCTATTGACATTTTTTGATGCATGATTGATTTCATAGTCAGCCATGAATACAGCGCAGTGTTTTGTTTTCTTGAGCACATTTTTCTATTGGAGTTCACACCAAACTCCTAAGCACTTGCTGCTTATCACCAATGATGATTTTATCATTTCAATATATTAGCGCCGGGAGTTTGGTAGAGCTCTTCCTTTTTGGGATACGCACTGAACGTTGCATAAGGTTTCTAGTTCACCTTTTATATACTTCTAACACACTGCATACAAGGGCAAGATTTTAAAACATTTAACACATTTTCTTAAAGTGCTATAAACACAATTTGAAGACAACAGTCCAAGCAATAATTGGAGAAACAGGACCTTTGCGTATATACTTTCTGACAAGCATTTGCTTCACACTGCATTTACTTTGAATTCAGTTTTCAGAAGCTTTAAACTCCTGTTAAAAATAGGGAAATATTCTACTGGAACTTATTTGCCAGGTATTGCTTTGATAGGTCTATTAAAACAAGGAACACACCAATTTGTAAGGCTTTTATCTACATTTATAGTTAGCATTGTTCTAAAATGGTCCTGTGTGCGAGCTCTGAAGCACGCAATGCAAATGTGACTACAATACTACTAGTCAGCTGGGTGAAGATGAGCATTTGGTCTTTATAAACATTATATAAAAAAGTTATAGAAACAAGTGAGGACACCAAATTGTTGTTTTAATTGTCAAGTAGGATTGTAGTAAATTGATCATCATCAACATGAACTGGGCTTCAGTTACACAATCGTACATCGGAAGGTACAAAAAAAAAAAAAAGGAACAAATCTATTGATCAGGCAAACTGAACACTAGGTCAAATAAGTACTATTATACCAAGAAAGAACTAAAGCCATATCCCACCAAAGCTCTCTGTACTCGGGATGTAGTTATAATCCAGGCTGTCGGGATGCCGGCACCAGTCAGAATACCGGTGCTGGCATCTCGGCGGTAGGTACTGGGGTTAGGGACTAGGGGGGAGTGTTAAGCACTAAGGGGGGGGGGGAGGTTAAGTTTAGGCACTAGGGGGGGGGGTTAGGTTTAGGCACTATGGGGGGGAGGGAATAAGCTTAGGCAGCAGGGTAGGAGGGTTAGGGGTAGGGAGAGGGGGGGTTGGGATACTGACCGACAGGTGTTGGTATCCTAACCCAGTCGGGCATCCCGTACCCAACCCCTGGAGACAACACTTCTTGGCATGCCCAGGGAGAGGAAGGGGAAATGAGGGCAGGGCACACAAAAGCGTAAGAGGCATCACAGCAAAAGATAGAAGAGGGGAAGCACAGGAGCATGGCCAGAGAGGAGGTAGACATTGCTGTGACAGTCGTCTCCTCTAAAGGAGCAGATAGGGGATACAGCATACTAACTTCACTATGGCCTGCCAGAGTTAGTAGTAGTCATTAGGAGACATAGCACAGTAGAGAGAAGAATAGTGAGACTATAGGCAAAGATCAGAGCTATCAATCCCTTAAAGAGAATTGCAAGTCTAACCTAGAAAGTTAGTAGTTTCACAGAAATATCTGCATATATGACAGGAAAACTGCCAAAATCACAGAAAGAACTGCTAATCCCAGAAGGGAGTTAGTGCTTGTTATAGAGTCTAGGCTCCATACAGAATCATTCCAGTCCAAAAGGAGTGCATATCGTTCTAGTTGTTTCCATTTGAATGATTCCAGGTGCCTGCTGCTGTATACTTACAGACTGTAGAGGAGAGTCACTAAAGACTCCCCTCCAGGTAGGCTGAGGTACCCGGCAGAGCAGTTTCTTATTGTCTCTATATAATTTCTACCAAGTATGGAATATTTTTAATCAGGGGTTAATATTTCCATAATTTTACAGTTTGTTTTTTTAATTCTACTTTCTCTCTTATTAATCCCATTATACGCACAGTATGGGCCATTGATAAAGCACTTATTTTGCTGCTCGCTACTTTCATCTACTAAACAATTAAACAAGAGATTTGTAATATATTTCTTTATCCCCCTACTGCTAGGTAAGTATGCATTTTATCCCAAGTAGCCCAAATGCATATCAGTGCTGTATTTTCCAGTAGAATTTCTAGTTCTAATTAAATTACAGTGAAATATATTGTTGAAATAAATAAATAGCCAGGTACGTGCCCAGCAAGACACATATGTTAAAAATACCAGCAGGTGGAAAAAAAAACAACCATATAGCAGCCCAGAAGTAGTACGTTATGGTGAGTAACCGGAGTGGTGAGCGCAGGCACATTATATGTAAGAGGTGCCCCAAGGAGAGAGACTTTCAATGAGATCCCTGGTAATTATTAGCATTCCAACTGCTACTGCCTCACTGTATTTACTTGCAATGATCCTAGCTCATCACTTCCCTCAGAGCAACACTACTGACAGCCAGGGAGTTGAACAGCAGTTCAATGTGCCACTAAGAATTAAACATACACATGAACACTTTCTTCAAATTCACAGCACAGCAACCTAGATCCAGGGTATACATTTTACTTTACAGTTTAACTACTTGTAACAGCATTCATGTTAAAATTTAGTATATTATATTTTTATAATATAGTGGCCATAAATAGTTTATATATATGTGTGTCATAGTAGTTGTAGATTGCCGATTTAGGTGCGTGCAAGGGATCATCAAGCAGGTTGCCAAATGAAAGTTACCATGGCGACTACTAGTTGTGGTATCAAAACCAAATTCCACCAATGAAATGCAATTATTTCCTTGAGTAAAATGTTCACAAACAGTAAACTAGGTAAATGTCATTTCTTGCTACATGATCAGCAATGAGTGGCAATCTGGTGACTTTAAGAACAAACAGTGGTTAGAACTTCTCTTAAGGGCAGGAAAGCCAGTAAGTTATTGTGCTTCAAGCAGATCCCAGCCATGATGGTTTACCAAGTGACCCACCCGCCTTACTCGATCTACAACACCAGCATCACACCTCCAATCACCAGTCCTAAAATGTAATAGTTGTAATAGAGCACAGTGACTCTATGGCAGCTTTCTAATAAAATCAGAATATAAACTATTGAGCATGCGTAATAATGACCAATTTAAACACTTATACAATTCTATGCAAATAGTCACTGTGTAAATGCAAGGATAGACCAAAACCGAAGCTGCGTGATGACCGACCTTTATGGAGGACAGGAGTCAGTGCAAAGAACATAACTTTAAGAAGGGTAATTGGAACCCATCGAACCCCCTCATCCCTCCCCTCAAAAATTTTTGTACCAAAGTCTGCAGAAGTCAGGTCACAGACAGTGTCAAACTTCAGGTGAATGAGGACAAAACAGAAAACATGCTGCTGTAACAGTTCTTTAATTCATGACAATGGCAGCATACTAACAGGTGTGTGTGTGTGGATTTAATATATCTCTACATCTTTAAGTAACATGATAAATTTAAAACATCTCAACAAATATTATGATTAAAGGGAACTCCCTTCTAGACACTGATTTACAGATTGATTTTCACTTAATTTTTTTGTCTGATCATTCTTCCGTTTGTTTTCACATCGTATAAGAGTCACCATGCGGAAAACTCAATCAGACTGGTTAGATATTTAACTCAGGTCACGCTTAGAAGGTGGACGATTTGTTCTTCTCATGAACAATTCTATCTAACAGAGGAGAAGACTGCAAAATCTATTCAAATTACAGGGACCGCTATGTTACATTTAATAACTTCATGAGATGGAAAGTTTCTGCTATCATACCGTTTAATTAATCAGGATCAATACATCAGGAACCTATACTTAGCAAATTTCCCAAAATGTTTATTTATATGCTGAAATAATCTAAAATTTGTGAATACATTTCTAACTTCCTGGAAAGGGAGTATCAACACTAGTAAAATAAGTAACCAACAATAAACATTGTATGCCCTTATTAATGCCACTGTGTAAATCAAATATATAGGAGAAGCTTTACAATATAGTGAAGCACTCAATTATTTGGACTAAAAGAATATTGCACTAAAACCTCCATTGGATTTGCATCTACCTCCCCATATGGAGGTAGCACAGATGTAGGCGAGGTCATGCATATGAGGTGGACTTACCCAATGGCATCATCTGTATGGAGAGACAACTTCTGCTTGGCTCAATTGCCTGATTCTGACCTATCTGACCGTTGTATCACTTTGTTACAAAATAATGCGTGAGACTACCCTCAAATTAATTCCCAGCATGTTGCCTAGCTACCTGGAGGTTGCTAGACTATAGAAAAAAGCTTGGCCTAACATTGTGGATTGTCTGCATGGAGGAACAGAGAATTTCAGAGGCAAATTCACTCAATACCGTACATACAGTACATCCCTAAAGCTCCTGATAACCACTTATAGAAATTACATTTCAATTTGATTTTTGAACATTTTGAAAGCATAGACCATTCAGAGGAACACGTGTTATACCCCCCGCTCAATGCTCACATTGGTTCCCTCTTATGTTGTCTGTCCTTGATACTTTGCAATCACCTTTTAACTACTTTTTAATATTTGTTCACAATGTCTCAGGTGAAAAGTGCTTTATAAAATTTACTAAATGTGTATTTAAAAAAGTATGGGACCTTATGCTTAATGCACAGTAATTATACTGAATTATTTTGACTTTGCAAAGATCATAGAGGTTGGAAAACAACGCTCACCTCTGTCTCTGTACACCTGGAGTCAGTGGAACCACCTAAAAGAAAAGAGCCAGAACATAATTAGACTTAAAATGCAGTACATTAATGATGTCTGTGTGGCTGCAAATACAGAAATATTTATTGTCTAGTAGATTTAGAAGACAGTCATAAAATTGTCACCATCAACTAAACTGGCCCAATAACTAAACAGACTGTACACCAATGACCCTGTCGCCAGGTTCACCGGTTGTCCTTTCTTGGATCACTTTGGTAGGTATTAACCACTGCATACTGCTAACACCCCACAAGACCTGCCATTTTGGAGATGCTCTGACCCAGTCATCTAGGGAGTACAATTTGGCCCTTTTCGTTCAGATCCTTACGCTTGTCCATTTTTCCCTCGATTCCAACACAATCAACTTCAAGAACTAAAGCGGTCACTTGCTGCCCAATATATCCCACCCCTTAACAGGTGCCATTGTAATGAGATGATCAATGTTATTCACCTCACCTGTCAGTGGTTTCAATATTATATATACGTGAGAATGTGTGCACATGCATATAAAAATATATATATATATATATATATATATATATTTATTATTTTTTTTATTTTTTGTTTGCTAAAAGCTACACTAATGAAACACCTTAGAATAAATGGTTACAGTGATGGAGCAAAGTGGGTCAAGTCACAACCTTCATTGTGCTAAATAGAAAAAGAAAATTACAATATATAAAATAGGATGGGGAGGTAAACACTTTTTTAATTTAAAATGAAAAATTGCTGTAGTTTATAAAAATTTATTTAAAAAAAAACACACACATTTTATTAAACAGAGGACCAATGATCTTGGTTAATATATCAAACAGTTTGCTTCATCCTACAGCTATCCCTCATATAAATGAATATGCCATAAGAGCATGAAGCAATACACTTAATCAATCAGAGTATTTGACAAGAATGTACCACACTTACTGTATGCTACAGTTTCAAATGCTGTAAGCCATATTGACCCATTAGAGGAGTGGCTGTTTCTACTGTCTGACTGACCATGCATGCCAGAAATAAATGGAGTAAAATGACATGTCAGACGTAATCACGAGGCATGACTGAGTCTGAATCGCTCCGTTTGATAATAGATATCCACTTACATTTGCTGATAAGCCACATAGATAAACTGAAAGCTTAGTTTTACTGTAATAACCTTGAAGAAGGCTTTTAACACACTAAGTATGGATATAGATATAAGGTCTCACAGAGTGGAACAACAAGTCGTCTGGAATTATGTGACATAGGCTCCTAAAATGGTTGCTAATAATCAGAATAATCTTCCATGCATCAACTGTAGAAGATGATAAAAAAAAATATGAAAGTGAAGCCACTGGCCAATTGCAAAGGATAAAAACTGGTTGTGTATTGCTGTGCTCTCCTGGGAACAATGGGTAAAAGCTTAGATGAGAATTTATATATACAAGACGTAAAATATCAGTATTTTGACGTTAAAAAAAAAATCAAAAATCATCAATGGAAAAAACAGTCTGTTAAACATTACAAAGCATTGCTCAGGGGCGATTCAATGAATGGCTCGGCCATGATGTGTCATTCCAGAATAGCATATAATAGCCCTCATCATTGCTAGTGTTTCCTCATACCCAGAGAGGTACACAGGAAAATTAGTGATGTTGAGCCTACTGCAATAGGTGGATATATAAGAGATGTGCTAAGCTCTGGAAAGTGATAAAATGTAAAGTGATAAACTACCAGCCACTCAGCTCCTAACTGTTATGTTACAGGCTATCAGGGGTGTAGCTAGGGGTCCAAGTGCCCCTGGTAAACTAAGGGACTGGCGCGCCCTTCCAATGACTGTTCCTACTGGCAAAAAAAACAACGGGGTAGTTTGATTCATACACCTGTAGAAATAGGGAGAATATTTTTTTTATTTATCTTTTTAATATATATATATCTTTTATAGAATTTACTCTATTGCAAACCACTATTTATTAATTTATGCCAAAAAAAAAAAAAAACACAGGAAAACAGTGACAACATTGCATCAAACAAAATGCAATATGGGTAAAATAATTTACATATATTCAAATTGGGCTGGCTATACCGGATTATGCTTTTTAACAACTGATAGTTACAGTCCACCCTATAATTCACTGGGAAGTTAGCCCATATAGGTCATATCCAATCTCCCACATAAGAATAAAGACAGTCTATAATGATAATGTCCTATTCCCAACATGGGACTAACCACAATCCATTAGGATCATGGCCAATTCCTGAAACTGAGGAAAAAATAAATAGTCAAAATTTACACTGGGGGTAGTTTAATTTACACGCCTGTAAAAATAGGGAGACAAACTATAACGAATATATATATATATATATATATATATATATATATATATATACACACACATTTTCCAGTTATAACACTTACTACATGCAAAGCACTGTTGATTTATTTCTATGTGTCAACAACACAGGAAAAGAGGGCATCGAGAACAAACTATGCATTGTGGGCAAGATAATTTGCATATATGCAAATTACCTTGCAAATAGGACCTTGTGATTGTGATGCTTGCACTCTTTTCCTGCATGGTTGACATATGGGAATTAGTGAGTGGTGATTGGTATGTTGTGGGAATTGCGGAGGAAGAGATATATTAGAAAAATAAGAAAAAATATTTAGTCCCCCTAATTTTAAATATTTCAGTTATAAAGTTACATATAAGAAGCCTGATGCACTCTATGGGGTAAATTTACTAAAGTGAGAGTTTTTAGAAGTGAGTTTTAAAAGTGATGCTGCCCATAGCAACCAATCAGATTCTACTTCACATTTAACTAGCACCTTCTAGAAGATAATAGCTAGAATCTGATTGGTTGCTATGGGCAACATCACTTTTAAAACTCACTTCTAAAAACTCTCACTTTAGTAAATTTACCCCTAGCAGTCAACAAAGGAAACTGGTAAGAGCAGAGGAGACCAGAGATCATTTGCTAATGACGGCAGACTGCGGGATGTTTCTTTGCACAGTTCTGCGGATAAAGCTCTTGCTGCACATGCGCCTAAGGTCAACACTGCCCATGTAGAATAAGCATTAATCACCAATAATTCAAACACTTCTGAGAGTAGAACATTATATGCAGGTAGCTATCTAACATAGAACTCTTGTTTGAGTCTGCTGTTCTAGCCTTAACACTCAAACAAAAAACACAAACAAAAGGAGCAGTTATATTTCCTTATATTTTCCATACTCTCTAAGTACTTCTTCAAAATTCTAAAGGGCGAGATGTATCAAGCCTTGAAGAGAGACAAAGTGGAGAAGTTGTGCAAAGCAACCAATCAGTTCATAACTTCCATTTATATAGCAAAGTCTTTGAAATGACAGCAGCAGACATCTTTATAACTATATGCTGCTCAGGATTCTGAGGTCAAGTCTAAAGAACTAAGCAATGCAGAGCTGTATAAGTGCAGAGAACCACCATTTCCTATGCAGAGCTGTATAACCTGGATAACGAAACATATTAGGAGTAAATGACAGTGCAGGCAGCGTATTCTCATACCGTTTGGAATGGGGTATATCAGGAGCAAACTGACGTACAGAACAGAAAGTAGTATAGCTTCCAAAATCACTTTTTAGAAATCACTGCAGAACAGAGAATGGATATGCTATCGCAGCTGCTAACATGATATGGTAATGCATCACACCTCCTGCATGCATTACTGATCTGAGCTGTCCTTCTCCCAACCAACGGCGGCGACTCACCTCCATTTTGGGAAACAGAGGCAGTCACCCCCCGGTCAGAAACGGCAGCAGACTGTCAATCACTGACAGTCTGCTGCCGGTCTGCGTGTGGGATCGCAGACCCGTACTACACATGCCCAGTACGGGTCAGGCGCATGCACAAATTCCCGATAATCGAATATCTGCGTGATCATTGTCACTGTGTCCGCAGCTGAATCACCACCTGAAGTCACTCAGCAGAATAACATTGAAGACCATGTCTAGCTTAGCTGCCATCAGGGGATGCCAGGACTGGAGTCACGTTCGTGGACAGAAGGGGGCCCGCCCACAGTGGCACTGTGTGATCTATCTCCCCTGCGATTTATAATCTCCATATGCTGAGATTTACCAGGATAAAAAATTGTAGATTATGCTGTCTGCCACAGTCTGAGTGTATCGAGTGCTGAGCTGCTCATGAGCCTGCCAGAGTGTGACAATGTGTGTATGAAGGCAGCCCTTCAACTCCAGAACCTGTGTAATTTAAGAGTGTCTCGGTTTTATGGGATTGTGTGACAGTGTGTGGCCCTGATGAAGTTCAAGTCTAGGCAAAAACCTAATCCTGTTCAAACTACTCCACCATGCCAAATTTGGTGGAGCTAGGTACAAAACTCTGGCAGTGCATAAAGGACACACACACAGACACACATTTTCTCGCTTATTATATTGATGTCTATATGGAGTATATGAAAACCGGGCTATTGTCCTTAAGGAACTTTAGCACAGGATAAATATTTAGCCAATTAGCCATGAGGAGCCAGGTGCCGCTGCATATAGCCGCAATTACTCATGGGGTGAGCCACTTCACAGCTAATTGGATCAACCCCATTGTGTGTATGTCAATTAAAAAAAACCCTCAAAATATTATTTGTCCCAAAAATAGTAAAAATAGCGTTTTTTCTCAAGGCACAATGTATTGATAGAATTGATCCAATAAAATACGATGCTGAAGCAGCGATAAATGTACCTGTTCCACGGCATCCCCCTGCTCGATGGTCTTTTTTTTTACTGTAAATGCGAGATTTTAACGCACTTGTGTAAAAAATCTACGAGAAAGATTGATATTATTTTCAAGATTATTTTCATGGTAATGCCATATCAATCCCAAAGATCGATTTGGCCATCCCTAAAGGGTTTAGTTATGCTTTATAAACACACACATGTAATTTGAAAACTACACTTGCAGTATGGTAACACACTGACACACATTCATATATAGCCAGACACCCACAGATTTTACCCAATTCTGTTTTTTCAATAAAGCTCCATTTTATCACTTTCAGAAATAAAGTATTTTTACTACTATTTTAAATATGAATTCACCAATGAACCCAACCACTGAGTATGTCAGTGATTGGGTAAGACCACTGGAGTCAATATCACTTCTACTTCAGTCGCTGTAGATAAAGTGATCTCCATTAGGATATGGGACTTGTCGCTCCTGAACGCCACACTGTTCAGAGATGCTGATCAGAGAGGCGAGCTGTAACATGAGCGCTGTGCCTCTAGCCTACTCAGAACATCTCATCATCTATGGCTACACAGTTCTGTGAGGCATTCAGAAGAAACCACAGAGAGCTGACACTATTCTTTAGCAAGAAAATGTACCTAAGAGGTTAGTATAATCTGTAAGTGAAATAAACAGGTTTATACAAATATTATGGCACATATTTACATTGGACACCTGAGGTCTAGAAAGCGTGCTCAAAACGAAAAGTGATTTCACAATGATAATTAATAATTCACTCAGGAAAACAAACTTGTAAATAAGGATAACAATGACTGATGATTTATTATTTTAAAGTCGGAGGAACCATATGATTTAACACCACAAGTTTATCTAAAGTGCACAAATCATGTTATGATGCCAGATTACGTAAATTGGGTATCATTAACTATCATCACTTGTTACAATTGTGACCAAATTCACTGACTTTTACAGTTTTCAATACAAGTTAAAAATGCCACAAAAAAAAAAAAAAAAGAAGGACTTAAGGAAGGTTAAAATGTCACCCTTGGTCACACACATGCTTGCTATTTTATATTGGTGGAAGGGAGATTATACAAATTTTCAAAAAGGACGAACTAATGGCAAAAGCATCTCTAGTTGTGAGCAAATTAATTTGAACTGGTATTTGGCTGGAATATGCAGAAATATTTCTAATTTCTCTTCCCCCAAAAATGACATCAGAAATATTCTAAACTGAAGCTCACTACCTTGCATAGAGTAGTCGATTTTATACACAAAAACATAAAAATAAATGATGTTGTTATAGAAAGAGTATATCTTGTGACTCATGAGATCAGACTACAGGCTGGGTTGTGCACATTAGCATTTATTCACTCCAGGGGCAAGGGTGCTGGGTGGGGGAAAGACCTCTTGTGGGCCAATAGCTCCCTATGGGTGCGCCTGGTCAGAAGGCCCTAGGCTGCATGCACATAACTAATTTATTGAAATCAGTAGTCACACAACGTTTAGCTGTAACCAGCTTCAGCTGTCAAGTTTATTTCATGTACGCTGAATATATATTGGATATTTTATGATGAGATACTACTAAAATACTACACAATCAGTGCCCTTTTGGTGTGTGCATGTTGTTTGTGTTCACACACAAGCACATATATACATATAATCATGGGATAGATGCCTAGTATCGTGTAGGACCCCCTCTAGCCCAGTAAAGTGCAGCAACTCGACGTGGCATCGATTCCACAAGTGGACAGAAGACCTCTGGAGATGTTGACCCATGCCATCTGGATAGCTTCCGCCCAGATCCCTGATATTTGTAGGTGCAGGATCTTGGGTGCGAATGGACCTTTCCACCACGTCCCATAAATGCTCGATTATGTTCATGTCAGGCAAACGTGGTGGCCAAACCATTCGTCAGAACTCACCAGAATTCTCCTCAAACCAATTCTGGATGATTTGGGATTAATGACACAGTGCATTATCCTGCTGGAATATTAAATTGTTGTGGGGGTATTTGAAGTCCATAAAGAGCTGCAAATGGTCGTCATGCAATGCCACGTATCGGTTACTGGTCAATGACGTGTTCTGGTGGACCAGCGGACCCAACCCATGCCACATGAACACACCCCACACCATTATGGAACCATCACCAGCCTGCACGGTGTCTTGTTGACAACTGGGGTCCATGGCCTCATGTGGTCTGCAACACTTCCGAACCCTACCATCTGCATGAGACAACTAGAACTGTGACTTTTTGGACCACGACACATGTTGCCAGTCCTCCAGGGCCCAATTAGTTAAAGAACACTGCACGGACCTGCTAGATATGTATCTGGTAACTCCTGCATTGAACGTGGATGTGATTTGAGTCAGTGTCACATGTCTGTTACCACGTACAAACCTGACCAGATGCCGCATAAACACACTATATATATATATATATATATATATATATATATATATATATATATATATATACACACACACACACACACACACATAACACAAGTTTGTATCTCTTTATAAAAATACTGGCGAGAATATTTCCTCATTCTGAAAATTTCAGCACATTTATTTATTTCACAAATATACATATATTTGTTGTCTGTGGAAAAAACAGCAAAGCAGTCTGAAGATAAAGGGGTCTATTCATGAAGTATTGCATAAATGAATTTTGACTGTTAAGTGTATATCACATCAGTTGCGATAAACAGCTTTGCTAAGTAACAATTCACGTATACTTACCCTTATGGCTAAGCAATCCGGTATCCATGGCACCAGAGATTCTGGGTTCATCTGCGGTCCCCTGCAAAGTGTGGAGTCGGCAGCCAGGTCTGCACTGCACATGCTCCGGCATTGTAGTTCAGGAGAGACAGCAGGGGCTGCCTCTCCTGAACTGCAAAACTAGCGCAGTACGGCTGTCAGGGAAGTAATCAACTTCCCTGTCCTTTTCGCAGTACAGATTACACCATCCTTACATGGAGAAACTGTAAACAGCAGCAGAACGGAAAGCTAAGCTTTCAATTCTTTTATGAATCACACTCAACGAACAAACGTGTGGGGATACAATTCAGCCACGGAGCAGGGGTGCGACTGGAGATGTCAGGAACTTCTCCACGGAAACCCGCTCTGTGAAAAGCACTAAGCAGAAAAAATCCCTGTTTACCGCAAAACAGGGTTTTTCCCTGCTCTATGAATAGACCCCAAAGTGTGTTACATTGTTGACATGTGCAGTTAGTAACCAAATTTAAATATTAACAAAAATTTAATTATTACATTCTATCATGGAAGTTTTAGCATGATTGTTAACAGATCTTAATCATACTGTCAAACTAAACAAAGCAGGATATGCCCTTAGTACATGTACATTAATCAGATCTTTTTCTAAAACATGCTCCACTCTAGTAAAAATATTCACAGGCTTACCAAGTAGTTATATTTACAGAACTAGCAGCTAGCAACCCCAAATTGATTATAGGTTATAATTTTTTGTAATTATTTTTAGAAATTTTTTATACAAATGGATGAGGACATAGAAAACAAGCTGTGTAGCCTTATTTCCCTCTAGATTGTAAGCTCCCGCAAGGAGAACCCCTCTGCTTTGTATTCTCTACATAGTACTTTTGAATTTGTTGTTGTTCCGTCACCTTCATGTAGTGCTACAGAACCCCTCTAGCACATTATAAAGTAATGATACAACAACAACGGAATCCCAGCGGTAACGGCCTTTGTTATGGAGGATATTAGTTACTGAGGATATTATGGAGCCAATGAGTCTGTAATTTGTCATAAAGAGTTCTGCTAAATATGGTGGAACAACCACATTGGGCAACAAAACCTTTCCATTGTGACAGCAGTCTGAAAGATGACCGTTAATCTCCTCTACCAAGAAGTGTAGGGCGCCACAGCTCCCACATTGTACGTCCATAGGACCCAAAGAGAAGTATTGTGGCGAATATGTCATGTCCAATGCTAGCGGCGGATCAGTTGAACTTGTTATACTTTAAGATCTTTGAACTTAACTCCACAAAAGATATAGCTGCAGCATTTCAATCTTTTTATTCACAACTATACAACTTAAAAGATTCCAGGGCGGGAACTGACACGTGTTCGCGGAGGGCCTCCTTTAAGGCTTATTTGGAAGAGATTGGTTTTCCTACCTTGTCGGATACAGACATAAAATCATTTGAAGAACCATTCACTTCAGAGGAGTTAGACGCTGTTATTAAATCGACACCTAACGGTAAAAGTCCAGGTCCTGATGTGTTTTCAATTGCCTATTACAAGATGTTCGGAGAGGTTCTGTCCCCCCTCATGCTCCCAGCTTTTAATGAGGTTTCGGATCTTTCCTGTTTCTCTTCTCATTCTTTGCTTGCTCATATCTCAGTGATACCCAAAGAAGGGAAAGACCCTGCCCTTTGCTCCAATTACAGACCTATCTCCCTGTTAAATGTCGACCTAAAGCTTTTTGCTAAGCTAATGTCTAATCGTCTCAAACTGTTTCTCCCCAATTTAATCAATTCAGATCAGGTGGGATTTGTCCCTGGTCGTGAGGCCAGGGACAATACCACTAAGGTCCTGGATCTGATCCATGTGGCCTTTTCCCGGAAGATCTCAACAATTCTTTTATCTACAGACGCTGAAAAGGCATTTGACAGGGTTGATTGGGATTTTCTGATGGGAGTATTGGAGCATTTGTGTTCGGGTCCTATGGGCATTCAGAGAATTCGAGCTCTTTATTCTACTCCGTCTGCGCGTGTGAGGATTAATGGAGACATGTCTGAGCCAGTTTTAATCACCAATGGCACTCGTCAGGGCTGCCCCTTATCACCACTTGTATTTATTTTATGTATGGAGGCCCTGGCAGGGGCCATTCATCTTAATAGTAACGTAACGGGGATGATTGTTGGGGAAAGGGAATACAAGTTAGCTCTCTTTGCAGACGATCTCTTGGCTGTGATTACTAACCCGCAGACTTCAATCCCTACTATTCTTAAGGAATTTGACAGATTTGGAGCTCTTTCCAACTTTAAAGTAAATTTGTCCAAATCTAGTGCGCTTAATCTCACAGTAGATCAGAGATGCATGAATGATATACAACATTTCTGCCACTTCTCCTGGCACCCTACGCATATAAAATATCTGGGAGTTTTCCTTCATAGAGATCTAATTTTTTCCCTTTGCTTTCTAAGCTACGAACAGACCTTTTTACCTGGCGCCCCAAGATCTCGTGGACAGGCAGGATAGGAGTTATTATAATGAATATACTTCCTAGGGTCCTATATCTTTTACAAACGCTCCCAATTACAATACCTCGTTCCTGGTTTAACACGCTTCATCAAATTGTTCGGGATTTTGTTTGGGCGGGCCGCAAACCTCGCTTCAAGCATGAAATACTTTATAGGTGGAAACACCAGGGAGGCCTACAATTGCCACATTTCCTCTCCTATTACCATGCGGTCCTGCTCACGAGGGTCATGGAATGGAGTAGGATATCTGATAGAAAGCAGTAGGCTGATATTGTGGCTTCCCTTCCTTCAGCAGAGTCAGGTTTCCCTTGGCCTCAGGGGATCCTCCCATTTGTTTGAGGGATCGGAGATTATGAGTTTTCCAACCGTTCAAGCTAAATGGGGTTTGCCTTATAGTGAGATCTGGAAATATCTTCAATTAAAGCATTTTTTCTCGAGTTTGGGCCCACTGAACGCATATAGGCAGGGGAATACTCCATTTGATAATATGTGTGAATCACAAAAGTCTCCACCACATCCTCTGTCCTCTATTTATACAATGCTGACTGAACGACTTTTCTCTGTCAGACCTAAATTTATTGCTGATTGGGAATCAGATCTACGGGGTTAGTAGGAGAGGATGACTGGCCAGAAGTTTTCAGAAATACTTTCTCCGCCTCATCAAATATGTTAGTATTGGAGACACATTACAAAGTTCTCTCACGTTGGTACCGCTGTCCTAGCCAGCTTTCTAAAATGTATCCAGGAGTACCTAGCACTTGTTGAAGATGTGGGACAGAGCTGGGAACCCCTTTACATATTTGGTGGGAATGCTCTTCTCTCAGACCTTTTTGAGATAAAGTAATTGAAACGGCGAGTCTTATTCTCCAGGAGGATTTGCCTTCCTGCCCTAGTTTCTGGCTCTTGAATCTCATTCGTAAACCTCAAGCTCATTTTAAAAAGTCTTTATTACGTCATATATTGAGTGCTTCCAAGGCCGTAATCCCTGTCCACTGGAGGACCATGTCGGCCCCCTCCATGTCTGAATGGTGTACACGTCTAAATCATTACATGTCTATGGACGATCTAATTTTACCCCATACAGATAGGGGCCAAAATTTCAATACGACCTGGTATCTATGGTTGCATTATAAGGAGTCTGACCATTATAAGAGGCTCTGTCGTAATTAGAGAAGATAACAAATAGACTCTGGAAGATTATCCCGCAGTTCTCTAGAGGTAGACGGTCGGATGTATAGTTTTTGTTATCTGGTTTTGAGGCTTCTCTGTTTTCTTCACTCTTACTAACTTCCCCCCTTATATTTTCTTTTCATCTGTTGTATAGGTCTGTGATTAAAGTTTTATTATAAAATGTGACCATATTTTGTATTATATCTTTATCAAACGGATATGTTGGATGTCTTTTTGTCTACCGATTGGAATTCTGTTTGTGACAGATTTGATATTTGTATTATGTTTTGGACACAGTTCCAGAGCACACAGAAAGTCCCATGTTCCAGGTCATCCAGCAGGTGTACAGGGAGAGTTCACAAACTGTCACAATTTCCAGAGCACAAAGGTGATGCATTGTAAATAGCAGGCAAACGTTTTGTCACATAACTCCAAAATGAAGCAACCAATTACCGGTACATCGCTATTATTTTTCTGCAGATCTACAGACCAAGGGCCTGATTCAACATTGCACACAAGTGCAATGCTGAACGCAGATTCTAGTTTATCCGTTTCCTGGGAGTGGCAAGGCCAGGGACTGCCAGTTTCCTGGCCTAACAAGCCGGCCAGCCTGAGTAAACGATGGTGACCCCAGCCTGCGACCTTGGTTGCAGTGCTAGCATCGCAGGTGTCAATACACCTCCTGCTGCATTTGCATATTAGCAAGGACGGAATTGCAAAGCTGCCTGCGTGCAGCTTTGCAAATTCAGTCCGAAGAGGAGTCATATACCTTTAATTTGGTATATGTGCCCTGCTCAGACAATGGCATCATAGGAATATGTCACTCAAAAAACTTGTTGTCCTGCTATTAATATAAAGATCAATGGTTCCCAAACTTTTTTGAATTACGGCACCCTGGAGTATCAGCATTTTTCCACAGCACCCAGGGCCAAAAAGTTTCTTATTGAGAAACTTAGCAAAAATGTAATTAAGTCTACTGTCCCTAAGGGTGACATATAAGCATAACTATGTGGCGGTTAACAGGGCTTGCTTCTTTTTGTCCACATATGTTTTAATTGGCAGCCATTAGCACTGGCTTTGCCTATTACACAGACTAAAAATCATTTTATTCGGTACTGGACAACCAGCTCAAGGCACCCTTGCAAGTGCCCTAAGGCAACCTAGGATGGTACGGCACCCACTTTGGGAACCACTGATATAGATAATACTAATTGTAGGGGAGATCAAAAATAAGCAAAACATAAATCTAGTGTTGGGAAAATAAATAGGGAAAATGGCACATGAAAAATAAGAGGGGATAGCGAGTAAGGGGAACAAGAATATTAGCAAAAACATACTGGCAAATGGATGTGGCAAAAGCTATACGAAAACTCATGGAGCAGCTGATTGATCAAATTACCTGCAGCAGGGATCTCCAGCAGTTTTACTGCCCCTTATATTGCAGTGGTGAGTGGCTTAAGTACTGAAAACATATTTTTTATTATACTTGCTAGAGATTCTATGCTAACTAGGTGGCCCAGTATTAATCAAATATTTCCATGTTTGAAATCTCAACAGGAGAATCATTTCCAATAAAAGTTGCTGCTTTTTATAGGACAATGGGGCAGATGTATGAAGCTCTGGAAAGTGATAAAGTGCAGAGTGATAAACGACCAGCCGATTATCTCCCAACTGTCATGTTACAGACTGTGTTTAAAAAATGACAGTTGAGAGTTGATTGGTTGGTCGTTTATCACTCTGCACTTTATCACTTTCCAGAGCTTCATACATCTGCCCCATTATTGGATAAGGTGTTGAAATGTAAGCGGGAGAATATAGTGACTGGTAAGACTACAACCCTGTAATTTGGATGATTGGATTATTGTTCTTAATTTTCAGCACCTGAGGGAAGAGTGTCAGCAGAAGCAAATTCGGCATAGAAGAATAAGATAAATGCCTTCAGTCAAGGTGATTTATTACTTAACACAAAATAATAATAAAGATACATAAGCAAGAAAAGAAACTTGAAGTGGCTTCTTGGGTTTTGGTTAGAGTTGGAAATAGGTATCAAAATCTGGAGAACATAAAGCTGCATACACACACAACGATTTTGTTACCAACGATTTTATGAACGATTTTCTGTCAGATTATTTGTCAGATTATCTGTCAGATTTTTTAAAGTGTTATGCTGGGCATACACTATGCAATTATCTGTCAGATATCTGTCCAATCTGGCTGGTTGGAATGAAAATCTGGTAATGTATAGGAGCAAATAACAATAGAAATTTGCTCTCAAACACTATAAAACGGACCAGATTTTCCTTCCCACCAGACAGATTGGACAGATATCTGACAGATAATTGTAGAGTGTATGCCCAGCATAATGAACAATTTTTTTGAACTACAAACGATTTTTGCATATTCCCTTAATGAAAATCGTTGAGTTGACAAGTCTGACTGAACTACAAACGTAAACGCGCATGAACGATTATCGTTCATCGTTTGACTCAGAAAGTGAACGATTTTTTCAAAAGATTATCGTTAAACGATAACGTTTAACGATAATCAATCAAAAAATCGCTGTGTGTGTATGCAGCTTAAGTCCTAAATAATCTTTAGTAACAGGTATATTGTTAACTGAACACGTACTTGATAGTGACGATCAGAGAACTGTGGAGATGAAAATATCATCATCTAATAATAATAATTCAGCTATTGCTCAAATCATAACTGTAATTATGAACTGGTTTTTTTGTTTTTTTTAAATAGAAGGTTGTATAAGGTTATTGAGGGCAGGTAACCTGGATGTCTTATTTTCTATCCTGTGATTTCTGTCACAAGGACGTTTTTTCATTAGCATGTAAATCACCGATAGTATCCTGTGAGTAGAAAAGCCATTACCTGTGTGGATAAGTGGTGCCCGCAGGGAGAGATGTCTAGTAAACATAATGTCTTTGACTATGTCTGCATATTGGTTACTTTAAAATGCTTAGAGAACACAGCAGGGGCAAGCACTCTGGGCCAAAAAGTGTGCAGGGATCAAAGGCATTCCATATTTTGTCTGTTTTTGACTAAGCGTGTATATTTTTACCACAGCTAAGGGTTTCCGATATCATAGCAATATACCCAACGTCTGTATGCTGGTGTGATTTGGGATTCCTTAGGACGAGTGTTTTCGGAGAAATTTTGTAACTAACTACATCTCTGGGGAGAAGTAATTTTAGAGATTACATTATCTAAATCAGTGGTGTCAAACTCGGGCCATCCAACTGCAGTGGAACTACACATCCCAGCATGCCCTGCCAGTTTTAGCATGCCCCAAGAGCAAAACTGTGGCAGTGCATGCTGGGACCTGTAGTTCCACTGCAGCTGGATGGCTTGAGTTTGATACCACTGATCTAGATTAATGTGGTCATACATTTTCAGTGTGACTCCTAATCAAGGAAAATTATGTTTGTTTATTGAATTTAGGTTAATAGTTAAACAAGCTGTCCTTGCATAGAGCCTGGGTTATTACACAGACAGCCAGTCATGATGGAGCTGGTCATAACATCACTATGGAGGTGTGTTGTAGGTGACAGTGAGAGAGCATTTGCCTGTATCAGTTTTTGGGGATCAATCTAATTGAGATACTGTAGCTTCTTTTTCCAGCTGTTCCCCAGCCACAATAGGCTGCATGTTATATTCTGTAAATTGTTCCTTTGTATTTTAATTGCAGCATATGTATTGTCTGTTTATATTGCAACCCTTTTATTTATAATTTTTTTTGTAATTAAGCATTATATGTATTTTTGTAAATAAAATGTATATTCATAAATGCTCCAGAACCTAATCTCCCAGGAAGTTCACACTTCTAGACAAAGGGGGTTAGTGAGGTAGTGTTCCCGCTAGACTTGCAGCGCCGTGTCCTGCCAGATTTTAAAAGGGCAAAATCTTGGGTACTGATAACTGACAGTTGGTGTGGCTGGAGTAAAAAGTATATATATATATATATATATATATATATATATATATATATATATATATATATATATATATACACACACACACATATATATATTAATCCAAAGTTGTTGTTTTTTGTTTGTTTTTAAAGACTACTTCCTTACAGTGTGTGTTCCTTGGGTTACAACCGTATGTTTCCCATTGCATGGTAGTGAATAAGTATGTTCCTTAAAATGACCTTTAAGCGCTGCTTAGTCACTATTAGCTGAATGTGAGTTTTAATTAATTTTGCAAATCC
Organism: Taudactylus pleione; assembly: GCA_031769625.1. Taxonomy (NCBI): domain Eukaryota; kingdom Metazoa; phylum Chordata; class Amphibia; order Anura; family Myobatrachidae; genus Taudactylus; species Taudactylus pleione. The sequence continues at coordinate 41,345,272 of JAUIMM010000092.1, forward strand.
AGTCTGGGGGTTTAATTGTAGCAAGTTAAAGAAGATTAAGAGAATAGCCTGGTCAGGAAAACACTTCCCTTTTTGCAGTCTGGGTCAGTCTAAGGGGTAAATTTACTAAGATGGGAGTTCTATTTAAGAAGTGATGTTGCCCATAGCAACCAGATTCTACTTCTCATTTATCTAGCACCTTCTAGAAGATAATACCTGGAATCTGATTGGTTGCTATGGGCATTATCACTTCTTAATAGAAATCCCATCTTAGTAAATTTACACCTAGGAGTTATTAAGATGTAGTTAGTAGAGGAATAAAACCAATAGAACAGCGAAACTCCTGAAATCCTAAGGGGTCTATTTACTAAGCAGTGTTAGGAGACAGACTAAAAATTGATAAGAAAGTGATAAGGTGCCAGCCAATCAGCTCACAACTGTCATTTTTCAAACACAGCCTGTGATATGGCAGTTAGGAGCTGATTGGATGGCACCTTATCACTTTCTTATCACTTTTCACTCTGTCACCTAACACTGCTTAGTAAATAGACACCTTAGAAGCCCTACATGTGACCTTAGAAGCCCTTCATGCCCTAAATCCTTAGTAGCCCTACTAATCTAAATGGATGAGACTGAATAGAAGTATCAAACAAGAAATCAAATGCTAAACATTTGTTTCCCAATTATAGTAAACCCGTCTTGGAAAAGCTCGAGTCTGCCCAGCATGTGGAACAAGATGGAAACATTGTCACTATTGAGGGAAAATATACTGCCAAAAGTAAAAGGACTGCTCAAAGTCCTTACATTTAAACAAGACTGCCTTTGTCATAGTTCTGTTTGGCAATAGGCAGAAATAGACTTGCCATTGCCTTGGATTTAAGATGGGTACTCATTAAAACAATGGATCGGCCAATCTGCTGTCCTATCTGACAATTGGTAAGTGCATACACACTTACCAATCGTCGGCCAAATGCATCGTGATTGATGTCATAACTGGACGGGCCTTGACCTGTCAATCACCAGCGGCCTCTGCAGCAAGTATATGGGCAGGCGGCTGACCGCCCGTACACACAGCGCGATGCACCAATATATCTGCAGTTATATTGGGCATCGGCTGTGCTGCACAGCCAATGCGATATGTTTTTGAACAACATCGTTCACAGACATATCATCTGTACGCACTGGCCAACGTACACACAATATATCGGCCATTTAATTGAAATGCCAACATATTGGCCAATGTGTACCCAGTATTACAGTCCATGTAATTGCCGAAATAGTTTTGTAATAGATTTCTTGGACAAAGTTGGCATACAGATCATTCATTAGTATTAATGATTTTTTTCTTCTAAGTTTTGATAAAATTTAGCTGGAGGGTCTGTATGAGATTTTGCCCATAGCAACCAATCAGATTCTAGCTATTATTTTCTAGAAGGTACTAGTGAAATGTTAAGTAGAATCTGATTGGTTGCTATGGCCAACATCTCTTGTAAAATTCACTTCTAAAAACTCAATTTCAGTACTAAGCCTTCAAAAGTGATAAGGTGGAGTGATAAAGTACCAACCAATCAGCTCCTGTCACTTTACAGGCTTTGTTTGAAAAATAGCAGTTAGGAGCTGATTGGTTGGTTCTTTATCACTTTTCAAGGCTTAGTACATCTCCCCTACAATCACAAAGCCACCAGGAGAAAAAGGGAACTGGAATAAAATGGAAGGACATACTATGTGGCAATGAAGGGCATGCTATGTGGCAATGAAGGGCATGCTATGTGGAAAGCAAGTTAGGAGAAAATAATGAAGAGAAGAAAAAGACAAAAAAGTGATTAAAAAAAATAGAGTCAGGAACAGAAAAAGGGTAGCTTTGTCCTAAAAATAAAATGTAAATTGATTAAATAGTACCAAGGAAAATTCTTAACGGGATGTTTCATAGTCCACCCTTAGTTCCAGACTATGCCTGGGAGGGCGTCCTGTTTTGCAGATTATCTGGAGGCTATATTTAGCCAGAAAGTGAAACATTGAAAAACAGATACCAAACAGAGTGAATCTGTGAATAAGTTCTTCAGTACAAATATCAGTATATAGAGCAATATCTAAAGAGGGATAAATTCTGCTATAACAGTTTGCTAGACATAAAAAAATAATCAGGAAAAAAAACACACAATTTGTTTAAATGGTTGCATCCATAATTGTCTGAGATGTAAGATTAAAATACATTACTCTAAAACAAATGTTCTCACACCAGGAAGATTGAGCATTGGAACATGTAATAAAACACAACTCATTATATATCACGGCACAGCATCTCATACAGCTATTAGTGTGGATAATTTCTCTATGGTGAGAACTAAAGTCTGAGTACACAACCACAAAACATGGTTAATCACAGCTATGCAGCAATCAGCTACTTTAGCAAACACTACCACAAACAAACAAAAAACCTAATAGTTATATAAAATGTTATTATTGGTGGACAACCTTTTAATGCTTTATTGTCAGCAGCTGTCTATTCCAGCTTTCCCAGATGCAGGTGACCCTAGCAACCTGTAGCACTAATACCACTTTCAGACAGAAAATGGCAAAAAAAACGGCTTTACTCTGCATTTTCATGCCAGGTTTTTTGCCAGTTTCTGTCCAATACCCCTTTCACACTGAAAATGAAATTACTGGGTAATTCAATTTTAACCCAGTAATTTACTAACGACCCAGGATTTTTCCCTTTGTGAAAGGGTCATCCCGGGACTAAATTCCCGGGTCTCCAACCCCGCAAAAAAAAACAGGGTCGGAGACCTGGGAATCTAGTCTAGGGATGACCCTTTCACACAGGGACAAATCCTGGGTTGTTTAGCAAATTACCAGGTAAAAATGAATAATACCCCTTTTCCAAAGTTCCTATCCGGATCAGACCCGGAATTTTGCCGACTCGGGATATTCCCGAGTCAGCGCCGCTCACATCGCAGTCGGGTCTGCATAGACCCGGCTTTTGCGGAGTGAAAGTGGTCGCTTGGAGATGACGTCATCTCCAAGCGCCACTGAAGCCGGACCAATCGGCCGGCTAGCAGCGCACTCCAGGTCATCGTCACCCGGAGTGCGCTGTTCTCACAGCAGGGTTTCACGGGCTACGCCCGTGTTACACCCTGCTAGTTACCTGGGTTGGATTGCCGGGTCATTCGACCCGGCGATCCAACTCTCTCCCCTTTTACACCAAGGGAGCTGCCCGGGTTAACCCTTCAAAAACCCGGGTTTTAGCTCCGGTGTAAAAGGGCTATAATATACCTCTTTCATACGACCAGGGAAATTTCCTCCTCAGACCCGGAAATTTCTCCTGTGCAAAATCACAGGTATTTGGATGAGACCCCCCTTTCACACTACAGCTTTTACCCGGGAAATTCCCAGGTAGAACCCTTTCAGACATAAGCAGGGTTTTTCATCTTTTTATACTGAATGTCTAATAATAGCTGGTGTTATAGGTGCTTATAGAAAGTGAGATGGATCAGACTGCAGTGGGAAAGTTTTAGTATCCTCCGCTACTGCAGCTTCCTCACCTCTCACGTCCTCTCTGACAGGACAGCAGCACAGCCTAATCCGGACATGTCCCCCGCGATATGCTAGGGGATAGTGGGGGACTAGCCAGGCTACAGCCGGTATAGTCATCTGTAAAGGGTACCACACTTGGTGCAGGGATGACAGCATTGCACGAGAGCCGAGCTCAGTGACCCCGGTAACCCCCCTCCACAGTGACCCCGAGCAGTGGAGTCGCCTCTTCCAGCTTCCCTGGCTGTGCCCCTCGCCATGTCCAAGATGCCAGCAAAGAAGAAGAGCTGCTGACACACAAGTACCGGCCAGACTTCAAAGCCGGTGAGGCTGAGTTTCTGTCAGTCATGAAAGGAGTAAGTTCCCCGGTAGCACCATTCAGATATGAGCAGGGTAATTTCCCGGGAGTTAATCCCCGGGATATTCCCTGGTCAATTGGAGGGTCGGCTACCCGGGACGTGTTCTCGGGTAGGTACATTTCAGACATACACGAGATCCCGGGAATTTGGCCGAGGCATGCCAAATTCCTGGGAATCTCAGTATGTCTGAAAGAGGTATCACCCGGTAATTTCATTTTCAGTGTGAAAGGGGTATAAGTAATGATTTCGGTATGTTACTTTACATCATTGTGATTGACAATTGCAACAATTATATCCTCCTTGAGTGCTGCACCTGCCATTTGTCACAAGGTAAGGGTATGTGGTATGCCAACAATATCTCTTTGGAGTAATCAGTAGGAAAAGTCAGCCGATATTCTCAATGGAGACACAGACAGAGAAATCTGCAGAATGGCTACTGTAAAAACATGGGAAAAAGTATTTAAATCCACAAGGGTTGATTCAAAAAAAGCCAAAAGGTGGCAGCTTTTATATAACCTCCTAGGGTTTCCTTATACCAGTTATAATTAGTATCTTGTAACAGTCACAGCTATTTATAAGGTGCATACACACACAACGATTTAGTTAATGAACGATTTTAGTGAACGATTTTCTATCTTGAAAAAATTTACTAAGATCGTTTACTAAAGTTGTTCATTTACTATGTTCATTCAAATGTAATGAACGATTTTTTAGAACTACAAACGATTTTTGCATATTCCCTTACTGAAAATCGTTGAGTTGACAAGTCTGAATGAACTACAAACGTGAACGTGCATGAACGAAAATCGTTCATCGTTTGACTCAGAAAGTGTACGATTTTTACAAACGATTATCGTTAAACGATATCGTTTAACGATAATCGTTCAAAAAATCGTTGTGTGTGTATGCAGCTTAAGAAATAGTGCATGGGGTACAAAGCAATACTATTCCATAATGCATTTGTTTGGTCTGGACACTGTGATATACAGTATCAGGATGAGCATTTGTTACATTTTACTGTACTGATTTCATGTAATTGCTATTCTAATAACAGCCATCTAAGAATATCTGTTTGTCACTTATCAAAAGAAATGCTTCCTCTTTTAGTTAAGTAACTGAAAAAAATTGTTGTCTAACCAGATAATCATTGATAAGACACAATGGAATTCAGAGTAAAAAAAATAAAATAAAGCTATTTGCCAAAGGTTTGAGAAAGATGGATAGATGGATGTTCTTATGCTACTTTAGAGAATGTCTCCACCCCCTGCATCTCAGAATGGATTTCCAGAATGATGGAAGAGGTCTGTTAGATTAATAAACGTTTAGCTATGGATTTTACATTGGCAGGCATTCGCACCAGCTTTTTATTTGCCATAATGATGATAGTATTTTTTAGCTTTTGAATGCTGGTCTTATTAAGAAGTTTACTTTTTCCCCTTGGTTCTATATCTACCTGTATATTTGGATTTCTGCAGTATTTTCTAAAAATGTATTTTATACAGAACTATATTGGATCCTTCACAGTATATGTTTAATTGAGATAGACAGACAGACCTGCACCCCACCACCTTATTTTTTCTCTTCCCCTTTCAACAACTCTTTCTGTTGATCTCTGCTTAGTGCGCTCATAATAATAATAATAATAATAATAATAATAATAATAATAATAATAATAATAGAAACAGAAAGTAACAAGAAACAGAAATACAAATAACTGTACAGTCCACTGGGACCACCAACATTTAGGTCATTAGGATTTCAGCATACAAGTGAATGGAAATTAGCAAAATAACTTAACACTACATAATCATAATGTTTCAGATGTGTTTTTTTGTTAGCATCAGTAAAGATGTGAAACAAATGAATAGCACTTTAAAGATGATAGTATTGCTTTCAGATGAGTTGAAATGCAGCAAATGAACGTAAATGGAACAAGTAGTGGTTGAATAAAACGTATCACAACAGTCTTTACATTCAATTCAGTGCAATGTAGAATAGCCGCGGGAGGGAGCTACAGCAGCTATTCAATACACCGCGCTGTTTGGGCAGCTAAAGCATTTCTTCTCGCACGCCCCTGTGGATGCAAGGAGAAATCCAACAAAAGTGCCGGACGCACAGCTGTTTGCCGGCTTAGCACGGCGCTAACAGCCGCTCGCCCGGCACTTTAGTTGGAGAACGCCGGTTACCGCGCCTTAACACCCAGGTTAAGTCGCGAGAACCGGCATTCTCTGACTTACCTGCTTCCAGACAAGGCAAACAGAGCATTGAAGTGAATAGCTACGGGAGCTCCCTCCTGCGGGTATTCATCATCGCGCTGAATTTAATTCCCCCCATTTGTGTAAACACAAATGGGATCATTTGGAAACACTATTTTTAGTGTTAGGTCTGTTTACAGTCACATAAATGCAGATTGCAAACGTCAATGTGATTTGGAAGCTAAATAATAGCCTGATGGTGGAGACTCAAACAATACTAGCGGATCACAGTGCACAGAGCAGGACTTCACTCCCTTTCAAAGCATAGCAGTTAGTGATAGCAGCAGCAACATAAAGAGCAGTTTTCTTGCAGCATAATAAAGTATATGGCAGTTTCCACTGGTGGATGTCCAGCTCTGGATTATTTACCAATTCATTCAGTATCAACATCCTAAGGGTTGGGTAAGGGATCCTGGCGGTCAGAATACCGACAGCAGCATCCCACAGTCAGAATCCTGACAGGATTAGGTAAGTATCCTAACCCACCATTCCTGCAGCCTAACTCTAATCCTTCCCTCCAGTAGTCTAACCCTAACATCCCCCCCCCCGCAGCCTAACCCTAACCCCCCCCCCAGCAGCCTAACCCTAACCCCCCCCCCAGCAGCCTAACCCTAACCCCCCCCCAGCAGCCTAACCCTAACCCCCCCCCAGCAGCCTAACCCTAACCCCCCCCCAGCAGCCTAACCCTAACCCCCCCCCAGCAGCCTAACCCTAACCCCCCCCAGCAGCCTAACCCTAACCCCCCCCCCAGCAGCCTAACCCTAACATTTGCCCCCCCCCCCCAATCTATTTCTAACCCCACCCCCTGGTACCTAAACCCAAACCTAGCCCTAACATTTACCTTAGGGATGTCAGCGGTCAGAATTCTGGAACCAGGATTCCAACCGATGTCAGGAATCATCCCGAGCGTCCTGATGCCAACTACATCCCCAACATAGGAAGCCAGCCTGATAACTCAACAAATGAACTAGCTTCATGGAACCAAACAGCAGCCAGATGGAAAAACAAATCGCATGCTACAGATGTGTTCTCAAGTCCCATGAGACTTTGCTAGCGCTGGGCGTTTTTTTTGTGTCTTTTGTCGACGAAAAAGCGACTACATTGCAATATGATGTGTTAAGTACGCACCAGGAGATATGTGACACATGTATAACTGTTCCGTTTACAAACAGTCACACACAGATATAAAAGTGTCACATATCAAATTAATCAGCACAGTCTCCTGGTGTGTCCTAGTCGCATCGCGACTTAGATACATATTGTGGCAATAAAAAAAGAAGATGCCCGACGCTATCAGAGTTGCACAGGACGCAACGGCTTACTCACAGCAGTGTCGAAGATGGATGGTTGGCTGAGACCTAAATTGTAACAATAATATCTGCACAACGCCATTTTGCATTGCCCGCATGACGCCATTTTGCGGCGCCTACACGATACCTCTGTGTACGGCGCTATATTATGATTATTAGCGTCGTGCGTCTGCCACTGCCCCAGGTTAAAGTCCTCATTATACAAATACGTACATTTATTAATACATATAAAATGAACAACCCCGCAAAGCACGTACAATGGTGTACTCCACAAACACGTAGACGCACAACGCATACTAGCATCTTTACTCAATATCCCTACAATTAAACAGTGCTCACTTACACTAAAAGGTTCCTTAGCATTAATGTTATTAGAGATTTTACTCGTTATCAGTTATGTTGTGAAATTAATGTATTTGAGATCTAAGGTTTAGTACATAATAAGCAGACCGTGTTTGGTGCCATTCTAAACCACTGTTCACTTGCAGATCTCCGGTTCCATCGGCAAGGAGATCACAACATGCGTCTGCAAGTTATGAATTATAGAGAGTTAGGTATTGAAATGTACTCTGTAATGTAATATTTATTAGCCAGTTTAGACTTGTTCTTCGGCGGGAAAAGATACACAAAGAGCCGTTGGAGGGCTGAACTACAACTGTACAAACTGACCTATGAACTACATCGTAACAGAAGAACCAAAAGGAAGAACCAATGGGATTATACCAACTCGTTCCTATTGTATTGCCTACTCTCTGTAAGGGTATATATTCAGACTTTCTATTTCCAGTAGTCAGTCATCATATTCTTTCTTTTGACGGAGGCTTCACCTTTGATGCCGGGAAATCTGGATCCAGAGCGCCTGCATATGTATCGACTGTACCTTGTGATTGTATAACCTTTTGCGCTAATTGTATTATAGATCAAGGCGTGTAACTATATGCTTTTATGTGAATAATATCTTTTTGTGCTTTGGAACCACAATCAAATGTCGCTAAATAGCGACATTTGGGTATAAAGATTATTAGGTATTCATACCAGGCATACGCTGCATGGCGTATTGAGGCTAGACGAGCAATGACATATCTGTATACTTATCGTTGAGGTTAGCAACATCAAAGCCAATAAGGAAGCCATTTAATTTACATATATTACATTCTTTATGGACGTTTCAGGTGGCAAGTGCTATGACTTTGGTAAAGTATTGATCTTTAGGAAAAACTTCTCAAAGAATTCAGTAACTTAGATGTCAAGAATGATGGTCTCCAGAAAGATCTTAGCACTGAACTAGCATTGTACTAGACAGCACAGGGCATAAAATGCTAGAACAGTTTGGTCATCTTTCAGTGTCTAAGTGACTGGTAAAGCAGGAGGGGTCAGTGCACTTATTTACTTTGTGATTCCTTTACCATGTATCGTATGCTGACTGTATGCAGTTACCATTATGTAACCAACTGTGCAGATTACATGTATCATTCAGAAAAATAAATGTCCAAACAGAACATTAGTGGAATATGTTTCACTCACAGAGAGCACTGATGTCTTTGTGTCCCCCAGCAGTCTGTATATTAACAATCTTGGCCACCCTGCCCTCTTCCCTCCTTCCAGTCACTGCACAAAGCCTGAATGTTCCCTTACAATTCCCAAAGCACAATCCCCTACTGACATCTCTCTATCAATGTACACTGGCTCCTATTGTCCGTGCTCATGAAAACAAACTCTGGGATCTGCTGATTTTATAAAATAAATAAAACAACCTAAATGCTGCTATGTTACCAAAACAGTTGGACTGCTGCGCCACAAAATATGTTCAACAGTCCACAAAAGGCGACTTCATATTAACCCTGGGGCTGCCTTCTGGGTACAACAACCAACACATAGCAATGGTATGCAAAAGCCGTCTAGTACTAGCGCGTAAGGTACAGGACATAAAATTAGATTTTTGTTAAGGGCTTGGTGGTAATTAAACAAGTATGTCACAAGGCAGGTAGTCATGTACTGCATCTATATACAATGCACACACTAATGCTGTTCATTTATTAAGCTTATTGGTATCTAGGTACAAATTGGTCAGAATGTCTCCAGACCATTGTGTTTAAACAAAACTTTATTATAACCATTTTCCCTAGCCTGGCAAGAAACTTCTAAAAACTATGGTGAGTTCCTTACTAATGGAAGTTAAAACATATGGCTTTGACATGGCTTATTGAGCATTCTGACCATCTCAAGAACATAATATAAACAAACTGCCATATAGCAATCATTATACTAACTATACAGGTTTGATGAAGCATCTTTATCCACGATACGGTTTCATATTAGTACCAGCTACAGCAATAAAATTAGTAGTTTAATTGTCTATTATTCATGCTGCATTTTAAATCCACTAAAAACAGCATGAGCATCTAACTGTACAATCATTTCTTAGTAACTAGAACACTGGTTACCTTCCCTAATCCTTTTTATTTTTCATAATCCACTGACATTCTGAAGCATTTGGTGCAGAGGGCAGGAGCAATTAATGTTTACATGCAAGACCAGCGTAAATCAATGTGAGATGCGCTGCATCCGCTGTAACGAAGGCTGACATGGAAACCTTGGTTTCATCCTTAAATCAGGAAAACCTTCCATCTCATTTGCTCCACATAATGTGCAGACTCTGCATCTGTCTTTCAGTGTGTTCAGATCTTCTAGCTGAGACTAGGTATAATACATATAGATATGAATAGCAAACAGCTCACTAGTCCCCAGCAATTTGTACACTATAACCTTATTATTAATGAAAAGATCTAATATAACTGTGATTTTATACATGAGGAAAGCAAGGGAAAGAATAGTGGGATACCCGGCAGGCTGACATTTTCACCAAGGACTGCCATGTCCGGCACCTACCATGCTGCTGAACAATAGGCTAGCATCAATATCATAATGACAGCAACCTACCATGCTGCTGAACAATAGGCTAGCATCAATATCATAATGACAGCACCTACCATACCATGCTGCTGAACAATAGGCTAGCATCAATATCATAATGACAGCACCTACCATACCATGCTGCTGAACAATAGGCTAGCATCAATATCATAATGACAGCACCTACCATACCATGCTGCTGAACAATAGGCTAGCACCAATATCATAATGACAGCACCTACCATGCTGCTGAACTATAGGCTAGCACCAATATCATAATGACAGCACCTACCATGCTGCTGAACAATAGGCTAGCACCAATATCATAATGACAGCACCTACCATGCTGCTGAACTATAGGCTAGCATCAATATCATAATGACAGCACCTACCATGCTGCTGACCAATAGGCTAGCACCAATATCATAATGACAGCACCTACCATGCTGCTAAACAATAGGCTAGCACCAATATCATAATGACAGCACCTACCATGCTGCTGACCAATAGGCTAGCACCAATATCATAATGACAGCACCTACCATGCTGCTGACCAATAGGCTAGCACCAATATCATAATGACAGCACCTACCATGCTGCTGACCAATAGGCTAGCACCAATATCATAATGACAGCACCTACCATGCTGCCGACCAATAGGCTAGCACCAATATCATAATGACAGCACCTACCATGCTGCCGACCAATAGGCTAGCACCAATATCATAATGACAGCACCTACCATTCTGCCGACCAATAGGCTAGCACCAATATCATAATGACAGCACCTACCATGCTGCCGACCAATAGGCTAGCACCAATATCATAATGACAGCACCTACCATGCTGCTGACCAATAGGCTAGCACCAATATCATAATGACAGCACCTACCATTCTGCCGACCAATAGGCTAGCACCAATATCATAATGACAGCACCTACCATGCTGCCGACCAATAGGCTAGCACCAATATCATAATGACAGCACCTACCATGCTGCTGAACAATAGGCTAGCACCAATATCATAATGACAGCACCTACCATGCTGCTGACCAATAGGCTAGCACCAATATCATAATGACAGCACCTACCATGCTGCCGACCAATAGGCTAGCACCAATATCATAATGACAGCACCTACCATGCTGCCGACCAATAGGCTAGCACCAATATCATAATGACAGCACCTAGTTGCACATGCAGCAGCCACATAATGCCTCCAATTTCTGATGTAAATAACGAGGCTTTACACATGGCCATGCAAATAGCATGTGAAAAAGGGTAACATTTGACAAAACAACACAGTTCATTGTGCTGTGAAACTGTAACTGCAAAGAATAATACTACAAACCAAGATGCAATTTTATTACCCATGATCGCATTTCAGAATGCAATTACAATGCAATTTTATTACCCATGATCGCATTTCAGAATGCAATTACATCGTCAGGATGTATAAGAGCACCCACAGAGACAGGGGCTCAGAAAATAGCCCGTTCCTGCGATGTGCTGCTGCACATGCGCTGTCCTGCTGACCAACATGCACAGCTCCCATTTCCAAGGAGGATTCCGGGGGGGAAGGGGGGACCCTGTGTCGGCTGAATCTACGACGTGTAGCCCACAGGCTGCGGGGACCAATCTCTGGAATGCTTTGCATTCCAGAAACTGGTAAAGAAGGCAGCATCGCATGTGGTTGCTGGCACAATTGGAAGGATCGCAGTTGGTCTCGGAGATATCGGCTGCGGTCCCTCTGTGATACATCTGGGAGAAACTTAATATCTGCAGTTAACACCTGGAAACAGTGTTTCCGGGCATTAAGCACAGTGATAAATGGGCCCCTAAGAACTATTCAACTTTTTTCTCATATTATAATAGCTCTTAAATGCATTCCCTTTGTATTGTCCAGGTCAGTGATTTTCAACCTTTTCAACTCAGGGCACACTAAACAAGTTTTTAAAATTGCCAAAGCACACTATCCGGCTCTGCGGTGTGCATGACCAATGAAAAAAAACATACCCATTGGCTCCAACATAAAAATATACACACTACATTGGCCTCCTCAGGAATAAAAACACTCTACATTGGCCTCCTCAGGAATAAAAACACACTACATTGGCCTCCTCAGGAATAAAAACACACTACATTGGCCTCCTCAGGAATAAAAACACACTACATTGGCCTCCTCAGGAATAAAAACACACTACATTGGCCTCCTCAGGAATAAAAACACACTACATTGGCCTCCTCAGGAATAAAAACACACTACATTGGCCTCCTCAGGAATAAAAACACACTACATTGGCCTCCTCAGGAATAAAAACACACCACATTGGCCTCCTCAGGAATAAAAACACACTACATTGGCCTCCTCAGGAATAAAAACACACTACATTGGCCTCCTCAGGAATAAAAACACACTACATTGGCCTCCTCAGGAATAAAAACACACTACATTGGCCTCCTCAGGAATAAAAACACACTACATTGGCCTCCTCAGGAATAAAACACACTACAGTACAAGTGCACTGAGCTGACTACCGCGGCACACTTGACAACCCCTCGCGGTACACTAGTGTGCCACGGCACAGTGGTTGAAAAATGCTGGTCTAGGTACACACAACTGTACTGCATAATAATTCACTATAAACAGATTTTTTTTTCTTCCATGACTAATATTTAATTTTGTATGTACACCATTTGTCATTGGGCTTATCCTACATGCTGAAGACAGATCACAAGTAGTCTATGCTGATATATCAGTCATAAGGAAGTTTAAAAAAAAAATTATATTTGGATTGTAGATGTTACAAGGGCTTAGTCATAAGTACATTTTTGTTATGTAATATCTACATGGAACTAGTTCTAACGTCAACCCAGTGCTTGCCAAAAGGAAAATGTGACCACTGCTTGCCAAATGGGCAATCATGGACAGGTCAATGTTTTTAGGGTAATATGTGAAAGGCTGGTGGTCTGCATGTGATTGGCTGATGAGGGGGTGTGACATGCAGAGCACTAGGGTGCACCAGGGGGTTTGGGAGAACTTAATGCAAAAGAGACAATGTAGGGATGACAGGTAGAGGGGAACACAAATTGTCAGGGAACAGACACTGACGATGTATGGACACAGTACAATAAGCAATGAGTCAGAACCACGCTGCATGTTAGGGTATTAGTTCCAAAGAAGCTATTACTACACTGAGCAGTAATAAAGCTCTGGTCTTTGTTTGGATGTTGATTATATACGGAGTGATTGATCCTGAGTGACTGAGTGCAGTGCCCACTGTACAGCAATGCGGCATATGCAGCCGCTCTGTGGAGGAATGAATGGCCCGGTGGATGAATGAATGGGTCCATAGACAGACAGACAGACAGACAGACAGAGGAGGGTCATACAGTACCTGGCCCGGAGGTCTGGCTGATGGTGATAGCTCCATCTCTCCGGAGGCGGATCTCCGAGGCTCCGGCTATCCTGTGCCGCTGGCCGGTCTCCCCGCCACGCATGGAGGCACAGCACTGGTAGCACACTGCCCAGGCCTGCTCCTCATTAATGGGCTGACTGTATAAATCCAAAATCTCTTCCAGAGACAGCGACCTCCCGTCCCCCGCTGCGCTGCTCCCGCTTTCTGCCTTGCCAGTCCCGCTGCCCGAACTCAGCGTCCGTGGGGACTCAGCCATTACCGGCTCTCAGTGCCCGCCTGCGCCGATCATCCCTGGCTGCCGGCAATAACACATCCTCCCCCCGCCGCTCTGGTCCGGGCTGTGCGGCAGCATCCACATCCCCAGCAGCAGCAGCCTGACACTGACACACGCCTGGAAGCCCGGTAGTTCTGTGACGTCACACAGGCATGGAACGCCCACCACAGGACGCGTCACCCGGGAGGAGCTAACACCTGCCTGTCTTGGCTGTACATGCAGAGGGAATATAGAAGAGACCGAGACTCTTCCCTGATTCCTTCTCATGTACAGCACATTACCTGCTGATCATATTATTATTATTATTATTATTATTATTATTATTATTATTATTCTGCGTCCAGTCATCCCCAACACACAGGGCAGGTGCAGCTCTTTCCCTCCCCAGTATATAATAAAGCACATATCTCCGCAGCCACAGCTAACTCAATAATTATTATTACCCCCTTCGAAGATGTCAGATCTGCAAACTTCGCGGACTCTTGCATGCTGTCGAATAGACAATTATGTGTACCATTTGTAGCAACACGTACCAGAAATAATGCTGCTAATCATTTCATTGTGAACAAAAACATCACACATTAAAGCTTTCCATAGAGGACTATGCTCTATTCCCTTTGTCAGCACCGAAATCCAGCATTCTTCTTATGCGTACCCTTCATGTATATACATATCACCTCACTGCTAATGGATTATAATATTATATAACATTTATATATGTTCCAGTCATGTCTACAATCCCTAGCAATCAGCAAGTGATTTATATCACCATCTGCTGTCCCAAAGTAGTTCTGCAGCAGCTATGCTGGTCCCTTTGTGCCACCGACAAAATGGTATTTTTTTATATAAATATGTGAAATACATTACATCTACCTGTCATCTATCTATCTTGATTAAGAAAACAAATCATTAAGAAATTATGGGTGCTGAGTGGGGATACAGTCATTAATATTTTGAGAATATCCCTTAAACTAGGTACACACTGTCCCTTTTTTTTTTATTATTATTAATCAGGCCAACAAACGGGGCGATTTTTTGGCAAATCGAAAGCCCCAAAATCTATGCTAAATATTATGTTATTTTTTAGATGATCCTGATTTTCCACCACACCACACTGATTTTGTATATGTCCGCCCACAAGGAGGATGTAATATGTAGGGAATATCGAGCAGTGTGTGTGCACGCTCAATAATCTGCCCATATTTCCAATGTTTTCTTGTCACTACGTCATCCTACTTGTGGGCAGAAATATGCAAAATCAGTGGGTGTGGTGGAAAATCGGTCACTTCTAATAAAAAAAATGTATCGCCGTTTGTCAGCCTGATCAAAACATTGGGATAGCCTGTACCTACCTTACCGGTCTTGGCCTATTAATAGGATAATGGAAGGAATGCGTTTGTGGACATTTTTAACCGTTTTATTGGTGAAATGCTCATGTCTACACACTATACAATAAATGAGGCCGATCACCTGATTATTGACAAATCGTCCCAATAATTGTATAGTGTGTACCTAGCTTTAGAATTGGCGGGATAAGACAAGTACAAGTTAGAGAGGGGTGAATTACCTGTTACATTTGCTGTAAAAAAAAATAAAAAGGAAAACAACAAAACATTGAAGTAGAGGCACTGACACTGTGCTCTTTTATCAGATACAATAGTGTGGCAATGCAAAATAGCCAGTACTGTTTGTCTATGCAAATATAGTCAGCAAGTGCAGCAAGTTGCCCTGTTCTGTGAACTGTGACTATGAGCCTACCATCTGGCACCACGTTAAAATGAATGACCTGAACAGTCATATAATACTAATAATTGTTTAGAATATACCACTCCAGTATCTACAACACCATGTTACATAATACCCATATAATACAGGTTGAGGCTCCCATATCCAAATATTCCGAAATACGGAATAATTTTGGTATGACTAAGATAATGAAACCGTTGATTTTTGATGGTTCAATGTACACAAACTTTGTCTAAAGCACAAATTATTAAAAAATATTGTATAAAATTACCTTCATGCTGTGTATAAGGTGTATATGAAATATAAATTAATTTAATTTCTGTACACAAACTTTGCTTGAGCCACAAAATTATTGAAAATATTGTATAAAATGACCTGCAGGCTGTGTGTATAAGGTGTATATAACACATAAATGCATTCTGTGTGTATATTTGGGTCCCATTCCCAAAATATTTCATTATTATATGCAAATATTCCAAAATACGGAATATTCTGTTATCCAAAATACCCCTGGTCCCGAGCATTTTGGGTATGGGAGACTCAACCTGTACAACCTTCCCTATTGTTTAATGTATTATTCTACACCTCTGTATCTTTCTGCGCAGCTGGTTCTGAGTCCGAATACTCAGGTCTTCACATCAAAATAGGTCTATCATCGTAACAGCATGATGATGACCAGCCCCTCAGCTGTTCACACGGTTGGTCTTAAATAGGTATCAAAACTGTATTTAGCCAAATTTACCATGCCCGTCCATTGTAGCCTATGGGCTACATTACAATAGAGGGATCTGCAAGAACCCTCTCCGGAACAGGAACTCACCACTAGCACATGCGTGGTCAGCACACTGTGCATCCACAGTAGTGCATCCTGCTCCCAAAGATGTAGTTAAGGGATTGCAAATTCAGTCCCTAAACTACTTATACCCCTTTTACACCGGAGCTAAAACCCGGGTTTTTGAAGGGTTAACCCGGGCAGCTCCCTGGTGTAAAAGGGCAGAGGGTTGGATCGCCGGGTCTAGTGACCCGGCAATCCAACCCTGGTAACTAGCAGGGTTTAACACGGGCGTAGCCTGTGAAACCCTGCTATGGGAACAGCGCACTCCGGGTCACGATGACCTGGAGTGCGCTGCTAGCCGGCCGATTGGTCCGGCTTCAGTGGCGCTTGGAGATTACGTCATCTCCAAGCGTCCACTTTCACTCCGCAAAAGCCGGGTCTATGCAGACCCGACTGCGGTGTGAGCGGCGCTGACTCGGGAATATCCCGAGTCAGCGTCGGCAAAATTCCGGGTCTGATCCGGATAGGAACTTTGTTCCAACTCCGGGTCAGACCCGGAATTTAGGTGGAAAAGGGGTATACCACACCATTCGGAACCCCTGTCCCTGGCAGTGTATGTAAATACATTCAGGTGAACCACAATTTCTTATTTCTT
This sequence comes from Taudactylus pleione, assembly GCA_031769625.1. Lineage (NCBI taxonomy): Eukaryota > Metazoa > Chordata > Amphibia > Anura > Myobatrachidae > Taudactylus > Taudactylus pleione. The sequence continues at coordinate 41,362,489 of JAUIMM010000092.1, forward strand.
ATTGCAGTGAATAAAGTCAGTAAATAATAATAATTAATAAATATTTCCCTCAATGTGGAACTGATGAAAGATTTTGATTGGTTGCTAGAGATTACATTATATTTGTTATATCTGCTGAGTATCTGGTATGTTGGAAACATTCATATTTGTCAATGTTACGAGAAACTTTTATTAATGTATCAAGTTTATTTTTGCTGGGGTTTTTTTCAGTATTATTGTCACTTTGGTTAACAAGTGTGTTAGAAAATCATTATAAAATGTTCCATCTGCTCCATGATTTAAATGGCAAGGGCTCATGAAGGTCACTGCACATCAAGGAGGTCTTGTCACACTGGGTTAAAATAATTTGTAATAATAAATTGTATCAAAATGTGCTTTTACTATTAGCTTGGCAGGCACCAAAATAAGATTAACAAAAAAACATAATAGGAGAAGGAAACTGTAAAATTGTTATCACAGTATGGGGTAGATGCACTAAGCCTTGGAGAGAGATAAAGTGGAGAGAGATTAGCTGGCCACACATCTAAAGATTTTCTGTCCAACCAGCCAAGTAGTTGACTGGTTAGAATGAAAATCTGGTAAGGTATGATAGCAAATGACAATCAGCAATTTGTTCCCAAATGCCGGAAAATGGACAAAAACTGTTGTTTGAACAAATTGTTTAGATCAAACATTTAATAAACTTGTCTGACAACCATTTTCATCTGTTTTCTGGCATTTAGGAGCAAATAGCTGATCATCAGTTACTCCCATACGTTACCAGATTTTAATTCCAACCAATCAACTAGTTGGATGGTTGGACAGAAAATCTTTACGTGTCTATGCAGCATTAGTCCTGCACACCAGACCAACTTTACCCTAACCATCCAACTAGTTGATTGTTTGGAATGAAAATCCGGTAATGTTTGGGAGCAAATGACAGTCAGCAATTTGCTCCCAAACAGCGGAAAATGGACGAAAGTTGTTCAGACAAGTTTTTTTAAATCAAACAGATTTAACCAGTTTACCAATTACCTTTTTCGTGTTTTCTGGTGTTTGGGAGCAAATGACTGACTGTCAGTCATTTGCTCCCATGCCTTACCAGATTTTCATTCCAACCAATCAACTAGTTGGCTGGTTGGACAAATAATCTTTAGATGTGCGGCCAGCTATAGAGTACCAACCAATTAGCTCCTGAAATTTTTCATAAAATGACAGGAGCTGATTGGTTGGTATCTCTCTCCACTTTATCTCTATCCAAGAGTTAGTACATTTACCCCTATATCAAGTCAAGCCAGTTATGAGAAAGTTAGTCATTCATCAGTATATTGTTCTGAACAACACAATACTGCTGAATAAATATTGGTAACTTGTCAAGTCCCAGAAAATCAGCTCTCTAAAAAAAGCATTATTATTCCATATAAAGGAAGTACACTATAGATTATAGAACCTAATATCCGCACTACAGAACTGTAGCTATTAAATAATATTTTTGCAGTGTGTGTGCACGCTCAATAATCTGCCCATATTTCCAATGTTTTCTTGTCACTACGTCATCCTACTTGTGGGCAGAAATATGCAAAATCAGTGGGTGTGGTGGAAAATCGGTCACTTCTAATAAAAAAAATGTATCGCCGTTTGTCAGCCTGATCAAAACATTGGGATAGCCTGTACCTACCTTACCGGTCTTGGCCTATTAATAGGATAATGGAAGGAATGCGTTTGTGGACATTTTTAACCGTTTTATTGGTGAAATGCTCATGTCTACACACTATACAATAAATGAGGCCGATCACCTGATTATTGACAAATCGTCCCAATAATTGTATAGTGTGTACCTAGCTTTAGAATTGGCGGGATAAGACAAGTACAAGTTAGAGAGGGGTGAATTACCTGTTACATTTGCTGTAAAAAAAAATAAAAAGGAAAACAACAAAACATTGAAGTAGAGGCACTGACACTGTGCTCTTTTATCAGATACAATAGTGTGGCAATGCAAAATAGCCAGTACTGTTTGTCTATGCAAATATAGTCAGCAAGTGCAGCAAGTTGCCCTGTTCTGTGAACTGTGACTATGAGCCTACCATCTGGCACCACGTTAAAATGAATGACCTGAACAGTCATATAATACTAATAATTGTTTAGAATATACCACTCCAGTATCTACAACACCATGTTACATAATACCCATATAATACAGGTTGAGGCTCCCATATCCAAATATTCCGAAATACGGAATAATTTTGGTATGACTAAGATAATGAAACCGTTGATTTTTGATGGTTCAATGTACACAAACTTTGTCTAAAGCACAAATTATTAAAAAATATTGTATAAAATTACCTTCATGCTGTGTATAAGGTGTATATGAAATATAAATTAATTTAATTTCTGTACACAAACTTTGCTTGAGCCACAAAATTATTGAAAATATTGTATAAAATGACCTGCAGGCTGTGTGTATAAGGTGTATATAACACATAAATGCATTCTGTGTGTATATTTGGGTCCCATTCCCAAAATATTTCATTATTATATGCAAATATTCCAAAATACGGAATATTCTGTTATCCAAAATACCCCTGGTCCCGAGCATTTTGGGTATGGGAGACTCAACCTGTACAACCTTCCCTATTGTTTAATGTATTATTCTACACCTCTGTATCTTTCTGCGCAGCTGGTTCTGAGTCCGAATACTCAGGTCTTCACATCAAAATAGGTCTATCATCGTAACAGCATGATGATGACCAGCCCCTCAGCTGTTCACACGGTTGGTCTTAAATAGGTATCAAAACTGTATTTAGCCAAATTTACCATGCCCGTCCATTGTAGCCTATGGGCTACATTACAATAGAGGGATCTGCAAGAACCCTCTCCGGAACAGGAACTCACCACTAGCACATGCGTGGTCAGCACACTGTGCATCCACAGTAGTGCATCCTGCTCCCAAAGATGTAGTTAAGGGATTGCAAATTCAGTCCCTAAACTACTTATACCCCTTTTACACCGGAGCTAAAACCCGGGTTTTTGAAGGGTTAACCCGGGCAGCTCCCTGGTGTAAAAGGGCAGAGGGTTGGATCGCCGGGTCTAGTGACCCGGCAATCCAACCCTGGTAACTAGCAGGGTTTAACACGGGCGTAGCCTGTGAAACCCTGCTATGGGAACAGCGCACTCCGGGTCACGATGACCTGGAGTGCGCTGCTAGCCGGCCGATTGGTCCGGCTTCAGTGGCGCTTGGAGATTACGTCATCTCCAAGCGTCCACTTTCACTCCGCAAAAGCCGGGTCTATGCAGACCCGACTGCGGTGTGAGCGGCGCTGACTCGGGAATATCCCGAGTCAGCGTCGGCAAAATTCCGGGTCTGATCCGGATAGGAACTTTGTTCCAACTCCGGGTCAGACCCGGAATTTAGGTGGAAAAGGGGTATACCACACCATTCGGAACCCCTGTCCCTGGCAGTGTATGTAAATACATTCAGGTGAACCACAATTTCTTATTTCTTATTGCAGTGAATAAAGTCAGTAAATAATAATAATTAATAAATATTTCCCTCAATGTGGAACTGATGAAAGATTTTGATTGGTTGCTAGAGATTACATTATATTTGTTATATCTGCTGAGTATCTGGTATGTTGGAAACATTCATATTTGTCAATGTTACGAGAAACTTTTATTAATGTATCAAGTTTATTTTTGCTGGGGTTTTTTTCAGTATTATTGTCACTTTGGTTAACAAGTGTGTTAGAAAATCATTATAAAATGTTCCATCTGCTCCATGATTTAAATGGCAAGGGCTCATGAAGGTCACTGCACATCAAGGAGGTCTTGTCACACTGGGTTAAAATAATTTGTAATAATAAATTGTATCAAAATGTGCTTTTACTATTAGCTTGGCAGGCACCAAAATAAGATTAACAAAAAAACATAATAGGAGAAGGAAACTGTAAAATTGTTATCACAGTATGGGGTAGATGCACTAAGCCTTGGAGAGAGATAAAGTGGAGAGAGATTAGCTGGCCACACATCTAAAGATTTTCTGTCCAACCAGCCAAGTAGTTGACTGGTTAGAATGAAAATCTGGTAAGGTATGATAGCAAATGACAATCAGCAATTTGTTCCCAAATGCCGGAAAATGGACAAAAACTGTTGTTTGAACAAATTGTTTAGATCAAACATTTAATAAACTTGTCTGACAACCATTTTCATCTGTTTTCTGGCATTTAGGAGCAAATAGCTGATCATCAGTTACTCCCATACGTTACCAGATTTTAATTCCAACCAATCAACTAGTTGGATGGTTGGACAGAAAATCTTTACGTGTCTATGCAGCATTAGTCCTGCACACCAGACCAACTTTACCCTAACCATCCAACTAGTTGATTGTTTGGAATGAAAATCCGGTAATGTTTGGGAGCAAATGACAGTCAGCAATTTGCTCCCAAACAGCGGAAAATGGACGAAAGTTGTTCAGACAAGTTTTTTTAAATCAAACAGATTTAACCAGTTTACCAATTACCTTTTTCGTGTTTTCTGGTGTTTGGGAGCAAATGACTGACTGTCAGTCATTTGCTCCCATGCCTTACCAGATTTTCATTCCAACCAATCAACTAGTTGGCTGGTTGGACAAATAATCTTTAGATGTGCGGCCAGCTATAGAGTACCAACCAATTAGCTCCTGAAATTTTTCATAAAATGACAGGAGCTGATTGGTTGGTATCTCTCTCCACTTTATCTCTATCCAAGAGTTAGTACATTTACCCCTATATCAAGTCAAGCCAGTTATGAGAAAGTTAGTCATTCATCAGTATATTGTTCTGAACAACACAATACTGCTGAATAAATATTGGTAACTTGTCAAGTCCCAGAAAATCAGCTCTCTAAAAAAAGCATTATTATTCCATATAAAGGAAGTACACTATAGATTATAGAACCTAATATCCGCACTACAGAACTGTAGCTATTAAATAATATTTTTGCAGTTGTATTTGAATTACATAGATAATATATTATATAAATATCCAATATCAATGTATTTTAATTTATTCAATTTAAATGATAAAATATTGCAACTGTTGTGGTGCTAAGAGTCTCTGCTTTTAGAACTTGAAACCTGCACAATATAAGTTGTTTTGTATTCATCGAAATTTTGTTCTGTAATTTACTAGTTAAGATTCATTGAACACATCACAATTATGTCAAATTTGTTAACATATTGTACAATATTTGGTTAGTGCTTGATACTTGAATGATTATTTTAATGTTCTGTATTTACATATTTTTTGTACATGCATTTAAGTATTTAAAAAAAATAAATAAAAAAAAGCTGACACCGCAAATTATTATACTCAATAATGTAAAAAAATAAAAAAAGTTTTAGCTATGTTTACTTACTTTCATTGCCTTACAAATTAGTTATATATTAATTCATATGGTACTATATTGTATACATTAGAAGTACAGTATCAGTCAAACAAGCTGTCAAGTAGCAGGTGTGTATAAAGAAATAAATACAGGTCGAAATGTAAAAAATAACTTAACACTGTTAATAAAGCCTCTATAACAGAGGAAAGCAACCACAGAACCTGTGGCTTTCTAGTTGTTGTGTAACTGCAATACTGTGCAAAAGTTTTAGGCAAGGTGTGAAAAAAATGCTGCAACGTAAGAATGTTTTAAAAATAAAAGTGTTAATAGTTTATTTTTATCAAATAACAAAATGCAAAGTGCAACAACAGAAAAGAAATCTAAATCAAATCAATATTTGGTGCAACCACTCTTTGCCTTCAAAACAGCATAAATTCTTGTAGGTACACTTGCACAGTCAGGGATTTTGTAGGATTATATTCAGGTGTCTGATTAACCAATCATACCAAACAGGTGATAATGATCATCATTTTCATATGTAGGTTGAAACACAGGGCCTGATTCAGAGCCAGACGCTATTTGCGCTCGCTCGTTCAGAAAAAGGGGCCGGCTATTTAAATTGAGCGCTCGCTCTTTGCGGTCTGTTGACGCCTCTATGTCTGAGCGAGCGAACGATACATGCGCTCGCTATTTTGTATAGACGCCCCCTGGCCGCTCGCATCCTATGTCATCTCCGCTATTTATTAGATTAATCGAGTACATCGAAAGGCGTCTGAACTGCTCGCAGTGCTTGTGGTTGGATTTTCCTACCGCAATCATGCGAACAGTTCAGGCTAAGAAACAACCAAGTGAAGTGGGCGATGACGCTGCTTTGTTAATTATGCACACCCTTAAAACGCCCGTTTTGACCGTTTGGCACGCCTGCGTTCGGATCTCCACTCCCCGTTTTCAAGCACCTTTCCCTATTACCACCCACAAACACCTCATCCTGTCACTCAAATTAGCAGGCACCCGCTATTTTGCGTGCGCTCGATTTCCGACCGCAATGACTGGTTGGCGCATGCGCATTACGACCCATACGCATGCGCAGTTGTGCGAACATCGCTCGGAGCGAACGAGCGGCCGCTTATGAGCTGCTCTGAATCAGGCCCACAGTCATTAACTGAAACAAAAACAGCTGTGTAGGAGACTTAAAACTGGGTGAGGAAAAAACTCTGCTACAAAGATAAGGTTGTGGAAGACAGTGTTTGACAGACTCTTAAGCCCCGCCCCCTGACGGCAAAAATGCCGTGATTCGTGTGTCAATCGGGAGTAGACAGAGCCAATATGATGTGATAGAATTAAAGGCTTCGCCCCCTCCCGATTGACCTGCGAATCACGGCAGTTTCATGTTAGGGGGAGGGGCCTAATGACATGGCGCCAGCCTGCTGGGTCTGCAAGGTAAGGGTGTGTGTGCAATGTATATATGGATGTATGTGTGTTTAGTGTATATGTATATATATATATATATATATATATAAAATCCAGAAAAAATGGCACTCAGGAGACAGCTTCAATGGCAAATAATCTGTGTATTCACATCATCAAACGTTTTCAGGGTCTCAGCCCCGTCATCACACACATACAAACACAGAACACTTACCACACCACTATATACCCCACACAAAGCCATCAGCTGTGCACCTGTTGCTTCGGTCGCTGAGGCTTCCCGCCGGAGCCGGCTACTGACGCACTTCCGGAACCTGCTTCAGCCGTCACTATGGAAACAACATGCTTGCGTTCCACCAGCCGGCCATCTGCATTCCATCACCATGCAACCAGTCCCCTGGGACCGGGGGTCGCCATGGTCAGACCTGACAACAGAGCAACTGAAGGCAAAAAATACAATATTATACACCAATGAATACATAAACATATATAAAGACAAACAAACAATATACACGTATATATGTATAAACATCTAACATATTATAATCATAGTTGCTGTAGTCCATATAAAGACCCCCAGAGCAAAAACAAAGTACAAACTGGAGATGATGTAGTGGAAGGACACAAATAAGATAGACATGAAGATCTCCTAATAAATTAAACCATTTAATTGCTGGGTTGCAAAATGGCTAAAGAAGGCTATTCCAGTTGATTTTGTCGTTGAGTCCACAAGGTTTAGTGGTACCCAAACGAGTGATCCACCTGGATTCTTTAAATAAAATACACTTAGCCCTGTCCCCCCACGTAAAGATGGCGAGACGTGATCGATAATGAAATATTTAAGCGAATCAAAATGTTTAGCCACCGGTTGATCTATGTATTTACCGTTCAACAACAAACGAATGGCTGAACGGTGAGCAGACATACGTTCTCTGAATTTCCTTGTGGTCTGACCCACATAATACAGTCCACACGGACATACAATAACATATATCACGTAGGCCGTCAGACATGTAAGCACAAACCTGATGTTATATATGGTATTTTTATGTGGGTGTTTAAACGTCTTGCAAGGTATTAAAAATTTGCAAGTTGTACACCCACTGCATTTATAGCATCCTGGTTGTTTATAACTGACATTAGGTGAAGGTCTTATGTTGAAATCAGAAATATCAGAGTGAACCAATCTATCTCTCAAATTACGGCCCCTTTGAAAGGCTGCCAAAGGTCTCTTGTTGCAAAACATAGGCAAATCTTTGTCGGTACTAACAATAGGCCACAACACCTTATTTGCCCTCCTGATAATAGGGCTTGCCACGGAAAATTCACTGGTCCAGGGAATAATATTACTAGAGTCCCGCTTTGTTGGATTCAACAATGCGCCTCTCTGCATTTTAAGCACCTCTCTTTTCTGCTCATTGAGCAAATCGATGTTATATCCTCTTGATACAAATTTATCGATCAATAAATTTAACTCATGTTCAACCCCAGCAGCATCACTAGTGATGCTGGCAACCCGCATCATCTGGGAACGTGGCAACCCTTTCTTGGGGGCCGGAAGGTGATGACTCGATGCCATCAAAAACGTGTTCCTGTCTGTGGACTTACGATGTACAGCTGTATGAATCTTACCATCCACCACAGATATATTAACATCTAAAAAATTAGCACTATAGGCGCTGTAAGAGAATGTAAATTTAACGGGTGAATTTGACTGATTGATGTTTTGCATAAGTGATTCAAAACGTTGTTCACCTCCCAACCAGATAAGAAACACATCATCTATATATCTGGTGTACATCAATATATACTTGCTAATATCTGAATCCTGGAAGAACATACGTGCTTCTTGGGCAAACATATATACATTCGCATACGAGGGGGCCACGGACGAACCCATGGCACACCCTCGTAGCTGAAGAAAGAAGGACCCATCAAATAAAAAATAATTACGACGCAATGTTAACTCCAAAAGATTAAAAAAAAGCTGATGGTCAAATACTGGGGTATGCAGGTATACAAACTGCATACATCTAAACAGCACAATAGTGCCCCATCTGGTAATAAATATATCAATATCGATTAGTTTTTTAAGGAACATCGTAGTGTCCTTTAAGAAAGTCGACTGTTGGTATAAGAGTGGTTGCAAAATACAGTCCAATAACTGGGACACTGGCTGTAACAGGGATCCATGGGCAGATATTATTGGCCTGCCTGGAGGGCAAACAGGGTCCTTATGTAATTTTGGCAGGGTATATAGAACAGGGACTTTCGGATATTGGACTTCCAGAGTCTTATACACTTTTGAATTGATTAAATTATTCTCTTTAGCTGTTAGTAGAACTCCCGACAGCTCCTTCTGGAATTTCATAGTTGGATCACCTTGTAGTTTAGAGTAAACTGCCACATCTGCTAATTGACCGCAGATCTCCTTTCTGTAATCATCGATTCCCTGGATTACAATTGCCCCACCCTTATCGGCTGGCCTGATGATAATATCCTTATAGGATTCAAGATCTTTCAATGCCCGGAATTCCATTTTAGAAAGATTGGGTTGTATTTTACAAGGAGTAGATACATATCTACTGACAGAGTTATCCAGTAGTCTACTAAAGGTTTTTAGCGATCCATTAGATGATACCGGATCGAAATTGGACCTAGCGGCTTTTCTCAGGAAGGTGTCTTGAACAGATACAGTGTCTGATGAATCAATATCACGGTAATGTTCCTTCAGTCTAAGCTTTCTGGAGAATTTGTGTAAGTTAAACTTCCAGCTAAATTCATCGTGCCTGTTAGTAGGTATAAAACTCAGACCTTTATTTAACACACTATATTCATACGGTGTAAGAATATGGTCTGATAAATTAAAAATGGTTAACATTGCGTCGTAATTATTTTTTATTTGATGGGTCCTTCTTTCTTCAGCTACGAGGGTGTGCCATGGGTTCGTCCGTGGCCCCCTCGTATGCGAATGTATATATGTTTGCCCAAGAAGCACGTATGTTCTTCCAGGATTCAGATATTAGCAAGTATATATTGATGTACACCAGATATATAGATGATGTGTTTCTTATCTGGTTGGGAGGTGAACAACGTTTTGAATCACTTATGCAAAACATCAATCAGTCAAATTCACCCGTTAAATTTACATTCTCTTACAGCGCCTATAGTGCTAATTTTTTAGATGTTAATATATCTGTGGTGGATGGTAAGATTCATACAGCTGTACATCGTAAGTCCACAGATAGGAACACGTTTTTGATGGCATCGAGCCATCACCCTCCGGCCCCCAAGAAAGGGTTACCACGTTCCCAGATGATGCGGGTTGCCCGCATCACTAGTGATGCTGCTGGGGTTGAACATGAGTTAAATTTATTGATCGATAAATTTGTATCAAGAGGATATAACATCGATTTGCTCAATGAGCAGAAAAGAGAGGTGCTTAAAATGCAGAGAGGCGCATTGTTGAATCCAACAAAGCGGGACTCTAGTAATATTATTCCCTGGACCAGTGAATTTTCCGTGGCAAGCCCTATTATCAGGAGGGCAAATAAGGTGTTGTGGCCTATTGTTAGTACCGACAAAGATTTGCCTATGTTTTGCAACAAGAGACCTTTGGCAGCCTTTCAAAGGGGCCGTAATTTGAGAGATAGATTGGTTCACTCTGATATCTCTGATTTCAACATAAGACCTTCACCTAATGTCAGTTATAAACAACCAGGATGCTATAAATGCAGTGGGTGTACAACTTGCAAATTTTTAATACCTTGCAAGACGTTTAAACACCCACATAAAAATACCATATACGACATCAGGTTTGTGCTTACGTGTCTGACGGCCTACGTGGTATATGTTATTGTATGTCCGTGTGGACTGTATTATGTGGGTCAGACCACAAGGAAATTCAGAGAACGTATGTCTGCTCACCGTTCAGCCATTCGTTTGTTGTTGAACGGTAAATACATAGATCAACCGGTGGCTAAACATTTTGGTGAAGCGGGTCATTCACTTGATTCGCTTAAATATTTCATTATCGATCACGTCTCGCCATCTTTACGTGGGGGGGACAGGGCTAAGTGTATTTTATTTAAAGAATCCAGGTGGATCACTCGTTTGGGTACCACTAAACCTTGTGGACTCAACGACAAAATCAACTGGAATAGCCTTCTTTAGCCATTTTGCAACCCAGCAATTAAATGGTTTAATTTATTAGGAGATCTTCATGTCTATCTTATTTGTGTCCTTCCACTACATCATCTCCAGTTTGTACTTTGTTTTTGCTCTGGGGGTCTTTATATGGCTACAGCAACTATGATTATAATATGTTAGATGCTTGATGTTTATACATATATACGTGTATATTGTTTGTTTGTCTTTATATATGTTTATGTATTCATTGGTGTATAATATTGTATTTTTTGCCTTCAGTTGCTCTGTTGTCAGGTCTGACCATGGCGACCCCCGGTCCCAGGGGACTGGTTGCATGGTGCTGGAACGCAGATGGCCGGCTGGTGGAACGCAAGCGTGTTGTTTCCATAGTGACGGCTGAAGCAGGTTCCGGAAGTGCATCAGTAGCCGGTTCCGGTGGGAGGCCCTAGCGACCGAAGCGACAGTTGCTCTGTTGTTAGGCCTGACTATGGCGATCCCCAGTCCCAGGAGCAGGGGCGCCGAGAGGGGGGGGGAGCGGGTACAGATTACCCGGGCCCGGGCTTCCTGAGGAGCCCGGCGGGGGCCCGGCAGGGGGCCTGGGTCCGGCGCCGCTCCCCCTCCCTCACAGCAGTCCAGCACACAGCGTGTGCTGAGCTGCAGTGGAGACTGCTCGTCAGCCACAGCAGTCTCCTAAGCCTGTGGGGGGAGCGATCACACTGATCACGCCCCCCCTGGCTTTGCGCCGGGCTGAGGGGGCTCAGAGCGCCCCCCTCCCCAGCGCGCAGCGCCACTTCGCGACGCTGCATATCTTTTTATTTCGGGCAGGGGGCGTGGCCACGCCTTCCGCGATTAGGCCACGCCCCCTATTACCCCGGCCCGCCGCAGCTCTCAGCGGGCCTGCCCAGGAGACTGGTTACATGGTGATGGAATGCAGATGGCCAGCTGGTGGAACGCAAGCATGTTGTTTCCATAGTGACGGCTGAAGCAGGTTCCGGAAGTGCGTCAGTAGCCGGCTCCGGCGGGAAGCCTCAGCGACCGAAGCAACAGGTGCACAGCTGATGGCTTTGTGTGGGGTATATAGTGGTGTGGTAAGTGTTGTGTGTTTGTATGTGTGTATTGTCCTGATGACGGGGCTGAGACCCTGAAAACGTTTGATGATGTGAATACACGGATTATTTGCCATTGAGGCTGTCTCCTGCGTGCCATTTTTTCTGGATTTTGGATAGTGATTATTTATGTGCACCAGAGCAAGTTGTCTTGTTATTTACAGAGTGCCGGCAGACTGTGTTAGTATATATATATATATTTTTATACCAAGACGCAGAGGTCCGGCTCTCCCTTTAAAGTAGCAATATGCCGGGTGCCTGCAAATAAAATAAATAGCATACTACACCGGTTGATGCGGCACTCCTGGCTCCGAATAATCACAGACTCATCAACGTGATAGACAACATTTCATGCACTGAAACGTTGGCTATCACGTTGATGAGTCTGTGATTATTCGGAGCCAGGAGTGCCGCATCAACCAATGTAGTGTATATATGTGTGTGTGTGTGTGTGTATATATATATATATATATATATATATAAGAATATTCGGATCGGCACCCAATTCACCATGTCAGCATGCCCCGGTGCCCTCTGGAGAATTGAATGGAAACAAACAGCATGGAACAAACAGCGGCACTCAGAGACTGGTCATAGAAGAAGAAACGTGTATTGAGATCAATACATAGCCCAACGTTTCGGGACACACACATCCCTTATTCACACACAGTGTGTGTGTATGTGTGCAGTGGCGGTGCAGCCGGTGACTTGCACCGGGGCCCGCTGTGGTTCAGGGACCCATAGCCGCCTCTGCACATGCCGCTAGTGTCCAGCGGCGGTGTGTTTGTTATAGCAGCCAATGAGAGTCAGACAGACTCTCATTGGCTGCTGCATCCACGGAGGGAGCCGGCTCCGCCTTCTGGCTCCCCCCCACAGCAGGTGATGGAAGAGACGTCAAGACATCTCTCCCATGGTGCAGAGTGGGCCAGTAGGTGTGGACAGCGGCAGGAGCTGGGTTTCAGGTAAAAAAAAATTTTTTTTGTGTGTGTGTAAGGGGGCACTACTGGGGGCACTGTATAGGGGGGGTCGCTACTGGTGGAACTGTATGGGGGGGGCCGCTACTGGGGGCACTGTATGGGAGGAGTGGCCACTACTGGGGGTACTCTATATGGGGGACTACTACTAGCGGCAATGCATAGTGGGGACTAATACTGAGGGCAATGCATAAGGGGGGACTACTACGGCCAATGTATAGGGGGGATTACTAGGGGCACTGCATAGGGGGAACTACCACTGGGGACAATGCATAGGGGGACTACTACTGGGGGCCCTGCATAGGGGGACCACTACTGGGGGCACTGCATATGGGGCACTGCATAGGGGGGGCCCAAAGCATATTCTTGCACCTGGGTCTACCACTCTCGTGGGGGGGGGTGTTCGTGCGCGCCCCCTATATAAATCCTCTTCAACCACTATTGAAGAAGCACAAAGAACGGGCAACCTTGAGGACATAGTGGTCGGCCAGGGAAACTTAGTGCTTCAAATGAAAGACACATCATGCTTACTTGCTTTCGAAATTGTAAGATGTCCAGCAGTGCTATCAGCTCAGAACTGGCAGAATTCAGTGGGACCCAGGTACACCCATCTACTGTTCGCAGAAGTCTGTCCAGAAGTGATCTTCATGGAAAAATTGCGGCCAAAAATCCATACCTTCGACGTGGAAACAAGACCAAGTGGACTTCCAGTTCCGGCATGGCGGAGTGAGCAGCTTCAAGGCTACACCAGATGAGATGCAGTTTGGAAGCCGATGGTCTAAATCCCGACCGCCAGCTTCCAGACATTCTAATCGCGGCGTGGTACTAATGACAGGTGTCTAAATCTAGACGCCTGTCATTAACCAGACGCCAGAAGGCCGACGCCCGGCATCCCGATCAAAGTGATGTCGGGCACCGACAGCTGCGGGGGGGGGGGTTTAGATTTAGGGCTTCCGGGGGGACTTAGGGTTGGCTCCGCCCGGGAGGTTAGGGTTGTTAGGCTAGGGGAAGGGAGGGTTAGGGTTAGGCACCCCCCGGGGGACTTAGGTTTAGGTGGTGGGGAAGGGGGGTTAGGTTTAGGCACAGAGGGGGGATTAGGATTAGGCACTTGGGGGAGGTTAGGGTTAGGCACCCCTAAGGGAGGGTTAGGGAGGGGAATTAGGTTAGCGATACTTACCTTATGGTCAATCAGGATTTTCACCCTTGCCGAGCTGCCACTGTCGGGATTTGAACCGCCGGACATGCAGACATGATGTAGCTACTACACCCCACCAGATAGCCTCCCTAGCAGAATTTGCTACGTCTCACCCGCCAGGGTAACCATGGAGAGATATAGTCTGTCCCAACAGTAGAAAAAGACAGCCTCAAAGACAGGAAAAGTGCCGGGCTCCTTACAACATGGCGCCGGACGCCGATTCAGCCACGGCCACTCCTGCAGCAAATAAGGCTATCACTGAAGCCTGTGAGGACACAGCTGGCAATAAGGTACGCCGGGCACACGACTCACCAGTCACCTATGGAGACGTAGTTGACGCTATAAAAGCTACTATGACCTCATTATTACACCAGGCAGTGTCTGATATCACTGCGCAGCTGCAAACCCTCACTCATAGAGTAACAGCTGCTGAAGAGAATATAGGGGTGAAATTTCAAGATATTTCTCAGCTACAACAGGTTGTTCACAAATTAGAAAAGCATAACTTTAAACTGTGGAGCAAGGTTGACGATTTAGAGAACCGTTTCTATTGCAATAATGTCAGATTGGTAGGCTTACCTGAAGCAGTCAAGGGCCCTGCATTGGCTCACTTTGTGTGCAATACACTCCCCACATTATTAGGGATAGAAGATGAATGCAAAGATCTCCTCATTGAGAGGGTTCACCGTCTGGGTCAATCCCCACGCACACCAACACAACGTCCGAGAGTGCTTCTCTTAAGTGCCTGAACTACCTACATAAATCAGCCCTCTGGTCTGCCCCTCGTAAACAATCATCTATTTTGTGGGAAAATAATAGACTGCATCTATTTCAAGATTTTTCAATGGAGCTCTCGAGTGCCAGGAAGGCATTTAACCCCATATGTGCCACCTTAATTAAAGAAAAGCGCAAATTTGCCCTCATTTACCCGGCCAGACTGCGCCTCTTTTTTGGCTCTGACTTTAAAGATTTCACTAACCTGAAAGAGGCAGCAGCTTTTCTGCAGGAAGAACGTGATGAACGTGACAATGCTGATCAGGATATCTCAGATCAAGCCAAGCTCCCAACATGAATTGTTATAACTGGTTGACTTTTTCTGCATAATTATAGAGGTTAATTGATATACTAGGGATGATTCTTCAATTCAAAACAGTACTCACTAATTCCCCTCTTATGTGATTGATTTTTCTTTTTTCCCCCTATTATATATTATGCGGTACCATCTGTCATAATCGAATGGTCTATTACTCACTGTTCTTGTTTAATTACATACAGTTACATTTATTGTATTGCCTGTCGCTAATACTTAAGTACCTTTCGTGATATCACTGCTCACATTTATCTCATATAATGCTCAGATGCATTAACTTATATACGCTTCATATATTAATTATAATAAGAAAGGAAAAGTCAGAAGTAATAGTACCTATAAGCGAGAAAGGGGGAGGGAAAAAGAGAAAAGGAAAAGAGGTAAAAAAAAGGGGAAAACACATATGTGTGTATCTGTATGTACATGAATGATATGAATGTATGTGTATGTGTATGTATATAATATATGTGCAAACTTTTCGTATGTCAGGTCGTTTGCCTGCTCATATTGTTCATACTAAGTTCATCTGTAATATGTATAGCCCTTATACATAATAGAAAACCTTATGTTGTTACAACCTCATATAATATGTATTTACATACATCATCCCCTAAATAATAATTGCTCTTTTATGGAGTCGTAGCTGAAATTATAGATTCAGTTTATTGCTTAAATGTTAGTTTATACAAGTGTGATTATTATTTGCCATAGCTTGCTAAAACATAGTGGGCATCCTTACTCGATGCAGTGCGAGCGCTTAATTTAAATATCCTGCCCCTTTTTGCCAGTGAGCGATAGCATCTTGCGAGCGGGTCTGAATGAGCTCCATAGACCAGAAAAGATTAGATTTCCCATTCAGATATTCAAATCACAAATGTGTGGTGACTATTGGGCTGATTCAGAGATGTGCGCTAACCATCATCTCCGATTGTGCCTACTCTGCGCCAATGCAGGACCAGTACTGCGCATGTACAGTACGGATCTGCGATCCCGCATGCGGATTGGCAGCAGACTGTCAGTGATTGATAGTCTGCTGCCGGTTCTGGACGGCAATTGCCACCATTTCCCAAAACAGAGACGTGTCGCCGCCATTGGGGGGGGAGGGAAGAGGCCAGGATCTCCGTCGTCTGATGAAAATTTGCTGACCTATTTTGTGCATCTGCGATCGTCGGCTTGAGTGACCCCATGGCCACTCAGCCGGCTGATGATTACGCAAATGTACCGATGCTGCATCCATAAAACCCAGCTCGTAACAGTACTGCATGCAGGAGGCGTGATGCCTCCTGCTGAATAGTGTTATCGCAGCTGCTACCATGTTAACAGCTGCTATAGCAATACTGTCAGAGCCTGAATAACTCCCTAGATGTCTGCTTTCAGGGGCGTAGCCAGAACCTTGTGGGCCCCATAGCAACATTTTAGAGGGGTCCCTACTCCCTTCTAGAGAGACACCTCTCTCCACAGCAGGTATTAATATTATGTCCCATAGTAGTGCCCTAGTTCAATATATTAATGATAGTGGAGCCCTAGTTCATGTTATCCCTCACAGTAGTGCTTTAATATTATAAAATCCATGCACCTAGGGCCTGATTCAGCAAGGATTGCTATTGCGATCGCAATAGTGATTACGCATGCAGTCTCACTGCGAAGATATGCTAATGTCTGCGATCGCAATGCCATACACACATAACACAACAAATACGGTTTTACAAAATCAGCGCTGAGGGTAGTTCCAATAATGCTGTACACTCCGAATATTTTGTATCGATCTGTGCATATGAAAAAGAATAAACAAAAAACAGGATTTTGGTACTTACCGATAAATCCCTTTCTCCGATTCCACAGGGGACACTGGAGTTCAAGACAGTGGGGTATAGACGGTGGTAGAGCAGAGCCTGGCACTTCAAATAATTTTAAAGTGTGACTGGCTCCTCCCCCTCTATGCCCCATCAGCCCCAGTTTAAGAACTGAGCCCGAGAGGAGACGGAGGACAAGAGAAAAGAAAACGAGGAGAAGGAGAAGACCACAGAACGGAACAAGACCGGCTGAATGAGAACAGTGGAACCCATAACAGGGAACCATGCAGTCACACAACCATAGAATGAACCCAACAAAACGTCAGGTACGCAGCGCTGGGCGGGCGTCCAGTGTCCCCTGTGGAATCGGAGAAAGGGATTTATTGGTAAGTACCAAAATCCTGTTTTCTCCTTCATCCACTAGGGGACACTGGAGTTCAAGACAGTGGGGACGTCCCAAAGCCAACCTCCTGGGTGGGAAGCGCGGAGAACTTGCTGACCCCTCGGCCAAACAGAAGTAGGGACTGCCAAGAACAATAGGCCCAGCAGAGGCAGAGGATCAAGTGTCGTAGAGCACAGTAGACAAACACTACTCCTCAGGAGACAGTCACAGAAGAACTTCCACAACGTACGCATAGCGGAAGCCAAAATGAACAGAACGGCTGGCGAGAAAACAATCACAGTTGAGAAGCGGCTGAAAATAGACCAAACCAGACAGCTGGTAGCAGAGAGCCCCAACAAGAATCCATAGGAGAAGGGCAGAAAACGAGAAGAACTCGTGAATCGTACTAGAGTCTGCACAGGAAACTGCAACAGCTGCAGACAGCAGAATCCCAGCACCGCTGGTCATAATCATATAGATAGAAGTATGACATTACCAATCAACAGATACAAAGTTGATCCTGTCCACAGACTCCCAATAAAGAGTATGCTGCGAGGTCAAAGACAAGACCGAACAATCGCTTGGAACGATCCCTGAGGTCCCACTACAACAAAGTTGTGAACCAGCGGAAAGGTTATACCATAGAAGTCTCCAACGTGTGGAGATCCCACGGGACATGAGGCAGAGGCGAATACGAGAGCATGGAGACTACAATTCTTTTCAGAGGGTCAGACAGCAGTATAACCCATACTGAAAACAGGGATAAAAAGACAACTTCCAACCTGATGGAAGTGCGTAGTCAGTACCAACTGCCGGCCCGAACAGTGTGAAAACAACCAGGAACTTAGCAGTAAAGGAGCACGAATGTAACCCCACCCAGGGAGAGCTACCAATATAGGGAAACATCCCACACAGCAAGGCCAGGGCAGCAGGACAACCATGCAAGTACCCGTCAGGTACCTATTAGTGTGATAAAATATCAACAGATACTGAACAGGAAAACCCAACCAGGCCCCCTGTGTGGAACATAGTGACTGTCACACTTTTGTAAAGATGTGCCCTAGCCCAGAGATGCGCTTTGGTCCATAACCCCAACAGATTCTAGTAGAATAGTGTCGCTAATCTCAATGTACAAACTATGCACCCACACACCAGGGAAACTCTAAAGTGTAGAGCCAACTGATTAAAAGAGCAGAGGGCTGCTAGGACAGCCGCTAGGCTCCGTAAGGGAGATTAACATTATGTATGTCAGGTTGCATGAAATAGGAGCATCTTCCTAGGCATTAGTGAGGTAAGCTCTTACCTGTGAGCGCCCAGAAGCACTCTGGACGCTATGTAGAATGTCACTGACCTTTTATCACACAGCAACCCGCCATGTTAGGTATAAAGAGTAGCTTCAGTGGGCTAAGACCAATGCTCCACAGCACGGACCTTAGTCTGGAGAAGTGCAGTAGAAATTACTGTGGAAACGAATAAAATGTTAGTGGAGACAAGGTGGTCGTATAACAGGACTCTAAATTGAGCCTGTTCTGTGGGCGGCCCAAGGCCTCATGGTATGAATTGTACCTAAAGGCCCTTTTGAGACTCATTTTATTGAGATATGCGACAAAAATATGGAGTACCGGAATAGATACTGAGAAGGGTACCTGTTCGGAAATATTAATACAAGTGCACCACTGTAGTTATAATGAGAATAGATCCCCCGAATGGGGCACGCCCCAGGACATGTATAGGGACCATACTGGAAGCAATGCCCAGGGAATTGTGACTATCACTATGTAAGCTGCAGAACATGACTCTAGTTTATAGAACCACCATATAATAGGAATGGATATAGTCTACAGCTTATGGCAAACCCAGACGGCTATGCATCCGTGGAGTAATAGGTAAACCTAATGAATGTGGAAGTATAAACATTATATATTCATACACACACACACACACACAACCCAATTTCTAGGGAGAGATAGTGTAAAGCGGAGTCATTGTACCAACTACCGCATCAGGAGCGTCCAGCCTCCAATCGTAGCATCTTTAATTATGCTAGTATGTTATGGTAAGGATAAGACGCGATATCCACATATGCATACGTGTACCTACATACAAGTTTAGTAGGCGACGATAATATTTAAAATAGAACCTGAGCATAATTAGCGCCATGGAAGGACAAATTCACTCCAGCATGTATATATTCTAAAGCAGGGCTGGTATAAAATACAACATATACTAATATATATATATATATATATATATATATACAAACACATATATACCGTGGCTTACCTCCACGCCGGGAGGCTGCTCATGTGGCCGTCATTCTGTTATGGCGTAGAGGCAAGATGTGTTAGCAGCGTGCTGTCCCAGACTGGTGTCGTTCCTGGGACTTCTGTTACTGGTGTACTCGCCTTATATATTATGAGCGTGCGTGCTTCAGGTGAGCTATTTTAGCTCCAGATTAACCCGTTTTTCGAAGAGGGAATCAAAAAGACGATCTCAGTTTAGGCAGAGTAGCTAGTACACCATGGAGTAACCTTCACAGGCTATGATATCAGGCCATTAGATTAAGCTAGGCACCCTTTGTTATAAAGCCAAGGGGAAGCCTGACAGTGGGTAATACCCTGCGCTGCAATGACGGCACTGTGTCCCGTCAGCCCAGCGCCTCTAGCCGGGAATGTGCACCGGCTGAGTAACTGGCCCCTCTCAGAACCGCATACATGTTATAGTGCAAACAGGGGTTTAGGCTAGTTCCCATTCTGCTAACAACTAGCTATGCACAGTAGCTAGCACTATACAGAACTGGAAGGTTTTAAAGCCAGCCTATAATGTAGTATATGTGCTGGCACCTATATAAGCCTACAGCACCTGGTATTCCCAGGTGGTCTCCCATCGAAGTACTAACCAGGCCTGACCCTGCTTAGCTTCCAAAATCAGACGAGATAGAGCGTGTTCAGGGTTATGAGGCATAAGCCTGGGGATGGGACGCAATAATGTGCTAACCCTGGTTACGGGTAAGCTATAACCATAAGTTTTGGCCCCAGCAACCAGAACAATGACTAGTACAAGTACTATACATACTATATATCTTTAATTAGGT
Source organism: Taudactylus pleione (assembly GCA_031769625.1). Lineage (NCBI taxonomy): Eukaryota > Metazoa > Chordata > Amphibia > Anura > Myobatrachidae > Taudactylus > Taudactylus pleione. The sequence continues at coordinate 41,383,040 of JAUIMM010000092.1, forward strand.
TAAGCCAAGTGCCCTTTGTTATAGAACCAAGGGGAAGCCTTGACAGGGGGTAACACCCGTTGCTTGCAAACTCCACACAGCTAGGACCACGGTGGGAAGAGAACCCACGACCTCACTGCTGCGAGGCAGCAACACTAACCACTACACTGTCTGGCAAAATGGCGGGACCGTGTCCCGTCAGCACAGCGTATTTAGCTGGGAATACTCCTGTCATACAGTGACGGACATTCCCTATTATTTACTGAAGCACTCCCAAAAAGGGAGGGGTCTCGTAGGAGACCAGTGCTAAAGCACTCCCTGCTGCAGGTAGTGCACTGAGCTATACTGCTTGTGTGCAGGTAGATACTGCTGCCCATAATAGGGAAGCAGGGGCGCTGTTGTGGTCGCTGGACTGTATGCATTCCTGAATTACCACGCTGTGTTAGCCACTGATATACTCCAGTCAACACAGCGCTACTTGCCCCCGCAGTAGAACCGCATAAAAGAGGAGTAGTTGAAGGTCCAGCCGGTGCCGATAACACAGGAGGAGCGATCATGGCTCCTACACAAGAGAGGGGGGCTTAATCATCATTTGGAGGAGCGGGCATGTAAAGTTGCTCAGCACAGCCAAGAGCTGCGTAACGCAGCGTCTCCTCCTGTTAATAGATGAGAGCTGCTAATCGCTAAGGCAGTGCTGCATTATGCCTAGCCCGAATACTGAAATGGAGGGCCCAGGTCTGTAGCGCGTGGAGTGCGCGCCACCGGAAAGCCTCCTCCCTGTACAAGCACTGCAACAGCGCCCGCACCTCCCTGCAAGAGAACGCAGCATACAGGGCGGGAGGGTGCGCAGTGCAACGGAGACCTCACCGCTGTCAGGAATAGAGATCTAGATGGGAATTAGAACCAGGGGCTCCACCATCATAACCAGTAGGGGGATTAGCTTTTAACCCACTAAGCCACAGAGGCTTCCCTACTAACAGCCATGCTGGGGAAGGGGCAGGAGCCCCGGACTCTGCCAATTTCAGCTATGGCGGGTCCTGTCTTCCAGCCTCTCTCCTGAGCAGGGGGGGGGGGGGTGGAGGGGGTTCAGCGCTTGCCCACCTGTGTTGGAACTGACTGCTGGCATTGCTCAGACAGGATGTTCCAGAGCGTTGTACAGGGAAGCGGCATTATTACAGTGAGCCGCTTACTAACCTCAGGGATGCTGCTGCAGTGCAGACTACATGAGGGGGGATCCCGTACAAAGGCGCAGCTGTGCTCATTTCTCTTTCTAACCGCAGCGCGGCACGCGCTGTCCTTGAGCCCAGCGTTTTGGCCTTGGCCGGGTTGCCACTAAGCCCCGCCCCCAACGCCACATTAATGGCGGTAAATCAACCCCGTCTCGCTAACGGGGACTCTAGCGCTATGTTATCTTCCAGCCTCTCTTCTAGGCAGGCATAGCGCTGTGAGAGCCAGCGTCGGTGCTTCTTCAAATAAGCACCGGCACAGCAACCAACCGCTAAGAGCGCTGTACCGCTGTACTACTTTCATACAAGCACCAGCGCGGCAACTTAGAGCCGCGTTGAGCAGCTCCTTAAGCCCCGCCCCAGCCCCGTTATGCAGGGCTATAATAGCGGGGCTGCAGACTCCCGTTATGTAGCTGTGGGACGCAGCAGTCTCCCTCCCTGCATATAGGAGTGAGGAGCAGGCGTCTTCAATGACAGCTGCGGCTAGCACCGCGCTGTCACCAACGTAGAGGGGCCTCTTGCTTTATCCATCCCCTCATTTAAATAGGAGAGGGGGAACAGTGGCTAGGCTAAGCCAGAGACCCGGACGCTGACTGCCGAGTGCAGCAGCGGGTCTCATCAGCAGCTCCGACACTGCCTGTTTACTGGCAGGGGGAAGGAGGCTGTGTAACAGCCGCGCAGCGCGCGCTGTCCTGAGCCCAGCATTTTCGCCCACCACTCCAGCTAGTCAGGAGTGGTGGGATATACTTACGGGCTGTTGCTGCCGGGATGCTGGGCTGAGGGGGCGGCGAGGAACCCGGACACATGCCGGTGTCAGCAGTGGCGGGTCCTCGCAGGGTCCGATGACTCCATCTGCTGGTGCCCCCTCCTCAGGGTCACCGGACACAGGCTGCAGTAGCCGTGTGGTGCCCTCCCGGCGGCTCCCCCGTAGCAGGCAGACTGTCACAACAAGCAGTCTGCCTGTCCTCAATGTTGTTTAAATAAAAAATATGAAAAAGGCTGGAGACAGCCAGATGTGCGACCGGCTCTCTCGGGCACATTCTAAAAACTGGGGCTGATGGGGCATAGAGGGGGAGGAGCCAGTCACACTTTTAAATTATTTGAAGTGCCAGGCTCTGCTCTACCACCGTCTATACCCCACTGTCTTGAACTCCAGTGTCCCCTAGTGGATGAAGGAGAAAACTAGATGTATTATCAGTCCTAATAAAATATAGAACACCCTTTGAGTGGGTTAGATCATAAGGTGGAAGTATAATCCAATATCCAGACAGTCTACAATATCCAGGCTCCCAGAAATAGACACCAAAGCGTGACTGGTTATATCAATAACAGGTGCTCACATGTATGCTTACTTTGCATAAGCGTTCTAGATAACATAATGGTTTCTTTAGGTCCACCTCTAATGTGTCCAATAGGAAAAACTCATATTCAGGTAAATGGAAGCTGCTGCTGCCGGAAACTCTGGACGGACACCCGGAAGCTGCAGCAATGGGTGAGATCACATTGGTGACTTGTCACACGATCTTTTTTCTGCTGCTTTGAGGGGCAGCACCCAAGGTGTGAAATTATTTTTGCATATTGCAATGCCATACGTAGCCTAACATAAGGATGCCCTTTTTACCTTACACACATCCGTAACACTTAGCAAGACTGTGAAACCATCGGTAACATCGAGTACAATCGGAGCCTCACACACTTGCACAAGGTCTGACCTTACTCAGGAATTGCTAACCTCATCGCATGCAGTGAATGCCCAAGCTGCGTATGGCATCACAGTGGCTAATTTATGCATGCCCCTGCAACAGCGTTGAAACGCACTGGCATGGCTGCGTTTCGCCGACCACCCCCCGTCACCACCCCCAAACGGTGCTTCCTGTCAATCGCTCTGAGATGGGTCTACGTAGTCATGATCTTGTAGTCCAGATCGCAGTGAAGTGTTCGCGCACTGCGATGCATACGCAGTACGCAACAATCAGCCAATTGTGTGAGTATTTGCAATAGCAATCCTTGCTGAATCAGGCCCATAGTTCATATTATGCCTATTATAGTGCCCCTCAGTTCACATTATGCCACAGAGTGCTTAGCAGACAATTATAGGACCCTAGCAAACAACTTTCTGACCTGGGTGCAGTTGAGTCAGGCCACAGAGATGGGCCCCATAGCAATGGCACTCCCTGCATCGACTATAGCTACGCCCATGCTTGCTTTTCCATCAGCAGGCCATTACTACTAGGAAAGTCACAGCTCTTAAAATAATTAAGCTAAAAAGTTACATAAAAACTCTTTAAAAAGTCCCCACCATGCTTCAGGCCAAATAGCTTATTAAACAAACTGGTTCTGCAGAGAACTGTGATGGGACATAAACTGTATATTGTGTAACATTTGTTGACTAAACTGTAGTGGAATTTTTTCCTGCTTAGTTTTTTTTTTTAAATATTTTTTTATTGAATGCAGAAAAAGAGCATACAAAAATAATCAGCCAATATAGACAATAAAATGCATCTAGCATTGAAAAGGCAATATATACATACAACACCATCAATTGATCATGAAAGATACGTAAATTGCTTAATATACAATAATAAAAGAAAAAGGGAAAGGAGAAAAAGGGAAAAAAAGGATGGAGGGGGGGTGGGGTGGGGAATGCATAGACACTTAGAAACAAATAGTAAGGACGATACTAGAGTGCCGACACAAAAAATATTATAGATACAATTTGGTGACCTAAGAAAAATTACAGTATAGAGACCAAGTGGTAGTTTAAAATACCTGTAAAATTTTAGTTTGGACAGAGGAATGGAGTGACTCAACAAATGAATGGGCCCCATTCCTTAATAAAAAGAAACCACTCCAGTTTCTAAGCTGGGAAAAGAGCTTGTCGGTCATAATAAAGTGTTTTGAGCAACAGTGATTTAACCTTTTCTAAAAGGGGGAGGCAGAGGAAGTCCAAGTACAAAGAATAAACCTTTTGGCAATTGTAACAATTACGGTCAAAAGGGGGATTAATAAAGTTTTATTTAACCCAAGGTCCCATTCTGAAAGTTTGTACAGAGCAGAGCTGCAGGATCTGTTTGAAGCCGCAAATGAAATATAGCATTAATATAATTCACAACCTTACCCCAAAACTTGCGTATCTTAGGATACAGTCACAAGTTATGGAAACAGGTTGCATTTGAGGCAGTCTCCCGATTCCCCCAGTACCATTTACCCTGCTTAGTTTAGTGATTAATTTAAACTGAAGGGTTTGTCAGGGTTGGGACTTGCAAACTTTGAAGGTTTTCACATTTCCCAACAAATGTGGTTTACTTTAATTTCAATTGTACCTATTGATAGAGAGAAAAAAGTACCCATAAGACAAACAGGAGGACCTTGAGAACCGGTCCAGCGGCAACAACCTTCGTCTCCTTCATATTCCCTTGACCATTTCTGACTCCTCCCTTTCAGCCTTCCTGAAAGACCTCTTCACCACCAGAATCCGGATTTCTGATGCTGAGGACTGTATTTTGGACAGCACACATAGAGCCCTTAGAGCTAAACCACGACCTGACCAAAAGCCCAGGGATGTCATTGTCCATCTCCATTATTTCTGCTCGAAAGAAAAATGTAGACTTGCCTAGATAACCTTTTCTTCGAGGTCCATAGGGGCCACAGGGATACCATGGGGATATTAAGGTTGGAGACCAGGCACCAAACAGTTAAAGCTTCAGCTCCCAGGATCCTCCTCCATTTATACCCCGCCCCTAGCCATAGGACTTCAGTTTAGTTAACAAGCCAAGAGGCATGAAAAGGAAAGAGAAGGAAGAGCAATCGTACACTAGAAACACTCTTGCACAAAATGAGGGAATCTGTGACCAAAAGAGAAAATACCCAATGCAGCCAGGTGCGTAAGGGTGGGTGCCCTGTGAACCTTATGGACCTCGAAGAAAAGGAGTTATCTAGGTAAGTCTACCATAACTCTTATTTTCTTCTTCAGGGTCCATAGAGATCCACAGCGATACCATGGGGATGTCCTAAAGTAGTTCCCATAGGGTGGGTGGAGGGATGTATTCGGCTTCCCGGCCTGCGGGATGCCGACGGTCAGAAGACTGGTGCCGCAATCCCGACAGCTTGCGGTCCTGGACTCCCTGAAGGTAAGTATCGGGGTGTTAGGGGGAGGTTAGGGTTAGGTAGCAGGGAGGTAGTGTTAGAATTAGGGTGCAGGGAGGGAGAGGTTAGGTTTAGGCACCAGGGAGTGGAGGTTAGGGTTAGGCACTGGGGAGGGAGGGCTAGGGTAGGGAATAGATAAAAACTTACCGCTGTTCTATATGGGTGTCGGGAATCTGGCTGTCGGGATGCTCCTGTCGGTATTCTGACCAGCGGCATCCCGACAGCCGGGATTTCATACCCAACCGGGGTGGGGGAAGCTCCTGAGCAGAAAGGAGAACTGGTCGCCCAAAGGAAGCATCCTGAGAGGCAAAAGTATCAAAGGCATAAAACCTAAGTGTGGACAGAAGACCACGTGGCTGCCTTGCACAATTGTTCAGCAGAGGCACCATGGCTAAATGCTCACGATGGCCCTACAGACGGAGTAGAACGTGCTGTCACCGTGCTTGGGACAAGGAGGTCAGCCTGTGTGCACACCTGAGAGATAATCATGCATAGCCATCTCGCCAGAGTCTGCTAATTAGCTGGCCATCCTCGTTTGTGAAAACCACATAATACAAAAAGAGCATCTGATTTTCTAACAGAATTTGTATGCTCCACATAAATACGGAGAGCACGAACTACATCCAGGGAGGCTTCACCTACAGAAAGATCTGGAACCTGAAAAGCTGAAACAATAATTTCTTCATTCACATGAAAACAGGACACTACCTTAGGTAACCCTCCCTAGTATGAAGAACAGCTTTATCCTGGTGAAAAATCAAAAATGGGGAGCAACTTAAAAGCACTGCCAAATCAGAGACTCTGTGTGCAGAAGAGATAGCAAGGAGAAAAAGTGTCATTGCGGTCAACCATTTCAAATCTACAGAGTCCAAGGATTCAAATGGGGGAGCTTGTAGCCCCTTTAAGAACCAACGACAAATCCAAAAGGAGGCTGAACTCGCAGAACTCCCTGAAAAAAAAATTCTAATACCTGGTAATGAGGCAATCTTCCTCTGGAACCAGACTGACAGTGCAGAAACCTGCACTTTCCAAGTGGCCAGTCGGAGACCACGGTCTAAACCCACCTGTAGAAAAGCCAGTATCCTGGAAATCCTGAACACCTTAGGATCATACTTTCTGTGGGCACACCATTGACCAAAAGAATGCCAAACCTTTAATAGAGGAGGGCAGGAGCAGGCTTTTGTGCCCTAAGCATTGTCGGAATTAGAGACCTGGAAAAACCTTTTGCTCTTAAGATGGAAGATTCAAAAGCCACGCCGTCAAAGCCAGACTCAACCTAGTGCTGCCGTTCCTGCCATAGAGGAAGAGGATACGGACTGTCTATTAACAGATTCTGAACCAATGATGCCTGGGCCAAGCTGGAGCTACCAGTATTACGTTCCGCCTTCCTGCTTGAATTTTCTGAGAACACTTGGGAGGAGGGAGATCGGAGGAAAGAGATGCGCCAGCTTGAAGTCCCATCAACCTGCCAGTGCGTGCACAAAGACTACTGATGGGTCTCTGGACCTGGGAACCTTGTGGTTGTGATGTAATGCCATGAGATCTACTTATGGCAGACCCCATTTGTTTACCAGGAGCTGAAACACTCCCGGATGGAGAGATCACTCTCAGGTGTGTATGTCCTGGCGACTTAAGAAGTCTGCTTCTCAATTGAGTACTCCCGATTTGAATATTGCTGAGATGGCCAGAAGATGATGTTCTGCCCAAATCAGAACCCTTGTCACCTCTTTCATGGCTCCGTAATATCTTGTGCCTCCCTGGTGATTGAGGTAGGCCACTGCTGTCGCATTGTCGGACTCGATCTGGACCGGCTTTCCTTGAAGCAGGTCCTGTGCCCTGATAAGTGCTTTGTATACTGCTCGCAGTTCTAGAATGTTTATGGGCAGATGACTTTCCTGATTTGTCCATCTTCCCTGAAAGGTGTGATGACCTGTCACTGCTCCGCAAAGACTGGTGTCTGTGGTGAGCAGTACCCAATTTGGAATCCAGAATGGGCGCCCTTTGTTCAGATCCCAGGGCCTGCATTGCTAGCAGAATGGATATGCCTTGCTTCCAAAGTAGCTAGTGTATTCGCAACGATAGGGCCACAATCTTGTCCTCTGGCAAAAACACCGTCTGTGCCTGAGAATCCAGAAGAGCTCTCAGATGCACCATCTGCTGTGTTGGAGAAAGTGATTATTTCTTCCAATTGATGACCCAGCCGTGCTTTTGTAAGCAGGTTATGGTCAGTTGAAGATGGTTTTGTAAAACAACTGGAGTCTGTGCCATTATCAGGGGGTCGTCCAGATATGGCAAAATTCGGACTTACGCCTGAGATAGGTTGTCATGACTGCCATTATTTTGGTAAATACAGCCTGAAATTGGTAATGCTGCTGAAGAACAGCAAACAAAAATTGCTGGTGGGATGGAATAACAGGAACATGCAGATATGCATCCTGAATGTCCAGGGAAACCATGTAATCCCCAGGCTCCATTGCCAAAATAACTGGAGAGTTTACATACGAAACATAGGTACATGGATAAACCTGTTGAGGGTTTTCAGATTTAGTATAGGATGATAAGCCCCATTTGATTTCTGAACCAGAAAAAGATTGGAATAATAACCCCTTCTCTGTTGCAACACAGGAACCAGGACTGTTACACCCCCACCTGCAGCAGGGAGTGAATGGCTTCCTGAAAAAACAAAACCTTAACAGCATCTGATGGGGGATCTGTGCAGAAAAACTTCTGGGGAGAACACCTCTTGAAAGTGAGGACATACCCCTGAGAGACCACGTCTCAGACCCAGCCATCTGCTGTTGTTTGATGCCAACAATCTGCAAACTGAAGAAGTCGGCCTCCCACCCTGGGATCCCCCAGGAAGAGGCCTGCCCCATCAGGCAGAGGGTTTGTTAACCGGCTTAGAAGCTGGACGTCTTGCTGGCTCAGACCTTTTAGTTTGCTGCCTTGATATTTTGTGAAACTTGACGCCTTAGAGGAAGGCTGTTCCCTTGCTCGTCCCTGAACCGAAAAGAAACCTGTCTAGACTTTCTAGTCACAGTAGATGGAAGACCTGCTAACTTTGAAGCCGCCAGAGTAGCTATTATATTACCCAACTCTGCTCCAAAAAGTACCTTTCCATAGAAAACAGGATTTTGGTACTTACCGATAAATCCCTTTCTCCGATTCCACAGGGGACACTGGAGTTCAAGACAGTGGGGTATAGACGGTGGTAGAGCAGAGCCTGGCACTTTAAATAATTCTGAAGTGTGACTGACTCCTCCCCCTCTATGCCCCATCAGCCCCAGTTTTAAGAACTGAGACCGAGAGGAGACGGTAAGGAGAAGGAGAAGACCACAGAACGGAACAATACCGACTGAAGGAGAACAGAGGAACCCACTGCAGGGAACACATGCAGTCACACAACTAGATAAGGACCCAACAAAACGGCAGGAACGCAGCGCTGGGCGGGCCAGTGTCCCCTGTGGAATCGGAGAAAGGGATTTATCGGTAAGTACCAAAATCCTGTTTTCTCCTTCATCCACTAGGGGACACTGGAGTTCAAGACAGTGGGGACGTCCCAAAGCCAACCTCCCGGGTGGGAAGCGCGGAGAACTTGCCGACCTTTCGGCCAACCGAAACAGGGACAGCCCAAGACTGGAGGCATGTCGTAGAGCCAGGAGACAATCAGAGCTCCTTGCTGAACAGTCACAGACATTCCACAACTTACAGCGTAAATTCAATGGAATACGGCTAGAGAGTAGCCGCAGATGAGAAGCATAACACCGAAAGCTCAGCCAAAAACAGACCAAGCAAGACCGCTGGGAGCAGAAAACACAAACTAGAATCCATAGAATGGCAGTAACATGAGAACAAAACTCGAGAAAACCGTACCAGCGACAAATACAGCAAGCTGCAACAGTCTCAGACAGCAGAATCCCAGCACTGCGGGACATCAATCATATAGATAAAAGTATAATGATACCAATATACAGAGACGGAGCTGAACCCGTCCACAGACTCCTAACCAAACAAACAAGGAGGCAAGAGTCACGACCTAACAGTCGCCCTGAACCATTCTCGAGGTCCAACTACTAAAGGGTTGGTAACCAGTGGAAGGTTTAGACCATAGAAGTTGTCAACGAGTGGCGATCCCACTGGGCATGAGGCGGATACGAGAGGATTGAGACTACAATTCCTTCCAGTGGGTCAGACGGCAGTACCACCCCTCCTGTCAAACAGCAGACAACTTCCTACATAATGGTAGAGTGTAATCAGTACCAACTACTGGCCTGAACACAGTATGAAAACACCCAGGATACCCTTAGCAGAAAAAGAGCACGGATGCCACCTCCACCCAGGGAGAGTTACCAATATAGGGAAGTATCCCATCCGCAAGGCTAAAGCACTAGGACAACTATGAAGGTACCATTCAGGTACCTGTCAGTGTGCTGAATTTATCAACAGATACTGAACAGGAAACAAACCAGGCCCCCTGTATGGAACATAGAGACTGTCACACTTTATAGTAAAAATGTGCATTAGCCCATAGATGCGCTTCAGTCCATAAACCCAACAGATTCCAGTAGAATAGGGTCACAAATCTCAATGTTACAACTATGCACCTACACACCAGGAAAGCTCTAAAGTGTACAGCCAACTGATTTAAAAGAACTGAAGGCTGCTAGGACAGCAGCTAGGGTGCGTAAGAGAGAATAACAGCTATGTCAGGATGCATGAAAAGGAAGCATCTTCCGAGGTATTAGTGGGGTAAGCCCGCTTACCTGTGAGCGACCAGAAGCCCTCTGGACGCTATGTAGAATGTCACTGACCTTATTCATCTCACAGCAACCCACCATGACAGGTACAGAGAGTAGCCTCAGTGGGCAAAGATCAATGCTCTACAGCACGGACTTCAGTCTGGAGATGCTGCAGAAGAAAATACTGTAGAAACTAGCAAATTGTTAGTGGAGACAAGAAGGCCGTACAACAGGACGCTATACCTGAGCCTGTTCCATTAGGGATATGTATCCATATAGAGATTACACATACCCCAAAAACGGTCTGCTAGTGTGTCCTTACATTAACACTTATAATGGTGAAGTGTGTATTACGCCCACAATCTGATACAACCCAGGCCAGACCCTGTCTATATCGGCGGGTGGCCCTAGGCCTCATGTAAATGAACTAAATAAGCCATGAGGATGGAATAGATCCTGGATTCTCTATGTACTGCTAGGAAATGTACCCAAGGGACCATCAGATACCCATTTTATTGAGATATGCGACAAGACAATAATATAAAGTACCAGAATCGATACTGGGAAAGGTACCTGTACATAGACATAGAATGCGTTAATTATCCCAAGTAAGAAGAGATATATATATGTAGTGATAACGCCAGTCAGGGCCAAAAACAGATTTCTCCAATTATTAGGAAAATTCATACAAGGAACGGGAATAGATCAGTATATATACACATACACACACACAAACATAGCTGCATGAAAAGGCAAACTCTTTGAAAGGAAGTACCGACATAGTAAGTCAGTTGTCAAACTCCTGCACCAGGAGATCAGCACGCTACATACATATACATATATACACACACACACACACACACACATATATCCCGCAATAGGAGATCAACATGCTATATCTATATATACACACACTGCATTCCTAGTGTCTTACAAGTTGGTTACTAAGTGCGCTCTAGAGTGTAGTTGTAATTAATAGGTCCCCCGAAGTGGACGCCGTAGATATAGACTGATGGAAACAGGACTATAACCCGAGGCGGGTGTATGTACATATCCTTATATACATGTGTGGACATACAGGAAGGCCCCAGGACATGTATAGAGTCCATACTAGAAGCAATGCCGTAGGAGCCTGTGACTATCCTATGTAAGCTGCAGAACATGACTCTAGTCTATAGAGCCACCATGTAATATGTATGGATATAACAGACAGCTTCTGGTAAACCCTGGCAGCTTTCCAGACGTGGAATAATATGTACCTTAATGATTGTGGAAGTATAGGCATACCTACACATATCCATAATTATATACATATACACACACACACCACCCAATCCCTAGGGAGAGATGGTGTAAGCGGAGTTATAGAACAAACTACCGGATCTGGAGAGTCCAGCCTCTCATCGCAGCATCCTCTTTAAATATGCTAGGTATCAGACATAAAACTGAGAAGAACATATCCTACCCCTGCTTTAATGGTAAGGATAAGAAGCAATATATATATATATATATATATATATATACACACACACACACACACACACACACAAATCCCCACATGCCTACGCGTACCTACATACAAGATTAGTAGGTGACGATATAATTTGAAAAATATAACATGGGCAATAGTTAGAGCCATGGAAGGAACTGAGCCCCAGGTCTTAACGCCGGGTTTAGTTTAAAATACAAGTATATACATACATGTGGCTTACCTCCACGCAGGGAGACTGCTCATCTGCCACGCGTGGCTGTCATTGTGCTACAGCGTTGGGGCAGGAAATGTTAGCAACGTACTATCCCAGACTGATTGCGATCCTGGGACCCTTCCGTTACCGGTGTACTCGCCTTATCAGGTGTGCCCTTCTGGCTCCAGATGATGGAAATCAAAAGATGACCTCAGTGATGCAAGACAGCAATGCCAACCACCACAACGGCCATATGTTACTACTTCGTGTTGTGTGTGTTGCCGAAGGGAATAAATAAGATATAAATCCATATAGATGCACAGATGCATACCTTCTAAGGTAAGCACCGAAGGCTGTTGAGATTTAACCTATGTGCAGCCACATATATGCATGAGAAGAGTACGGCTCATTCTTAAGGTGAGCCAATGTGAGGCATAAGCCTGAGGATGGGACGCACCCTTTTTGTAACCTTGAGTTAAAGATATGCAATAACCGTAATTTCTGGCAGCAGCCAGAACAGTGGCCCCGACTATGCATACTATACACATTTAGGCAGAGTGATCTCTGGCAGCTATAGATGCAAGAAACACACTGCATTATTCTGTTACATATTTGCCCCAGATGTTCAATGTAATAAGCCTGCCGCACCTGGTATACCCAGGCGGTCTCCCATCCAAGTACTAACCAGGCCTGGCGCTGCTTAGCGTCCAAGATCAGGCGAGATCGGGCGTGTGGCCGTAGGCGCTGATAGATATGTGGTGGGCAAAGTGGCATGGATACAACTTCTATATTAGGCTGTGGCATGTTCCTCCCTGTGCTTCATTCTTATAAAGACTGCAGGTTAAATTACAAACTCCACAGTTGTGCCGTTAAACCTAATAAGACCAGGTGCTGTAGGTTTAAGTAAAGAAAAAAAACGGGAGATCCAAACAGTTAGGGACGTACTGGGAATAAAGCCCACAACCCTGTTAAGGGTTGCACCTCCCACAGAACTCCAGAGTGAGGATGCAGGAGATGCTGGCAATAAGCCCCGGCTCCTTTTAAGGCAGGTGCATATGCTGTTTTAGAATACTCGCTGGCATCTGTGCACGCCAGCATGGACTAGACTCCGCCCCTTATCAATAAGCGGGCGGGGCGCAAACAATGGCTGGTATAGCAGGCATAATGCGAGTGGGGGAGCGGGAACGTAATAGCCAGCGCCGGTGCATCTTCATACAAGCACCGGCGCCGCAACCAGCAGCCGAGAGCGCTGTGAATAACAGCCTCGCTCTCCGGCGGCTGTGTGCAGAAGCCAGCGCTTCTACAAGCACCAGCGCGGCAGGGAACAGCCGCGCTGAGCAGCTCCCTAAGCCCCGCCATGCGGCCAATTGTAGCCAGCGCCGGTGCAATCTCCGGCGCCGCAACCAGCAGCCGAGAGCGCTGTGAATAACAGCCTCGCTCTCCGGCGGCTGTGCTCCTCCCCCTGCAGAAGCCAGCGCCAGTGCTTCTTCAAGCGCCAGGGAACAGCCGCGCTGCTGCGCAATGTAGACTCCCTTATGGGAGTAGCGGAGATAGAGAAGAGGGAGGATTCGGCTCTCGTGAGAGCAGCAGACAAACAGAGCGCTGTCAGCTCTATTAAGTCAGACAGCGCTCAGTGCAGGGATATCAGGGCTCGCTGCTAGGCAGCAACATTACAGACTGTCTGAACAGTCTCCCTGTACATGTATCCGCACTCTATGCGCGGCAGCTCCGCCCCTTGTAATAACGCTAGCGGCGTTATAACAGGATTCCAGGAGGGGTTATACTACAGTATATACCACCTGAGCCTGGGAGGGGGCAGAGGGGCCGCAGATTAAACTCCGTTCCCCATAAGGGGAACAGAGCTATACTTACCACTGCTGGCATCAGGGCTGCGGCTAGGCATTCGGAAGCACGGACACAGCCTCTATATTAAGCTGTGGCGTGTCCTCCCTGAGCTACTGCCAGGGTGCCTGGGACTCCGACACACACTCTTTTTTAGTGGTGGCTGGTCTCCTGATGCCTCCATGTAGCAGGCTGACAGACGCAGTACTCTGTCAGCCTGTCCTCAATACTTTGTGAAAGCTAGAAATTAAAATAAAGTTGAAATAAAAGAAGAAATACTAAGTGTGGGCTGGAGCTCAGCCCTATGTGACCGGCTCTCTCGGGCACATTCTAAAAACTGGGGCTGATGGGGCATAGAGGGGGAGGAGCCAGTCACACTTCAGAATTATTTAAAGTGCCAGGCTCTGCTCTACCACCGTCTATACCCCACTGTCTTGAACTCCAGTGTCCCCTAGTGGCTGAAGGAGAAAGGTACGACTTCCAGCACCCTCTTTGATCCTGTATCAGCTTTCCAGGATCTTAACCAGAGGGCCCTGTGTGCCACCATTGAAGCTGCTGATGCTTTAGAAGCGAAAATTCCAGCATCTGCTGCAGCTACTCCCAGGTAGGAGACCGCTTCCCGTATGTGGGAGATATACATCATCTGTTCTCTGGTACCATCTGGTAGAGAATATTCCAATGCCCCCATCCATTCTTCAACAGCTTTGGCTACCCAGGCTCCAGCCATAGCTAGACAAGTAACAGCTCCAGAAGATGAAAATATTGCCTTAAGACATGCTTCAAGTATTCTATCTGTGGAATCATTCAGAGAAGATGCCGACGGAATAGGTAATGTAGCATTTCTGATTAAATGCGTTACATGAGCATCCACAGTAGGAGGTACCTCCCTCTTAGTACATACAGAAGTTGGAAAAGGATTCAACAAAGTTATTTTATTCACATTAAATCGTTTGTCCGGGTTACTCCATCCAAGGAGGCATCGTAGGCACAGCCATACGATCCACAACCTGCTTCATTACCTGGGACAAAGAGGAGCCCAAGATGGCTCTTGTCCAGAGACAGGTAAACCGGATTGGTGAGAAGGCTCTTTATAACATACTACACACAAACCATCCTTTACGTCCTGAGGGGACACATAAGCCATACATGATTTACATGAAACTAGCACAGGTGGCTCCCCCTCCTGTTACCTTTTATCTTTTGACATGTTCAATAAAGGCAATGATTACAATGTTATGTGACAGCCTTCAGAGGAAAACCTCCACCCCAGAGGATGGAGAGAAAAAAAAACAGTGTAGTTACAATTGACAGAACTAAAAGACAGTGTCAACACAGCAGTTAGCAAACAATGCATATGTAATATAATAACAATCGAGTAAATGTGTCTTCATTCAGACGCTTAGTACTGCCAACCCAAAAACATAAAATAATACATAAAAGCTGAGGACTGCCTGAGCAGTCCCGTTACAAAGGTGTGTCTTGATCCTGCCCCACCTAATGAATAACTGAAGTCCTATAGCTAGGGGTGGGGTATATATGGGGGACCCGAGGCATCCTGGGAGCTGAAGCTTTAACCGTGTGGTGCCTGGTCTCGCCAACCATAATATCCTCATGGTATCCCCAGTGGATCCCTATGTAGCCCAAAGAAAAATAATATTCAGGCTGAGATACCTCTACCTTTGACTTTCACAACATGCACATCCATATATACCAGAACCTTGCTCCCTCTACTATCCAAAAACATTGGATATAACATATTTATGTTATATCCCGTTTTGTTGGCCCTAAAAAACCCACAGGTTACACAGGTGTTTTTAGACCTAGACGCCACCCATGCACCCTATCCTCTTTTTGGACTACTTCCCCATTTCTTAGCATTGTTGATGCTTCCCACACACACCATATTCTTTTTTTTTTTTTTTCAAGGTTTCAGCCTAATTAGGCTTCCAACCCCCCCCCCCCATTGGCATCTCCTTCTCTACTGTCCCCCTCCCTTAAATCCAGACAGGAGATTATATATAATTTTACTTTTTTTGCCATCTCAGGCAAAAAAACTTGTAGTAAATTTTTTTTCATTCACTACCATGGCCCTCAAAGTCTTATCACTTAAATGTATTATTATTATTATTATCATAGTCATTAGTTATTTATATGGCGCCACAAGTGTTCCACAGCGCCTTACAAAGTACATAAACAAATAGGTTGAGGTTACAGTGATTTACAGTACAGTACAATACAGGACATGGATAATATACATTGCTACATTCGCGACCATAACACCCAGATCAGCAACAATGCAAAGCAACCAAGTGTTAGGTGCCCTAGTAGAGAGTAAGTAGATGAAAGTAGAGTAAGGAGAGGCACAAGAGGGTAGAGGGCCCTGCTCATAAGAGCTTACATTCTAAAGGGGACTTAACTCACCCCTACGTCGCTCGCTGGTATTGGGGACCTGTCAGAGAAAGAAGGCGCATGTAGTTTTTCTACAAGAAACTCACTTCACTGTTAACCACTCCAAACTTATTGGTAAACAATTTCCTCAGTCATTCTTTTCCTCAGCTGACTGCAAAAAACGGGATGTTGCTATCCATAACAGAATACCTTTTATTCCTTCCAAGGTAGTTTCTGATCCGGCGGCTCATTCTTGTTGACACCACCCACTCTGAACCACTTACCCTTGCTACAGTTTACACTTTTAATCAAGGTCCTTTATTTTCCAGGTTTTTAAAAGTATAGGGCTAGAGCTACAGGGTTAACTAATTTTGGGGGGCGAATTCACTAGTGTTATAGATCCAACCTTAGATAAACCCAACTTCTCTTCCACGACACACAATCCTCCCTCTCCCGTGGCTCAATCTTACTGACTGACTGCCTAAAACTGGTGCTGTATGACTCCTGGCGTCTGTCACTCCAATGCAAGGGACTATACCCACTTTTCTGGACCTCACTAATTATAGTCTACTATTTACATGCTGTTTGTCTCCCACTCAATTTCACATGCAGTTTGATCTCCTTTTCTTGGACAGTTCACGCAGGGGTCCATCTCCATCAAGAACTCTTTACATTTCACACTCGTAAATGGCGCTTAGATGACTATCCTTTAAACCCTTCTACTTTTACTGAAATCAAGACAGCGCTCACTGACTATTTTGAGCCCAACTCCAGTGATGACCTCCCCCGATGTCATTTGAGAGGATCATAAAGCTACAATCTGGGGCATGCTTATCAGTAAAGAAATTTCTGTATTGGAAACTGAGATTGCACAACTAAATGTCCCAAAATCAGCTATTACCCTGCCGTGAATTACAGACATAGATTTACTCTCTAAAAGATCAGTAAAGGGGATATGTACTAAGCCTTGGAGGGAGGGAGAAAGTACCAACCAATGAGATCCCAACTGCCCTCTTACAGGCTGTTTGAAAAATCAGTTAGGAGCTGATTGGTTGGTACTTTCTCTCTCTCTCTGTACATCTACCCCTTAACCGGCTAATATTTTTTCCAAAAAATGCTCAGAATTGCCGGTTTTTTTTTTAGGATTTAATTAAGTCTATAATTTCAATTTAAAAAACTTATCCAAAACGATGTTATGTCAGGACTTGCATATACTGTGCATGAATGTTAAACGATTTAACAATTCCCAATCGGTGGTTCCGTATCAATATTCTTAATTGATCGATAATCAAAAGGATTCAAGAAACCATCTACACTAATATCGAATCCCCCCCCCCAAAAAAAAGAAAAATTTAGAGCACACCCAAAGCCAATAGATTTTTTTTAACCTTGTTATATATACAAAACAGCTGCTTCATAGTTCACAGGGATAATTTTTTTTTTTACAACCTATCAATCCCCCCCCCCTTCCCTGCTTCTCTAATAACAGTTCATTTCTTGATCGTGGTATTGAACACATTTCACTCATTACCAGTGCATTTGGTTGGTTAGGTAGACAGCAGGATCTGGCTGTCCATTATAATCCCACGATGACACCACTGGGACATTGGCAACTTGCAGATTACGCACTAATAACTTCTTGCTGGAAAAACGGTGCTTTTTATTGTTGACGCCACAAATAGAACAGCGGACTTGCTAGGGTGACCCTCCCTCTAGCTAGATTTAGTTTAGCTGCCTAGTAGGCCAATCACCCCGCCCACAAGAACAGTGTTTTAGCCTCCACCAAAGCACTACAATCCATTACAATTTGGTGTACCTGTGTGTTTGTGTGCTGCAAGAGAACCTCAGAGAGAATTTAACCTGTTCCTACCCCCCTTTTCACACCTCTACCTCCCTCTGGAGTAGATCCTATGATCAAGGAGGTATAGATGGACTTAATCCAGGTACTGTATTTGTTACAGGGAGGGAAAGTGACAACAGACCCACAGGGACATGGAAGTAAAGAGGAAATATATCTAAACAACAGAAAAGGGCAAAGGCAATGAAACAAAGGTGCAGGAAGTTTGAGATAGTGGATGAAGGAGAAAAATCCAAGGTGCAGGGAAGGAGAGGGTCCACAGATCACAAGCTTAGAGCGATGGCAGGAGTTGTCTTGCTGGTCTCTCTTGTGCAGTGCTAGACTACAGCTCTCCAGGAAAATGTTTATCTTGTTGGCTGCCCTTTGCTCCCCAGCCATTGCAGAGTTGCTATTCCACTTCCCTGAGCGGTAGGCTGTTTGCCCAGCCGCTGTGTTAGAAACTGGTCCGTGCTCCTAAATGTGGCTGCTACTCTCCTGTGTGCCTGAATGGAGGTTGGGTATTGTGGGGTATATAGAACATGCTGTGCTGTGGGGCTCCACTGTTACTAGAATCCAGTCTCTGAACTCCCCCCCTGCTGGTGCAATAGACTTCTGTGGTAAAAGGAGTAATGCAGAGTTCAGCTGTGAGGGCAGGAGGGATCTGGGTCAGCTATTAAGGGAATTTAGGATCAGCGTGAGCTATGAAGTGAGGTGGGATCGGGGTGATCTGTTAGACTTCCCAGCTGTAAGAAGGGGAGGGATCAGTGGGAGCTGCGAGGGGAGGTGGCATCGGACATGTAGCTCGTTATTATCGGTCATTTGGTGGTAGTGGGAACAGTGAGCAGGGGACAAACACCGTCAGCACCACTGCCCATGCCATAGACAGCCAGTTTAGCAAGCATTATATTATAGATGTACCCAGTAGGTTTTGTGCAGTGTTATAGTGGTTAAAAAAAAGCAGTCATTTAATTAAGAAAAAAATAAAAAAAATCAAACAAAAATATTTTATTATATAAAGCAATTTTTCATTATAGCAAATATTGTATATAATAAAAAAATAAATACATTGTTGCATATATAAGAATATGTGTATATATGTATTAAACATTTTTAAAACACAGTCTAGGTTGGTAGATGAGGGAGTGAAGAAGTTTGTGTCATAAAACAGATCGATATTTACATGCAAACATAATCCACACGGCACATGCAGATTCAGGGTACGTGAAAACTCGCACTCGTACTGCAAGTCGCATCTGATCTCCACGACAGCCAACAATCTCATCACAGAATGGGGAACTGTGCAATACATAAAGAGAATCAAAAAATAAATAAAAATAACCTATAATAAGAACCTTTAAGAAAACATATGTCAGTCAAACAATCGGCGGTCTTCTAGTAAGTTTAAGTAAACTTTGGGTGACAGGACAAATTCATAGTGGCCATGTATTTAAAGGCTACGATTACCTGGGTATATTCTCTTACTTCTTACTAAAACCATCTCCACCCAAGTAAGGACATTTAGGTTACAACAATTATATTGTCATAGTAGAATTTCACAAAATGACTACTCTAATTTCTAATATTCTACCTACCAACTAAGGGCCCGATTCAGATTTGTACGGTATTAGCACAGCAGCTGCGTCTTTGGACGCAGTAGCGATGTTAAAATTTGCTAATGGGGCAGGAGGCATCTTGTGTAAATAGACACCATTTTCTGGGACCCAGCCTGACGCAGCCGCCGCTTCGCCTCCAATGGTCAGACTGCAGCGTACAGGTACTGCGAGCTAGCTCGCAGATGGAGATCTGCACATGCTCAGTAAAGATCACGTGCAGGTGCAGATCTACAAATGACGGAATTGTATGCAAACCATCGGGTTTGCGTACGACTCTGAATCAGCTCCTGTTAGTTGTGGGAAACATGAGAATTTGAATGTTATTAGTAAATGGCTCTTTCACTTCTGATTATGTTACCCTGGCATATGAAAATATGAAAATGAAGCAAGCCAGGCAGTGGTTAGAGCTTAGATCTATAGGTAGTAATATGGGTAACTGATTGCATAGCTCTTAGATCGTTTAGAAATCAATAAAAAAAAATAAAAAATGAAAGTGGACATTTGCTTTAAGCAATTTTCTTTGACAAAATGTGACAACATAAGTGCTGCAAATTCTAATCTAGGGAGATCTTTGTTATCATAAATAGCAAAACTTACCGTAGACATGTAGCAAAAGCCCGTCTTGCATTCCGATGCACAAAGTGAATAGGGAACCCCTTGAATGTATGACCATCGGGTACCGCTCTCCTTATGGCATCCTGAAATTCCTCATTCCCTGCCGAGATTCCTGTAGCTCGCTCAAGCTCATATGCTGCCAAAGCAGGTGACAAGAGATAGCATAGCTGATCCTCCCAAACTGTGCTGAGACCTAGATCCTGAACAGTCAGAGTGTGTGGAAGAAAAAAGGGACAGGTACAATTAAATAAAAATACTGGTTGCAAAAAGCAGTGTCTCTACTTTTTTGTTTTTTAATAATTGTGTTGTTGCATGTGTATAGTTTAAGTACTTAAACATGGAAACTATACTTGAAAGTTTATTTCCACCATCAGTTATGTTTATTTTATGAGCTTACATCCGATACAGTGTGTCTCAGCAGATCTTGAACACTACAATCACCATACACACCTATCCCCAAAGTAGTAGCTGAAATTCAATCACTTAATAATACCTTTCTGTGCTCAGATACAAGTACTCGCAGCTGTAGCTCAATTTCATTACTTTCTGTGGCTGCATCAAGCAGTGAGCTGCAGAGTGGAGGGAACGGAGGAAGGGAGGTAGTAGCTCCTGGCGAGCAGATGGATTTAATGGCTTCCTCACTCATTGGCTTCCACCTCGATTCGTTATTCAGATCAAACACACACAGATCAACCGAATCTGAAGGCTGGCAATTGGCCAAGAACCGCTGATGGTTAAAGATGCAGCCAATGGTTCTGTACGGATAGAGAGGCTTGGGCTGTTCTACCAAGGGAGGGTCATCTGGGTTGATAGGTTTATGGATGTATCTGTATGATGAGAGCATTAAGACATAAGAGAATACCAAATGGCAGATACAATGCATGAAGTCATAAGAGGTACAGGACTTCTGAGGAAATGTCTCAAACTAAAGAGATTAAGAAGTTGGCCATACTTATTTTATAGAATGTACTTGAAAAATAATAGCCAGAAGTTGATGGTTACTATGGGTAACTTGTCCTCTTTAGAAGGTTTGATACCACTCCCCTACATTACATAGCAGTTCATCAGCAGCTCAGAAAGCTACAGAAGGATGTCAGAATCATTCATTGAATGGTCACCGGGCTGTACAGGGGACATACATTAGTCAGACTAACAATCCTGTGCATGCACCAGAAGCTCACTACTCTGACTTGTGCAAAACTGACCAATATACAGCTCCAGACACATCATTTGCATTTTTCATTTCATCTTTAGTTTACATAAATTGTTCTTGGAATTCAGATTTCATTTGTATTTTAAATAATAATTTTTTTTTTTTAAATTCTTTATTTAAAGCGCTCATAAAAAATAAACAGACTGAGCATATAAACAGGCATGATTGCAAATAGCCTCAACAATGATACACATTTTCAAAAATATATAGAAAATACAATATAGATCTATATATGTCAACAAAATTAAAAGAAAATAGGACATGGGGTAAGATGGGGGGGTGGAGGTGTAAGGAAGGGAAACAGGACTATTATAGAAATTAAAACATCTGAAAGATATTTAAAGGATATTAAAACAAAAACAAGGAGTACCACCTGTCCAAGGTAATAAAGCATATAAACACGAAAGAGTGGAGTGGGGAGGTAAGACCCTCCCGCCGCACATGGGTTCAGTGGAGGAAATACAAGGGTCAAGAGTGGGGGGTGCCCTCACAGGAGAGCCAAGGAGCCCACACTTGGGCAAATAGATGGCCCCTATCATGGAGATAGTAAGTAATATTCTCCATTGCTGCAATATGCCAAATTTGTGATTTCAAGGCAGAAAGAGATGGCGGGAGAGGATTTTTCCAATGGCGGGCTATTAATTGTTTGGCAGCTACTAGGATATGGGACAACAGTTTCTGGGAGCTCTTGAAAAGATCGGGAGGAGGGTAGCATAGTAGAAAAATCCATTTGTGAGAGTCGCACTGGGGTATAGTACCAGCGGTAGTATAATTTATATGATGTTTCCTTAAACTGTGTAGAAATAGAGGACTTGGCAATAGCCTCTCTCAACATCAATAAGTATATTATAAATTTGGGAAATCATTCCTTTGGACACGGGGTGGAACCTGCAGAGGCGTTCAAAGGGGGTGAGGGTGTGTAGGAGTGAATCTTGTGGCATAGATTGTAGAAAGTGCCGTATTTGACAATATTCAAAGGGGCGGAGGGGTTGGGTAGGAGTTTTCGACTGTAGTTCCGAGAAGGAAAGCCAATGCCCATCTGCGGTAAAATCCACAGGAAATTGGAGGGACAGATGTGTCCACCATGTCATGCGGGTCGTTTGTAGGCCTGGTGGAAAACAGGGATTGTTCCATATGGGTGTGAGGGGAGACATAGGAGAGGAAATTGAGAATTTAACAGAGTACAGATTCCACAGATGTAGTAGGAATTGAAGAGTAGGTGGGAGACTGGAGGAGGGGGGGGGCGATATCTCTTTTGTAAGCCCCAGAGGGAGGACAGATCTGGCAAATTAATAAGGTTGGCTTCAATGTCAAGCCAGGATGTTGTTCCAGGGGGAGAATAGGAGGAAACTATTTGAGAAAAGTGGGTAGCCAAGTAATATAGTTTAAAATCTGGGAGACCTCTACCACCTTTAGAAATAGGTTTCTTAAGAACAACAGAAGATAACCTGGGGGTTTTACCATTCCAAATAAAGCGGGTAATGCTCTTCTGAATTTTACGCAGGAGAGAGTGGGGAACAGCTATAGGGAGTGTTTGGAATAGATAGAGCCATTTAGGAAGGTCTGCGTGTAGTTTAGCGAAAAGTTGTGGGAGGTTTTCCTGATACAGCAGGTTATAATGGGAAGTCAGGAAGATCCCAAGGTATTTAAGTTTTTTATGTTGCCATTTAAAATTATAGAAGGGCTTTAGGGATTCAGCGTCCTGTTGGAGGACATGAAGAAGCCTGGCCTCCGATTTAGAGTAATTGATTTTGTGCCCGGAAAGTGTGCTATAATTATCCAGGAGTTCGTAAAGATTGGGCAAAGAGATCTGAGGTTGAGTAAGCGTAAGCAGAATGTCATCCGCAAAAAGGGCAATTTTAGAGGAGATGTTCCCGACCCACACACCCGTGATACTAGGGTTAAGGCGGATAAGGGAGGCTAGAGGCTCAATTATTAGAGCGAAGATTAAGGGGGAAAGGGGACATCCCTGTCTGGTGCCGTTGGAGATGGAAAATAAAGCGGATGGGACTCCATTAATGGAGACTCTAGCTGAAGGGGCAGAATAGAGAGCCATGACGCTCGTCAGGAAGTTCCCAGACAACCCAAAGGACTGTAGGGCATGAGAAATGAAACCCCAGGAGATCCTATCAAATGCTTTTTCAGCATCCAGAGAAAGAATAATAGCTGGGGATCTCCTGGAGTTAATAATATGAATCAGATCTACTGCCCTGCGCGTATTATCCCGTGCCTGACGGCCTGGTATGAAACTCATTTGTATTTTAAATAGTTCATATTTTCATTTTGCATACAAATTTAATTAAATTATGTTTTATATTATTACAATATTAAATGCTACACAATCATTTTAAATATCTTCTGTGGAAAAGTGTATTGTCCTCTGCTTCCTTTCAACACAGTAACAGTAAATGCATTAAAAAAAAAAGTCACAAGAGTATAACGTAAATATTTCATTTTTGGTAAGGGTTTGTATGGTAATTTGGTAGCTGCACATTTGTCTGCCTAATAAAATAGAAGTGAACATTATGGATCCTTAGACCACTGATCACAAAACAACAGGTTGCCCCATCCTCTACCAGAAGGCACAGACATATATAGCACTCGTACCATTCTGTCACAATAATTCTGTAATACATAAATATTTGGGAAGGTCTCAAGATGATTGATTATATTGGAACACCTCAATGTAAAACCGACCAATGATGACGTAAGCTTTCCATTCACTCAGAATGTCTGGTATTCACCTTTGTCCCGTCAAACTCTCCCAGAATGTAATTGCTCCATCGGTTCCACAAGTCATAACCCAGGTGTGTGCCACTCCCTTTCCTTTTGTACCAACGCACACGTAGGCATCCAGTCCAAAGCCAAGAAGGAGGCTGCACAGAAGGTTGCAATGGTCTTCACAATCACCCTTTACGTAAAAAGAAAAAATTCAAGTACTGATTATATATTTTATATAATATACACACACACACACACACACACATATTTATCTATATACAATATAATAAAAACATTACACTTTGTTTCATCTCGGATCCATAAAGTTAAATCTGAGCAATAACAAACAAAATTTATGGACATCATCAATGCAAAAGATAGGTGTGGCACCATGCGCACGGCTGGTAAGGGATGAGGTGCTTTGGGCCAGTGTTCACTTGAATAGGATAAGCTACATAGCAGTCTGTGTACAGGGCACACAGTGACATTGGTGTGAGTGGTGGGTGAATAGGATAGGCTACATAGCAGTCTGTGCACAGGGCACACAGTGACATTGGTGTGAGTGGTGGATGAATAGGACAGGCTACATAGCAGTCTGTGTACAGGGCACACAGTGACATTGGTGTGAGTGGTGGGTGAATAGGACAGGCTACATAGCAGTCTGTGTACAGGGCACACAGTGACATTGGTGTGAGTGGTGGATGAATAGGACAGGCTACATAGCAGTCTGTGTACAGGGCACACAGTGACATTGGTGTGAGTGGTGGGTGAATAGGACAGGCTACATAGCAGTCTGTGTACAGGGCACACAGTGACATTGGTGTGAGTGGTGGATGAATAGGACAGGCTACATAGCAGTCTGTGCACAGGGCACACAGTGACATTGGTGTGAGTGGTGGATGAATAGGACAGGCTACATAGCAGTCTGTGCACAGGGCAAACAGTGACATTGGTGTGAGTGGTGGATGAATAGGACAGGCTACATAGCAGTCTGTGTACAGGGCACACAGTGACATTGGTGTGAGTGGTGGATGAATAGGACAGGCTACATAGCAGTCTGTGCACAGGGCAAACAGTGACATTGGTGTGAGTGGTGGATGAATAGGACAGGCTACATAGAAGTCTGTGTACAGGGCACACAGTGACATTGGTGTGAGTGGTGGATGAATAGGACAGGCTACATAGCAGTCTGTGTACAGGGCACACAGTGACATTGGTGTGAGTGGTGGATGAATAGGACAGGCTACATAGCAGTCTGTGTACAGGGCACACAGTGACATTGGTGTGAGTGGTGGATGAATAGGACAGGCTACATAGCAGTCTGTGCACAGGGCAAACAGTGACATTGGTGTGAGTGGTGGATGAATAGGACAGGCTACATAGCAGTCTGTGTACAGGGCACACAGTGACATTGGTGTGAGTGGTGGGTGAATAGTAAAGGTTACATAGCAGTCTGTGCACAGGGCACACAGTGATATTGGTGTGAGTGGTGGATGAATAGGATAGGCTATATAGCAGTCTGTGCACAGGGCACACAGTGACATTGGTGGGAGTGGTGGGTGAAAGAGCTGCTGCCACCAGTCTGTATAGTGCTGCTGGGCACGTGGGTCACTCCTGCGAGAGGGCCCCTATGCAAAACAATAGAACTATACACCGAAACGTTGACTATGGCTATGTTAGTGCCGTTTATATAATACAAAGTAGTTTTGCATTTATTCAGACCCTAAGTGCCGACAGAGCATTAGCAGAGTGGTATTATATATTATATATATATACACATATACAGTTACAGATCATTGTACAAGAGCTTGATCTCTGTCAGACTGCAATAACTAAGTGTAACAATCTTTCACTTCTCATCTACCTGAAAACACTACAAAGGCTGAGTACTGCCTGTACCTCAACAGATCTGATACAAAACACTAACACATGCAAATGCCCACAAGGGTTCCAGTTAGTTTAGCTGAAAGTTTCAGATATTCCCTCACCAAATGTCTGAAAAAAAAAAAACTATTAAGCCAAAGGAGAAGAGAGGAAACGGCGGGTGGAAATAACTGTGAAGGATATCAAGATGGTGGCGTTTTCAGTTTACATAAAGCAGGTTAATAATATGTTAAACTAGAATACAAATTTTGATTGTCTAACATTTTATATTGTTAAAGAAAATGTAATAAATGTCAGTAGGACAGTGCAATTCATTTAAGCAACCAAACTAATTTAGAAACAAACATACATGAGCAATAATAATAATACAAGGTTAAGAAAAAACAAGTAGCGTCCTCTCTGATATAATACAACAGCATTGTAGAGCTGACAAGGAGGATTATTTTATTACAGAGATATTCCCAGTCTAACAATGAAAGACCTGAGCGGTAATTACATAAAGCTGTATAAAGACCTGAGCATACAGGGATAGCCCTCTTACTTTGTACCCTGGCTATATTACCTAACAGTAAGCAGGTAACTATCACTGGCTGCTGTTTCTCTATTTACTTTTGTGCCCATGATAATACAGTATGCAGTATTGTACCTTTTGTTTCTACTGCCTATGTTCAACATTCCAGAAATACTATGGAACAAAAGCATTTATTATTATGGTTTAAATATAAACATAACCTGAAGCACAACAATAATGTCTATGAAAGAAACCAAACAAAAACCTTTAGTCATAGTCCCAAGTCATAATCATGCATAATATAGAGTGCAGATGAATAAAAGATCACTGAAAGCATATTGTACCTTATTTCTACAGAGAAATGCCAGCATGGTGCTCCACTGCTCCTGTTTGCCACCACCGCCAACAACTGGGGCCTTTTCGTAGCCCAAAACATTTACAAAGCGAGCAGCTTGTCGTGGTGTGTCCAGCAGGCGCCCGGCTCTCAGGGGACTTACGTAACAACAAACAGGACGATTTACCCAGTTTTCATCCTAATATACACATGGACAGAAAGGTAAAAATTACCATTAGCCAATACTCTTTTGAAGAACAAAAGTAACCAAAATAACAAACCCTCCTATGCAAGACACTATAACATATGCCACCAAACAATAGCGAAAATAAACAAATGTAAAATGTTATCAATTAGCACACTGGAAATACAACAGCATTTAGTGAAGATATTTGGAGGTAATGAATTGGTGGATCCTGCACAAACCAAGGCATTGGCAGAAGCTGGCTTGGATGTGGTCTTCCTTACACATGCACACACTCGGGCTCCCCTACGCAATGCTGTTACTTACTCCTGGCCTCTGCTGTGTCCAGTGCCCCTGCTGTGTATGCTCTCTCCCTCTCTCCTGCTAGTACTAAGGAGCAGTGCTTAGCGGTTTCCTCACCGTTTTCCCTGAAAAATCAGGCTCACAGCTGCTTTGTAATCTCTGTTGACTGCATCTTCCCACAGCACTATATGGTTGATGTGGAAGAAGTCGGGAAGCCAACGGACGGCTTCCAGACTGTCATATCCCGGCAAGGGTTAAATGACAGTCGTCGAAATCCCCACGCCTGTAACTTTACCTACAGCGGGAGCCCGACATCTAGCTTACCAATGGAAGGTAAGCCGGGCGCGAACAGCCACGGGGGGAGGGGGGGGGGGTGTCGTGTTGGACGATCAGGATTTTCACTGCTGCCTTGATGCCGCTGTCAGGATTTGAACCTCCGGCCATGCGGCCGGCAGTCAATCATACTGAATCCGCTTGATGTCCACGGTTACACAATATCAAGTCCTTTGAATGGCCTTATTTTCTGTTTAAAAATGCTTTTAATATTAAACTACAGTAATCAAATACAACTGCTGTTTCCTACGTCTGCTCCCACGTGATGCTGTTACAGACTCTCAGCAGTGTACATGTGGTACTTAGACATACAATTAGGGTAAGGTGCACCGAAACCTCAAACTTATGCAGTTGTTCGCTGGCTAACTAATAATTCACAGCACATAGCAAAATGAACTGAAACAGGCATGTTTATGTCTGGGAACCTGGTATCAGCTGAATCGTAACATCCTACCTCCAAATAAGTTAAAAGAATAATTACAAATAAAACATGTAGGGACCCGCTGTGCTGCATACATAGGGGGGGATTGGCAGCTGCACACATGAGGGGGCTTGGGCAGAGTCACACATGGAGGGGGTGGACTGGGAAAAGTCACACATGGGGGGAGGTGGATTGGGAAAAGTCACACATGGGGGGGTGGATTGGACAACAGAGAGAGGTACATGTAAATAAATGTTGTCAGGGAATGAAACAAATGCAAAAGGGTAAGACAGATAGACCAGGTGTAGGGGAGGTTGCATGTCAAAGAGCTGCAGACCGAGGAGGGCGACGTACGTATGGACTGTAATCACCTTGCTGCTTCTTCCCACGCTGTGCGGTGACACAGACACAGGTCCCACCAATAAAGAGGAAGCTGGTTAGGAGAAGTAGAGGTGGGAGGCGCACTGTCTGCAAAAGACAGTATGCACATTTGATCTAGAAGGTGTTCTCCTGAGAAGGGGGGCATATGCTCCCTGTGATCTCAATTCATCCAGCATTAGCACGCACGGGGAACTGCAAACAGACTGTCAACACCAATGATCCCTTCTGAGTCACAGTCATACTGCCTGCGATAAGTATGCGACTGGGATTATCAAAGCCGATGGGCCCACTTGATAGCCTGGGCCCCTGGCAAATGCACTCCCCATACCCCACAGATAGCGACCCTGCAACTAATTTTCATTTGAAGGCAAAGTATAGGCAGAAAAAGGAACATAGTAATAGCATTTGATTACACTGTTCCATTTGGCCAGGACTCTGAAATCACAACTCATGTAATATCACTGCACGTTTTTTACATTACCCCCATGCTTCATTCATACTTCCAGCGGAGGTGGCTGCACCAAATCATACTACTCACCCAGGCAGTACGAACATTACAAAGTGTCAGAATATTACTGTGCATCATATTACTACTTCAGCTTGAGACAATATATGTAAGACACACAAACTGAAGTGTTGGGTAATATTACACAGTACACATGTCTGAATTAAGTAAAGGACCTTAAAGGCATCTTTTGAACATTAATTCAGACCTTGTTATTGCAATTGGAAAATACATGAGAAAAGCATAAAGTGTATCATCACACTGTGAATAGGGGTAAGGTTGTTAGGAACAAGTTCTACAAATGACAAAGGGTACCATTACCTTTCATGCTTCATGGTAAAAAGTAACATGACTTACTGCCTGCATTAATGAGCTGATTCATGCTTCAGTTCTGACTGACGATTAGGCAGCTTTAGACCATATTGCTGCAAATCCTAGCATGTGGGCACAATATGACTTTCCACTTTAATGACCATCTCAAGAAAACGATCTTAATCAACACTTGCGTAAAAAGTGGTTGTATGATAGTATTCCAGCTGCACAATTTGTGCCCTAGTGAATCCAGTTGTTCCTCTCGCTGAGAGGCCACACCTGCCTAAACTAAGTATCATATGCATCGCTCCTTGTTTGCAACTTTGGAAACTTTCCCTATACCACCAATTTTTGATGGATTTATGTTGTCTATGAAGAACAACTCTTAATAAATGGCAACTGCAACCTTTAGACTTAAGGTGGGTACACACTGGACAATGTGTACCGGGTTGACATATCATAACTATGTAATTAACGACGGAACGATCACTTGTTCCGTCCTTCATTAAAATGAATGGGGCAGTATGCAATATCGTTAGGTTTGATGTGCAGTACATCAAACCTGACGTAGCATACAACCGTGGGAGAGCGCATATTGTGCATACACACTTCACAATTTGTCATTCTGATTTGGCCAAATCGGAACGAGCTCGTCCCAGCGTGTACCCGGCATTAAAGATTCAGAAAAATTATTAATTCTTTCTAGATTTAAAATTTAACTGTTTAGTCTCAGCAGAGTTTTTAATTTACACCGGTTATGTGGTTATTATGCAATGTAGGGGCAGACTAATGTATGGGGTTATAAAATTATACTAGGCACTAGACCAAGGGCTAAATAATACTGAAAACAAACTGTATGACCATAGAACCCCGGCCAGACTAAAAAAAGAGGAATCATTTGCAAACCCACAATATTTATACAAAAAACCCCAAATAACTAGTACTTTATTTTTTATGTATTGGATAACTTTACACAAGAAATTCTACAATATTATGCTTGTTGCTGAAAAATTAAATACTATATATACTGCTGGCAGCAGCTCCAAAGCAGACTTCCTATCTAGGACCCTAGACAGTCTTATTCCAGGTCTGCTGACCACTCTTTCATTCCTTCTGCCAGTGACAGGGAAGAATCCGTAAGCACCAGCCACTAGGCCTGGAGCAGTTGTGGTATTACATGTCCCAGTATGCCTGCCAGAGGCGGCAAAGTATCCTGGGCACTGTACTCTGAAAACAGCTGTAGGACTCAATCTTGTCCAGGCACACACATGACGTTCGGGACTGTGCAATGTGTGTGAAATAATACACCAGTCGCTCAATAAGACAAAATAGCTACATAGCCATAAGGAAATGTCTGTGGCTACAACTATAAATCATGTATTGCTACACACCTGTGCAAAGATCTTGACAAGTCGGGAACTATGGGACGGTCTTATCTGTAGGTATTCCCTCCACCAGTGCTTTGCATACACTAAAAACAGACGTTCCTTCTCGGCAGCTTTCTGTCGTTCCAAAGTAAGCTGAAAAATTATTGCCATATTATGTATAGAAGACTTCATAGCAAACAAAAGTTTATGTGCTAAGAATATAGACTAAATTTACTGTAATAGCCAAGGCATAATATGATGCTTCTTAACCAAAGATTAGAGGCTTTTTATTGGATGCAAAGGTAAAAATTAGTTTATCCAATAGCTACTTAAGTCTACGTCTCCGCTCAAGGCTTAGTGCTAGACCCTCTTTTCCATGCATATTGACTCTCTTGGGAAACTAATAAGATCCTTTGGATTTATTATCACTATGCGGATGATACCCAAATCTATAGGAATTGTCACCATCTGTGGTGTTATGGAATGTCTCTCTACCATTTCATCTTGGATAACTACTAACTACCTAAATTTTAAAAAAATAGAGTTCACAAGCTACCTACCTAATATCTCTACATCTGTGGACAACACAAAAATAAACCCTACTCATTAAGCGTGATGCCTAGGTGTTACCCTGTTATAAAGCCTGTCCTTTCCTACTCGCATCCTGTTAACTATATATAAACACTTCTAGTATATGCATAAATCTCAGATAAGACACTGCTAAAACCTTAATACAGGGGTTCCCAACCACGGTCCTCAAGGCACACTAACAGTCCAGGTTTTAGGGATAGCCATACTTAAGCACAAGTGACTTAATTAGTACCTGAGTTAGATTGATTTAACCATCTGTGCTCAATCATGGATATCACTAAAACAGGACTGTTAGTGTGCCTTGAGGACCGAGGTTGGGAATCACTGCCTTAACACATGCTCTCAATCTGTTTGCATTGATTATTGCAATATCCTTCGTACAGATCTTCCCCTAATCAGACTTTCACCCCTACAATAAGCTTTGAAAACAGCACCTAAGACTTATTTTCCTTACAAAATGTTCTTTTACGAACTCAGGGTCTCATTCAGGGTCTCATTCAGACACGCTCGTGAGCGCAGGACGCTCGCAAACGGGTCGATGGTACCCAAATGCGCATGCGCGAGACCCGGCGAGCGGCGGGGAAGCCATCGCTCGGGGTCTTGCACCAAAGGGGGCGTGCTGTCGATGGTGAGTGACAGCACGCCCCCTTTGGTGGGCGTGGTGGGGCGTGGCTGCCCAGACGGAGGCGTTCCCATGGGAACGCCTACCATCTGGGTCCGGCCCCACTGACATCACTAGTGATGTCAGTGGGAGTGATTTTGGCTCTGATAGAGCCAAAATCACTCCCTGGCTTGCGGCAGCGAGACCCTACCGCAGGGTCTCGTCGCAAGCCTGATGGTCGCGATGGTCTTGATCATGGACGCTCACATAAGCTGTGGGTGGTAACCCACAGCTATGCGAGCGTCCGAAAGGCCGCTCCAAATTTAACTAGGACGGCCCTGATTCAGAGCGAGCGCTCTGGTCAGAGCGTCCGGCTCTGAATCAGGCCCTCAGTCCCTATATTGGTTGTTTGTACTTTACTAAATAAAATCTAAATTACTTATACGAATATACTAATATATTTGTTTAAAAACAAATGTACCAATACACCTCTCTTCACTTATCTCGGATTATCTACCAGCACGCCATTCCGCTCTATATTCATCACCTGCTCACATTCCCATTTACAGGACCTTTTTTGGGCTGTGCCGCCTCTGTGAAATACACCATGCTTATTCTAGCCTGCAAACCCTCCAGCACTCCCTCAAAACTCAATTCTCTAGGCAAGCTCCTTAACTTCTCTATACTAATCTATCAGATTACCACCGTGCTACACAGGCTTAGTTTTATTGTCCTTCAAGAACAAATTAACATCACCATTATGAGAAAGGGTTAATGAATGGGTGGCGGAAAGTTACTCTTTATTTATGGAAAATCCCTTTGAAGTGAAACAGTCATTACAGGTGATGAGTGAATGCAATGTAAAAGGTATCACTGCAGCATTTCCTGCCACAACTAGTTACTAACCCAGTTACCTGAGTGTTGACAATCTCTGGAGACAGGGTTTGATTCAGAGGTGGATACATTTCAAGTTTGACATTCAGAACTCCAACAGGAATTTTACACTCTGCACCTAAGGAACAAATAGAAGCACTAATAAAAACATTGGTTAAAAAAAAATCAAAAAAAAAATCAGCCTTATAAATAAATAATAAAAGCACAGCTTGGGCAGTAATAAATCATAGTGCAGCGCTGTCCACGTATTTACAAAAACAATGGTCATAAAATGATCAAACAACAAATATCAGTTTCTACGTTAATTCAAAGAAAGTTTCAATAATGTTTAGATGAGAGTACAAAACAAGTAATCCTGCAGATAAGGGGAGAAATACATCATAGCGGAAGAATCAACACTTCATGCATCCATTGCCCTATTCCCAGAGTCACATTTATGCCCGACTTCAGGAACATCTCTCCAAATACATCTCTCCCGATTACAAGATAAGAGAAATGCAAAAGGGCATGTGAGTAATGACTAAATAAGACTATGGGGGAGATTTATCAAAGTTTGGAGAGAGATAAAGTAGCAACCAATCAGCTCCTGTCATTTTACAACAGTTAAGAGCTGATTAATTTGTATTCTCTCTCCCAGCTTTGATAAATCTCCCCCCTAAACATGGCAGCATACTGTAAAGCACCTTGAAAAACATACCACATTTACTTGTTAGGGCTCATGCAACAATTGAATTTGATGATACATCTTAAATTGTTAAGGCACCTGGATTACTGATACTGCCGCCTCCACATCACTATAATTCACCAAAAATACCAGAAGACTGTAATGGCATTAATATTAAAAATGAATAGAAACAGTGGGGAACGGGGAGAGTATATATATATATATATATATATATATATAAAAAGAGAAAACTTACAAATTTAATCGAATCCTTATTTTCAAGCGAGGGCAATATAAAATTTAAGTGCCAGTCATGTCACCCATTTAGTGATGGATAATGGCTTAACAATTGCCTGTAAAAATCTAAAATGTATTTCCACTTACTTTTTTCCCTAGTTTTTGTATTTTATACCCCTTGTCCACCTAAATTCCGGGTCTGACCCGGAGTTGGAACAAAGTTCCTATCTGGATCAGACCCGGAATTTTGCCGACTCGCACCGCTCACATCGGGGTCGGGTCTGCATAGACCCAGCTTTTCCGGAGTAAAAGCGGTCGCTTGGAGATGACGTCATCTCCAAGCGCCACTGGAGCCGGACCAATCGGCCAGCTAGCAGTGAAATCCAGGTCATCGTGACCCGGAGTGCGCTGTTCTCACAGCAGGGTTTCACAGGCTACGCTCGTGTTAAACCCTGCTAGTTACCTGGGTTGGATTGCTGGGTCACTCGACCCGGCGAGCCAACTCTCTCCCCTTTTACACCAAGGAGCTGCCCGGGTTAACCCTTCAAAAACCCGGGTTTTAGCTCCGTTGTAAAAAGGGTATTAGTGAGGAAGCAACATTTTTAAAGTCATAATCCTCCATTAAAAAATACAAAATATTTATTGAAAGGGACAACAATGGATGATTAGAGTGTTCCATTAACATCATCTGCTTCTCACCTACACCATGGAGCTCCACAGCAAGACTGGTCACCCCCCTATCTTTTCCCAGTAATGACCGCCACTCCAGGAAGTGGGACGCTACTAAAGTGGTTTCTCCACTTGTGTCAGTCTTTATTAGCACCAGCTGCACAGGATCACAGATTGATAACAGGGTGGTTGCATCGGCCATCCTGCTTCCATCACCTGAAAAAAAAGAGAAAGGTATGGAGTGAAGTGTGAATCTACTAGACTGTGCTATAACGGATTCCAAGAAACAGATATGATATGGAGACAATGTTGTCACATTCTGAGACATGGTCATTTTTAAATATAGTGAAATAAGCTCATGGTTCATACAATTCATTTAATGAACACAAACTAGAAGAATATGTTGCCTGGGTGTCACAATGTACAGTAACAATTTAATCACAAGACTTGTGCCGAGTAGTTATTAGAACATTATGGGATGATTTTTTTTAACAAACCTAAGCTGTCTTTATGTAACTCCAGCAAAAAACCATCTTGAAAATCTGGGTCACAAGCACACGGGATGGGCTTGGAGCGGAAGCGTTGGTTTCTAAAGTGCAAGCCAAGAGTAAACGCGGCACACACCTGACCCGGCAGAGGATCTGGTTCTTGAAGATGTTCTAGAAATGCTTTCCCACCCATGATCTGGAGATGGAGATACCTGCGAGTTGGGTCTATATTAGCTGTGAATAGGAGAATGAGCAATAAGGGGAAATTTGCAAACTTAATAAGGAGAAAAATATAACATCAGCACTGTTCAGAAGATCAAAATTATAAAGACAACTGTAGCCCCTAAATATAAAGTACCATTTTGTCCTATATCATGAGCCATACTAGCATATTTTCTAAACTTTTATACTGCACCCAGCAAATGCCTATTTGAGGGCTCTCTCCTCTCCCCCAACCCCAAAAACACACACACACACCAGGTCCACAATTTGCCACTGTCCAGACTCCCCTCTCTCTGTCCCCTGCAGTGGGATATGTTAGCAGGGGTAGTGAAGAACATTCCCACTGTGCGTGCTGATCTCTGGACAGGCCATAGCCGATTATTATATAAATGTCAACACGTAATACTATCTTAATGTTCATTCTAGCACCCTGCACCTGTCACAACCCGTGCAGTTCCCCTTTCCTATCTGGGGTGTCACTCTCTGCTCTGGTGCTTCTAGCACACTCAGCTAATGCAAGAAACTGCTGAGATACAGACCAGTGTGTGCTAGAAGCCCCATAGCAGACAGCGACACTCCAGGCAGGAAAGAGGAACTGCACGGGTTGTGACAGGTGCAGGGTGCTAGAATAAACACTACTTCCTCACAACGGAAAATATGAAAAAAAACTCATTAGCGTAAAGGTAATGTTCTTACTTTTTTTTAGTGTCCTTGAATCTTTATCAACAAAATGTGTTGCTGGTTTTGGGGTTGAGGTGAACTCTCTTAAATTGCCATCCTATTAAAGAACGCAAAAAAAAAAAAATATGTGAATCAATTTCTTGTTGTTGGACTACAGCTATTAATAAAATATCCGAAATGTTAAAAACCCTCACAAGCAATCACATGTACAGAGAGCAGGCTACTTCCAAGCACAAATGAATTCATGAAGTCTGGCAGCTGGCAGTGTTCCTGTTTTAGCGGGGTACTGTGCCCTGACCAATTTTAAAGTGGCAACATGCGGCCTGCCCTTATAGCGGCGCCCCGCTAAAGCAGCCTGACCTGTGCCATCCCCACCCACGAGCTGCAGTGTCCCACAGGTGGGAAAAGTGGCGGTTTTCGATCGCTGTCGGGTGAATAGATGCTGTACATAGGTGCACGGCATCTATTCACAGTGAGGGAAGAGTTTGGGGGAAGCCCAGCACCTCCGTAAGTGCTAGGCACACCCAAAGAGTGACAAATTGGGAACGTGTCACAAGGACACGCTCCCTCTCTAGTCAGTCACAACCTTTTTCATAAGCGCGTGCGACGGGAAGCCCTGCGGATTATGCAGAACTGCCTAGAAGCATATTTTCAGATGTATCCATTCTGTAGTGAGGATAGGGTTGATGCTGATGACGGTAGCAACCAAGAGTACAGATTGGGGCGATAATCTTGCAGAGATGACTACAAATGCAAATATAAGCATTTAGTCCAGTACATATAGAGGGTGATACAGACTCGTGCGGTATTGCCATCGCAGCTGCTAACATGGTAGCAGCTGCGATAGCACTAATACGTAATGCAGCTGGAGGCATTACACCGGAATCGGATGTAACACCACCGGACCTAAGCCCAGCGGATGAAATCCCGACGCCAGAAGGCCGGCAGATGAAATTCCAGACTAGGGTAAGTACCCTAACCCTCCCCTCTCCTCTCAATAGCGGTGCATAACCGCAACCTCCCATCATGGGTGCCTAAACCTAACCCCCCCTCCCCGCACCCTACACCTAACCCCCCCTCCCCGCAACCTAAACCTAACCCTCCCGGGGGGGGGGGGTGCCTAACCTCACTCTGGTGGTGCCTAACCCCCAACCCCCCCCCTCTTCCCCTAGCCTAACCCCAAGTCTTCCCCCGGGAGTCCCGAAACTTAACCCTCCACCCCCACGGCTAAGAGCTCCTGATGCCTGGCTTCCCTATGTTCGGTATGCTGTGCATCGGGATTTCGGCGTGGGGCTAATGATAGGCGTTAGTATTTAGACGCCTATCATTAGTCCAATGACAGGCTTTCATTGTCGGAATTTCGGCGTTCGGCATTTCGACCACCGGCTACCTGACTACATTCTGTTATACCTCCTGCATGCATTACTGATCCAAGTTGCGTCCGTAAACAAAGCAGCGTATCATCTGCGTGATCCTATGCCAGATGTGTGACCATGAAGTAATTCAAACCGGCGATCGCAGTTGCTCAAAAGAGGCCAGGAAACCTCCATCAGCCGTCAAGGATCCTGGCCTCTTCCATCCCAACGGCAGCGACATGCCTCTGTCTTGGGAAACGGAGACGTCACCTCCCCAAACAGAAATGGCACCCCAAACAGAAATGGCAGTAGACAGTCAATTACTGACAGTCTGCTGTCGCTCTGGGTACGGGATCATAGAACCATGCTGCACTTGCGTAGTACAGGTCATGTGCCTGCACACAGCACTACCCATTGCAGATGTATGCTAACCATCAGGTTAGCGTACATATCTGAAACAGCCCCATAATGCAGGAGCAACTACTCCCAACTTGTGTTCAACTCTGCATCAGCCGCTAAGTCAGCATAAACCTTTTTTGTAGTCCCACTGCCTAACTTCTATTCATCGCATGACATTTTCTTAGCCTGCAACTATATGTTGTTACCAGGAACAATTCAAATATGTGGCAAGGGTAGCGGTGTAGTGAAGGTTGCCTGTGACTGGACACCTGTGACAGATCTACAGCTAGCTGCTGCCTTCACTCTCACTGCTGACACACTCTTACACCTTCTTTGCTCTGGTAATGCAACCATCTAGGGTGAAAGTCCAAGAGGTAAGGGGCAGAGATTTATCAGAAATGTATACATGCTTTATTGGGGATAGTGGCATTCCCCTTCAAAACACAACTATAATTACAGGGAAAATACTTTCACTAAAATCATTAACTAATCTTACAGTTACAGTATTCCAAACAGCACATGACCGCAATCTCCAACAAATGCATTATTCACAGAGATCCCTAAATGGGTTACTTGAATCCTGTTATAACAGAAATTTTTAATCCACAACACTTATTTTAGAATGTGTATGCTGAAAAAATACACCATAATAATGCAGTCTAGACAGGCGAAGATATAATCTAAAAATGACAGTAAATAAACTAATGTGCCAACTGAAGATAAAGTAGAATCTGCTGAGCACCAATATGAACACAACCAGTGATGACCCTGATCCAGTGGTTATGG
The DNA here is from genome assembly GCA_031769625.1 of Taudactylus pleione. Classification (NCBI taxonomy): domain Eukaryota; kingdom Metazoa; phylum Chordata; class Amphibia; order Anura; family Myobatrachidae; genus Taudactylus; species Taudactylus pleione. The sequence continues at coordinate 41,421,166 of JAUIMM010000092.1, forward strand.
GGCACAAAAAAGGTCTAAACTTCAAATTGTTAGTGGTAGATGTAAAGATACACAAACCTAAGCTACATACCCACTGTCTTCTAAAACACTTATCATATGCGACTGCATTTTTACTAGTGTTAAAAAAGGTATATAATATGTGCTTTTACAATTTGTACATTTTGAAATATGACAAAACAAAAAAAAAAACTCATAAATGGAGTAATCAGCATTCAGAAAATCCCTACAGCCGATCAACAGCACATATCGTAAGGACTACCTCACAGGTAGCCATGTAGTTCAGCAACATACATTATTTCAGCACAATATAAAGCTTTGGAAGCACTAACCAAATATTGTACAATCTGTTAAAAAATTTGACATAATTGTGATGTGTTCTATGAACCTTAACTTGTAAAATACAGAACAAAATTTCGATGAATACAAAACAACTTGTATTGTGCCGGTTTCAAGTTCTAAAAGCAGAGACTCTTAGCAACAAAACAGTTGCAATATTTTATCATTTAAATTGAATAAATTAAAATACATTGATATTGGATATTTATAATAGATTAACTATGTAATTCAAATACAACTGCAAATATATTATTTAATAGCTACAGTTCTGTAATGCGGATATTAGGTTCTATAATCTATAGTGTACTTCCTTTATATGGAATAATAATGCTTTTTTTAGAGAGCTGATTTTCTGGGACTTGACAAGTTACCAATATTTATTAAGCAGTATTGTGTTGTTCAGAACAATATACTGATGAATGACTTACTTTCTCATAACTGGCTTGACTTGCTATAGGGGTAAATGTACTAACTCTTGGATAGAGATAGCTGGCCGCACATCTAAAGATTATTTGTCCAACCAGCCAACTAGTTGATTGGTTGGAATGAAAATCTGGTAAGGCATGGGAGCAAATGACTGACAGTCAGTCATTTGCTCCCAAACACCAGAAAACACGAAAAGGTAATTGGTAAACTGGTTAAATCTGTTTGATTTAAAAAAACTTGTCTGAACAACTTTCGTCCATTTTCCGCTGTTTGGGAGCAAATTGCTGACTGTCATTTGCTCCCAAACATTACCGGATTTTCGTTCCAACCAATCAACTATTTGGATGGTTGGGGTAAAGTTGGTCTGGTGTGCAGGACTAATGCTGCATAGACAAGTAAAGATTTTCTGTCCAACCATCCAACTAGGTGATTGGTTGGAATTAAAATCTGGTAACGTATGGGAGTAACTGATGATCAGCTATTTGCTGCTAAATGCCAGAAAACAGATGAAAATGGTCGTTCAGACAAGTTTGTTAAATGTTTGATCTAAACAATTTGTTCAAACAACAGTTTTTGTCCATTTTCCTGAGTTTGGTAGCAAATTGCTGATTGTTATTTGCTTTCATCCCTTACCAGATTTTCATTCCAACCAATCATCTAGTTGGATGGTTGGACAGAAAATCTTTACGTGTGTATGCAGCTTAAAGCCGGCCATACATTTACCTCACTGAAATGTAGCTCCTTCATGACATCATCAATAATTCCTCTCCTCCTCAAAGCTTTCATGAGATCTTCTTCTGAGAAGTTATGGCTTTCATTCCCTAATTCATCCTTTAATGTTTCAGTAAGGACCTCTCTTATTTTGCCATGAACGTCCATCTAAAAGATATTAAAATATAAATTCACAATAATATAGCATATATAAACAGCATGAAACTAGCTAATCTAGATATATGCCACTGCAGGAGTGGGGAGGGGGGCATATGAGAGAGAGATAAGGGTGAGGAAATAGTTGAGACACAGATTAGGAGGGGGAACAGAGATGGAAGGAGAAACGGAAAGAAAGCAACGGGGCGAAGGGGTGACAGATGAGATAGAAACGTAAGAGGACAGAGACACAGACGGGGCAAATGAGAGAGACAGATGAGAACTAGGTGAAGGGAATGATGAGAAAGATGGAGGGGGAACAGATGAGAGAAACAGGCATGGGGACAATGAGAAAATCAGAGGGAGGACAATGGTGAAAGAAAGACAGACGGGAGACAGATGAGAGAGAGACTGGGGGACAGATTTATTTTCATTTATTTGTTTTTCAGGAGCCAATCAACCTACCAGTATATTTTTGGATTGTGGGAGGAAATAAGAGTACCCGGAAGACACCCACGGGATCATGGGGAGAATATACAAATTCCACATAGGGTGAATCAGCCAGTGAATGTACATTTTCAGGTTTAATACAGTAATCTTAAATTTGAATGCATACAATCTTAGATAAGATCTATTGACTGTTTTATTGTTACAAGTCAGATTATACATTAACTGGACTTGTCTGTTCATTTGCTAGCATTGTGCGTTCATTCACTGGTAATTTATATAACTCCAGTTTTTTTGCCTGTAATATACTATTCAATCTTTAAACCAAAAATATATTTTAAAAGTATACATAGTAATAATAATTATGGCACATGTCTCAAAATTGTTTTTATGTTATTTGTTACATACACCAACTGGTGTTCACTCTAGCTCAGGTGGCAGGCAGGGCGCCGAGCTAGAGAGGGCAACTTTGTGCGTGCGCCAAAGGCCCGAAAAGGGGGCGTGTCTACAAGACGCGCCCCCTTTTCGTTATACTTGGGGGCGTGCCCAGCACTTACGGACACGCCGGGCAGCCCCCAAGCGCTGCAGACAGTGAGAATAGATGCCGGGCGCATGCGCCCGGCGTCTATTCTTCGCCGGTGACCGGGTCACCGCACATTTCTCCACCCGTGGGACACTACGACCCGCGGGTGAAGACGGCACCCGCAGGCTGTCAAGGAAGGGTGCTTTTTGCCCTCCAGAAGTCGGGCAGGGCCCCGCGCCCCGCTAAAACAGCCTAGCGGGAACGCTAGCCATCCCCTTAAATTGAATTCCCCGTTCATTCACTAAACGATTTAGCCTAGCTAGGGCCATGGTGGAAATCAAACCCACGACCTCAGTGCTGTGAGGCAGTAACACAAACCATTACACCATCCGTGATGAGAAACATGGGGGGGGGGGCAGTGATGTGAGAGACAGGCAGGGGACAGACACATAGGGGGTGATTACATTTTTTAGCTAGTGGCTATGTTTCTAAGGTGCCTGACGGAGCAATTAAATTGTTGCTCATCTGAATGCCGCGCCTGCATTTCTGCTCGCACACTCATGAGAAACCCGTGGTCTGGGCGCCCTAACCAGGACATTAGACGGGTTTATCAGTTTTACACAGCTAAACCTGGTCTAATAGGGCGTGAAGAGGGTGATAATTAATGAGCGCCTAGAATGATTGAATTGGGCACTCATTAATTATCGCAGCCCACGCAACAAGTGAATCTCCCTCACAGATTGGGGAGAGAGGAGAGTGTGAGACAGGAGGGGTGACGGATGAGAGACACACAGATAGAGGAGAGTGTGAGACAGGAGGGGTGACGGATGAGAGACACACAGATGGGGGAGAGAGGAGTGTGAGACAGGAGGAGTGACGGATGAGAGACACACAGATGGGGGAGAGAGGAGAGTGTGAGACAGGAGGGGTGACGGATGAGAGACGAGAGTGTGAGACAGGAGGGGTGACGGATGAGAGACACGCAGATGGGGGAGAGATGAGAGTGTGAGACAGGAGGGGTGACGGATGAGAGACACACAGATGGGGGAGAGATGAGAGTGTGAGACAGGAGGGGTGACGGATGAGAGACACGCAGATGGGGGCTAGATGACAGAGAGGTGATACAGGGATACAAATGGCCCAAAATATTTTCTGTATCTGTTTTAGTTGTGTGAGCAGCTGGTAACACTGCATGGCAGCCACTGGGAGGATTCCCGCAGCACAGCGCCAGTGTTAGCAGCATCACGTTACCTGCCCGGTACTTACACGGTTGAGCTGCTCATGGATGATTTGCCTCAGCTCTGTGGCTTTGTCCGGGGGCAGAGACATGCTGGCAGCAGTCGGTGTCCTATAAGAGTGATGTGACTGGTGATCTGCTCATAGTCCTGTATAATAATGCAGTGTTACTATGGGTCTCCCGTGTTCCCCAACCCGTCCGTACAGCGCTGACAGTATACACACACTAGCGCTGTGCAGTGACTAGTATATAGGAATCAGATCATGTATTGTCTTTTAGGAAAAACATTCCAGGTATCAGTCACGATTCCCCGTGTAAATATACCGAGGTCTCTAACTTATTCGGCGCTGTATAAATGACTTCTATGTGTATGTATGTGTGTGTGACTATGGGTGACTGCACGGTCCAGTATGTACTATAGCGCGTCAGGTGATAGGCGGGAGAACCGGCGGGAGTGTGCCTTGAAAGTGCCTGACAGGCATCTGTATAGACATCTATATTCAGTATGTTAGTAGGACCCCTGTGTAGGGCGCTGAGATGACGTCATATGTGTGCGCTGCTGGTGTAGCGGAGACAGGGAATGACGTTGGGCACTGGTTGATGACGTCGTTGTAAAGAAATTGAAGGGGATCATTCTATCCACTTCCGCGGAGACAGTTGCAGTCATGTTCATACCGGTGGCATCAGATTGGTCGCCTCCTACGGACTGTACCTTGTTGCTGGTAATTGTATCCCTCTCCTCCTAACTCTTCTTTCTGTGCATACCGAATGCAGCCTCCTTTCTCTGCCTGCACACTAATGAGCAGAACTTTAGTTCACCTGTTTCACGCCTCTGCTGTCCTGCCTGCCCCCCCCCCCCCCCGCAGCACTGTTTTGGCTGTCCTGCCCGTCCTCGCCCCCCCCCCTCCGCGCTGTCCTGCCCTTCACCCCCCCTCCGCGCTGTCCTGCCTGTCCCCCCCTCCGCGCTGTCCTGCCTGTCCCCCCCTCCCTCCGCGCTGTCCTGCCTGTCCCCCCTCCCTCCGCTCTGTCCTGCCTATCCCCCCCCTCCCTCCGCGCTGTCCTGCCTGTCCCCCCCCCTCCGCGCTATCATGCCTGTCCCCCTCCCCCTCCGCGCTGTCCTGCCTTCGCCCTCCCCGTCACTGACCTGCCTGTCCCCCATTCCCCCACCCCTGCGTGCTGTCCTGTCTGACCCCCTCCATGCCGTCATGCCGGTCTCCCCCACCTCTCCTCCCTGTCCTGCCTCTCCATCCCCTCCACATTCTGCACTATTCTGCCAGCTCCACCCATCTTAGTTGACCCATCGGCCCCACAAATACAATTTTCACAAGTGTGAATGTTTATCTTACATGTGTGGGGTGGTCACTTTTTTCATTTCAGCCTGCAGTATCTGTGGGGAATGTTGGACAGTTAGCTATTGACTTGATAGTTTCCACGCTGAATATGCCGAAGGTTGGATATTTTTACACAGACTGTCTTGTACCCATGGTGGGTAATAATCCTTATGCCACTAATGAAGAAAACTCATTGGAACTGTGTACAAATGCTGAAGGCAAGTACTTATTACAGATACAACGTCCCATATTTTTAAACTTTTGCTTAATTTTATATAAGCTGTTACATGAAGTTTGGATAAAAGCACACAGTACATCAAAAGCTATAGGGTACACTGTACTTCTTAATCAATAGACCTATTTTCATTACCCTTTTCCCTATCAGAAAGGCAGTTTACATTGTTTTGTTACAAACAGTGAAAATGAGTTCACTATGCAAAACTGTAATTGCAGATGACGCATTTCTAAATGAAAGTGTATTGGGGAGAATCTCAAATTAATGAGCTGGTATGCAGATTGTATAACTAAACTGCTGGTTTTGTAATGGCATCACTATATGGAGACAGACTTGTGTAACCATAACTCATTATAAAAAAATAAATATATATATTGTTTGTCACAACTATACAGTAAATGTACGGAGTAAATGTGTGTCTACACGTTCTGTTCTTTTACTTCAGCTCGGACTTGTTCATAACCTGCTTCACACACATAGAATGACAATATCGCTGACATGTCAGTAAGATACGATGTATGATAAGCTGGCCCACCCCATATATCTCACATAGGGAGGCCAATCCCGGGTCATTTTTTTTCAATCCCAGGATTCAAATTCCACCAATTTTAGGCCAAAATCCTGGGATCCCGCCGATTCCGGGATTGGCCTCCCTAATCTCACAGTAACACAGCCCACCCAATAAGTGGTTGGCAGAATCACAATACTACATCTTGTATATAAAATTAATTGGAATGTTCGTGTGTCTGTCCCTACGATTATGCATTGGGATGAAACTAGGCATGAGCTGGTTCGGATTTTAGAAATTCGACCCCCCCCTGATCCGAGCCGGCAACCGAGTCGGGCTCGGGTTTTCCCGTTTGGCCATCGAGGCAAAACGTCATCATCCTGCTGTCGGATTCTCGCAGGTTTTGGATTCAATAAAAGGTCCCCACGTCGGCGCCATTTCTCACTCCGGCTGTGGAAAGTGAAGAGGGAGGGTGGGGTTGCTTTGCTGGTGGTGCTCTTGTCCATAGCGGCTATGTCCTAATCCATAGGAGCTGGCTGGGCTGTGTTGTTGTCCCATAAAGGCTGTGTTGTCCATAGGAGCTGTGTGCAGACAGAAGAGGGGGGCTTCAGTGGCTTCTATGTCACTGTAGTCCGAAAAGGGTGCTGTAGTGTTGTCCAGGGGGTGCTCCCCCCAAGTGCAAAAAACAATTATTTTTTTTTGTGTGTTAGCCGCACGTGCATCAACAAAGTATCAGGGCCAAGCGTGCGCCTGTGTCATAAGTCAAGGGCTGGGTGGTGTGACCCCCCAAAGTGCCCCAAAAAATTAAAACATTTTAAAAGTGTTTATTTTTCTGTGTTTGTGTGCGCATTAGCCGCATGTGCATCAACAAAGTAGCAGCGCCAAGTATGTACTCTTTGTGGCTTAGTTTTTCAAACTACTATCCTGTCTGCCACTGCAGTGCCACGTGTTTGTGCCGCCCACTTGTATCGCTTAGCATAGTCATCCAGCTACCTCGGTGCAACCTTTTTGGTCTAAAAACAATATTGTGAGGTGTTCAGAATAGACTGGAAATGAGTGGAAATGAATGTTATTGAGGTTAATAATAGCGTAGGAACAAAATAAAAAATCAAATTCTGTGATTTCAGCTGTTTTTATGCTTTTTTCCAAAAAAATACAGATCCAAAACACAAAACCCAAAACATGGCAGGGTGATTTTGGCAAAACCAATTCAGATCCAAAACCAAAACACGAAAAGTGGCCAGTGCACACCCCTAGATGAAACCAACGCGAGGTGATCCAGTTGGATCCTGGCCAGGTTTTAAGGTCCCGTTTGGACCTCCTGTTGGTGTGCAATGGGCAGAACTTTGACCCAGGGAGCCTGTTCTGAGCCTTCTACTGGATGGATTTGGACGACATCACATAATTTGGACGAACACTTCACAGATTGGTAACATTGGTTCCCAGAAGACATACTAGGGGGTTGAGGTCTTGGTCTGACCTTCTGTTGGTGTATGCTGGGCAGAACTTTGACCCCAGGAGCCTGTTCTGGGCCTTAACCTGGATTAATTTGGAAACCATCACATAATAAAACTTAATAAATTGAAGATTTACACCCGGGCAACGCCGGGTACTTCAGCTAGTTGAATATAATGGCGAAAATGAGTTTGCACACAGGAACTCCCACAGATGATAGAACATTAATTGCCAGATTCAATTAGCCACAAGTTCCATACTGTAATTTATTGTGCAGTCCCATTAGAAAAATTTGTGTCCATTGCCTGTTAAATCTGCAGTGTGCAAGCTATGTGACGTACATGAGAGAGTGGGGAAATCATCCTTATTCTCAAATAAAAATGTCAGTGGCTGTTCATGGCCCTAAGCAAAGTATAGGGGGCTGTTATAAGCTGTCACAGGGTTACATTTCTCAGTTTATTTTTCAGTTTATTAATAAATAAATAAAAAATTGGCAATCGTGTATTTCAGCAAATAAGTGTTTAGAGTACCTTTAGAATCACAATAGATAAATATAAATGTATCCCAAGTGTATATATACAAGTTGGCAGAATATTGGTAAAAACAAACCCTCTAATCTGCAAATCCAAAAACACATTTTCCATATGAATATATATAGTAGGGGTGTACCAGATGTACTGACAATTGTACATTAAAATAAGTACTTTTGTAAAGTTATAACTTACTCTGGAGGTATGGGCTAAATGCTGCAATTTCTCCCTTTGAGATCTGTGTTTACTTTTTTCTATTTAAGTAGAAAATTATGTTAAATGTCCTAGCTGGTTACCTCTGCCATAATGTGTAAAGCAGTAAGGGAATTGGATGGTCTTTTCACTCTGCTTACTGTGGGAATTTTAATGTTTGGAATAATTTACATTTTGTATCTTGTATGAGAGCACCTGTTGTTGTATGTGCTTTTTATTTTCTTCATTGTCCATGGTAAGAAATGTAAAGAATGATAGCCAGGGATAAATTATTTTTATTTATAATCCCTGTATACATTTGTACTGATTACAAAATAGACACCCCTACCAAGAGCTGTTTTACATAATTAACCTTAAATTCGCAATGTGCGCAGCGATACCTGCTGAAACTGTTGTCCTTGAATTGCTGTCAATCAGCGATATTTAAATCACATACCGCTTCTGGTTTCTTAGATTAGAGTGCCATAGGTGCAGGGCTTGTCTGAATTTTGTTTTGACTGTTGTTTTCATTACATTGGATCCAGTATACATTAATCAACATGTAAGGAGCCTGGATCCGGATTCTTCATAGTTCTCATTAGGTCTGTTTCTGATAGTAGTATAGTGAATGGTCAATTACCATTAGTGCAATACACACAAAGTTTGCCAATGTTATGTTTGTACACATTATATACCTATATATTAATATATATTACATTTATTATCTATAGTGTATGCATTGCCCTCCAGGAGTCTTACTGTTCTCCAGATCAGATCATCGCTCATAAAGGTAAGCAGACTGCCAAATGCATTTGTTTATGTATTAACGTGAACTATAAATGTAATTCTTACAACACATTTAAAGTAAAAGAATAGTATTAATCCATAAAATATGAATGTGTGTACATTTTTTTTCTTTGTAATAATTTCAGATATTTTAATGGAGCATTTGTAAAGTGATATCTATTATTTATGTTCTTTACAATTTTTATATTGATTTATTCTGTACGTGTTACCTAATGTCTTTGTGTCTAAGAAGTGATTATTTTGCAGCCAGTTCTAGGTAGACGATAATTTATTTTCCATCGTACTCCTTTATCGCTTATCTGTGTGCAGAAAAAATCAAGAGCTTTCCGCCAAGCCTTAACATGCTGGATTAAGAAGTGTGGATTTTCCAAAGTGGTTCTGCTCTCAAGCAGCTCTGCGTACCACCGAGATGACCAGCAGCTTTTTGGGTATGTGTTTAGGCTGTAGCAAACGTGATCCATTGCAACAAATGATAGAATTTTTCTTCAGGTATTCTAGGTATACATATGATTTTTTATTTTTGTTTAAGTTTCCTACTGTCATGTTCTTGCCTCTGACTTTCAATAACCAGAAAGTAAAATAGTTTGTCTGGTTAGCCATGGGATGTCAAGAAAGGGACATCACTCTCTACAGATTATTCTATCTGCTGATGAGGCCTAATCTGTTATCTGCAGGAGTCCATTCCGTTACTTGGTCACTCCAGGTTTGCAGAAATCGGTTGCTGATGTGATGAAGGACTTGGAATGGAAGGAAATGGAGAAGGTGTCTTTATATCCAGGGATTAATGATGAAGGAAAAAAGACATCAATTCCTGGTGGAGGTTTTACAAAACAGATGTTTGAAGATTGGTATGTAACTTTTTTTCCCCCAGTCATAGTAACTTGTATTATGACTTTTATGAATTTGTTTTTTGTTAACACAAGACTCCAGTTAGTTACTACACTTTTGTCATGCAATTTCTAGTAAAATGTTTTCCTTATTGGGTGTGGGTAAAAGCCGGAAACATAGTAACTGCATTGAAAAACTCGGAAATCATAGTAAGTGTATTGAAAAAGTCGGAAATACATAGTAAATGTATTAGAAAAGCCAGAAATCATAGTAAATGTATTAGAAAAGCCAGAAATCATAGTAAATGTATTAGAAAAGCCAGAAATCATAGTAAATGTATTAGAAAAGCCAGAAATCATATTACATGTATTAGAAAACCCAGAAATCATAGTAAATGTATTAGAAATGCCGGAAATCATAGTAAATGTATTGAAAAAGCCGGAAATCTATAGTAAGTGTATTACAGAAGCCGGAAATCCATAGTGAATGTATTAGAAAAGCCGGAAATCATATTGCATGTATTGAAAAAGGCGGAAATCATTGTAAAGTGCATTAAAAAAGCTGGAAATTATAGTAAATGCATTGAAAAAACCGTCAATCATACATTTACTATGGATTTCCGTCTTTTCGATACTTGCAATATGATTTCTGGCGTTTCTAATACATTTACTGTGGATTTCCGGCTTTTCTAATACATGTAATATGATTTCCGTCTTTTCTAATACACTTACTATGGAGTTCCGGCTTTTTCAATGCATTTACTATGTTTCCGGCTTTTACCCTCTTCCTTCCTTATTGATCTAACTTATGCTTATATGTGGTGTATATAAGGATGAAAGAGATGCACGTTCAACCTTTTATAGATTCTAATTGTGTTGATCCAGAGGAAGGAAAATAGCTACCTGCTGTTCTGGCTGTCTGGTGCCAATTTAGCCTCATGGGGGAAAGCTTTTTTTCCTAAATGGTAATCTAGTAAATTTCCTGGGACAATCCCCTCCATAATGTCCATTACAACTTAAGGACACATAAGTTCTTGTAAGAAAGGCATCCAGTTAATTATATTTGCCATAAGCACCTGATGTGGTAAGGAACATAACACCACTTTACTGATCCCCTTCCAGTGCTGAGAATGAAATAGTTCCGTATTCAATTTGAGGCGAAAAGTCCAGACTTTTCACCTGTTTTCCAGGCGGAAAAAAATATTGCGCGTGTGCCCGCTATTCCCCGTATTCAATTTCAAAGTAGGCGAAATCGGGAACCGGCGAAACTTGGATCAGCAAAAAAAAAAGGGGAATTTTCAGGGAATAAGCCTAGGAGCCCCCTAAAGATGTCCAGACATGGGGGATCACTATGGGCCCCCCCCGTTTTTGCCTGCAGAAGGAAGTCTGGTTTTTAAATAGCCGCGGCAGGTGCATAAATGCGGCTGTGAAGAATAGCACTTAGCTTTTTTGGGGGAGAAAAATAACTATGGCCATCAAATTTGGGGTACATGAAAATGGGTGCAAGCATATTTTTAAGTCCCTAAAATGATTTTTTAAATTCTTCAAAAATGCACCTGCCGTATACCTGGGAACCCCTCTGGAATCTATTACGGTAGTTTACAGTTTGTTCCCACTTTTTTTTCTTTTAACCACAAAATTGAAATTAATTTTTTGAGGTGTCGCGTTTTTTTTTTTTTTTTCTTTCTTTACTTTTTTAAACATAGATCTTTTTTAGTGGTCATTCCCAGCGGTGCAGGCTATTTTTTTTTTTTAAAGCCTGTACCCCTAAACCCCAATTATGCACTTTTTTTTCGCGAAAAGTCAATGTAATTTGAATATGGGGATGATTGAAATAGGCGGAAATTACATCATTGCTGATAAATTATCACCGATTCCGACATGTCACCTCAAATTGAATATGGCAGATAGTCTTCTAAAATAATTATATCAAATTTGTATACAAAAATATAAATGCAAAATAGTTTTCAGGGGTGGGTTTCCACAACCAATCCACAATCCAATCCTAATACCCAATGCCAAACGTTAAAAAATTGTGTGCTACTAAGAGAACTGCTCTGGAGATGCTCCCGAGGTACCGAGTGGTATGAAACGCATATGTGTTCTCTAGACCCTCCGATATCAATAGATTTAATTTCTACCTGAGGTGCGATTGGTATGCAGATTCGAGTCTAATTGATTTAGCTAATTTTATTGTTACTTTTCATTTTTGTATTTCTCAAAATATGGAGATTGATATAATGGTATTGTTTCTTGGTATCTGTTTACTGTTGTTCTTGATGTGTTGCTATACTTTTAATATTCTATGATGCTATATGTTAATGCTGCAATAAAGAAAATTTGTTTAAATAATAAAATATGTGTGCTTCCAACATTGTGGCAACACTTTAGGGAAGTTTGATGTGGAACAACTTAACAGGCCTTCAGAGTCCTGACCGAAACTCCAATAGAATCCATGGCTTCAGTTTCCTCTTTTTCAGCTAGTCTGTTGTATGTTTAGGTTCACTATCCTATTCCATGATCACATTAAAAACATTTTTAGTTGTTATACAGATGGCCTCACAGTTTCCAGAAGAATTTTCTCTTATAACGGAAGTTTGTGATCATCTCAACGATACTAAGGCATCCAATTCCTGTGGCTCTATAACAACTGCCAGTCATAATCCGTTCACTGAGGATGAAAAGTGGGACTTGTTCAGATATAGATTTAAACTGTGGATGCTGAAATTTGCTCATTCCACTTCAGAAAGGCACCTGCCTCCCCCCCTTCCCCCCAAAAAAATTCCTCACTGGTCTAGATGATTGATGGGAATTTGCGCCAGCTGCGGATATGATCAAGATGCGCGTGCAGACGTCACTATTTTGGAAAATCCCCTACGTCAAACTATGTGCCCCTGAAGAAGTTATTGCCTGATGATCAGTGTAATCGGCCGGAAAAAAAACCTGCACTACAAAAAAAATCTCCCCCCAACCATCATTAAATTCAGGGATATCCGCATTTGAAAAACACGGGTCCCCTCTATCAGCACACATGGGCCACTCTTATGTGAAAGATGGGAGTACCTGCTTTCAAATGATGTGACTCCTTAGCAGCTATATTTTGCTTTTTCTGAAAGGTTGAGAACTGGGCTCAGCACAGGACTGAGAGAGCCCTCAGCAGTGAAGGGGTTAACTACCAAGTTTGATGGTAAAACTGTTCTGTGATGTTTATTTTTGGCATATGAGATTAGATGTAATCACATGTAGGACTTCATATAGAAAATGTACTGTTTTAATTTGCAGCCCCTAGTAGTCGACTGGTTGCATTTTGATATACAGTACATACCTGGAAAGTATTTCTTATAGAACCATAGCATAGCAGTATAAATAATACTACAAATTGGTACCTGCTACTAGCAATATATTTGCTCTCCACACAGCTGCTCAGAAGACATACACATGGCTGTTGTTTTAAAGTTCTGCTCAGAAGGTGACAACGTTCCTGATGCTTTCGCCCTTCTCAATCACCTCAACAAATGGCTTAATTTGCTGGAACCCGCAGTAAGTAGTTTTATACCCTAAAGCCAGTATGTGATGTTATTATTGGTCATCTTAACTGAAACAACAATGATATTCGCATGTACATAACATTGCTATAGATTTCAAGCTGGTCTTTTCACTGCATCCTAACAAAGTCTGGTGATACGTCTATGCTTAGCTATTAAATATAGCAGAGGTTCTTCTGATAGGCCACAAGTTCATATGAAACACTTTACACATTTTTGATGTAAGTATAGTAGAAGATAGTTTATTGCCCTCTGATAGAACAATATAATTAACATTATTCTAGATGATTTTGTATTCAGTGCATGATAAATAAAATGTGTTAAACTCTATTAATAGTTTCCTTGTAGGTGTATTTAATGGTGCTCTCTGCATACCTCAGTCTAACATGTTTATTTGAAATTCAAATCACAATCACTTAATTATTCCAGAAGTAGTAAATATTCTTATGGCAAAATGTCCCCCCCGTCCCCCCCCTCGCACACTGCAGGACATAATTTAAATGTCCAGCTTAGTGCTTACAATGTGTTAGTAATATTAATGAGAAGTATTTAAAATTAGAACTGTATTTTAAAAATACAGTGTGTAACCAGCGGGGCTTTGAGAGAGCTTCATTCCTACTGAGTGCTGGGAACTGACAAAGGTAGGGCTTGAAAACTGCAGAGATAAGTACAAAGGAGGATGCCAGTGGTATTTGGTTTGCTGCCATCCCATTCCCCCACTTCCTGACCAGACAGCAGCTGCACAGGATCCCACTCCAGTAAGGTTACATGATTCATTAGAGCTCCACATTCCAAGCAGCAGGGAAGCTTATGCCTCTGGGTTATATCTATGAAGCCTTATTTGGCTTGGATGCATCACTATTCACCAGAGTGGATCTTGTAAAAGATACTTTGGACAGAAAATGTAAATATAATTCGCCCAGACTTACTCAATACCAAGTTGGAGATTGGGCTGGGCCTTGTCTCATCCGTGTATTATGTGTACAGGGGAAATCCCCACCTTCCATTCCACATTATGTAATATTAAAAATGTGACCTGGGACCATTGTGATTCAGGTGCAGGACAATTGAATCCGAGGGATTGGATTACCTCATACCAACCTGTGTATAAAAATTGTATCGCACCAACAAATCTCCCAAGGAATTACCTGCAGCAGTAACAAAGGGGAAAAATTGCTAACCCCACAATAACTATCCTACAAAAGGAGACAACTGCGCTGGTATTATAATTATTCTGCAAATATAAAATGGTTTATTATATTAATATCTACTGTGGTACCACCTGAAGTTAATTTTAAGAACAGTAGTACATACAAATCATAAAAAGTAGCATATACAATAAATATATTAAGGCTCTCATAGATGCATCTTGAATTAAAGATCTTATTGCAGTATAAACCATGTAAGAAACTTCCTATTTCGACAGTCCACAATCTGCAATATTTGTATCAATTGGATTACACAAATTAACAATGTATCCAGTCATAGGCGAAACTAGAGATCTGGTAATGGGTGGTCCCAGCTTTAGTTTCCCTGATCAAACTTCTTTGTCTCTCCAGGCTCCCCAATGTCTCCATCCCCAGGCCCCTCTATGGTTCTACAGGCTCTCTGTGTCTCTTTATCTCCAGGCCTCCATATCTCTCACCAGGAGCCCCTGGGACTCTCCATCCCCAGGAACTCCTGGGTCTTTCCATCCTCAGGCCCATCTGTGACTCTCAGCCCCATTCCCCCAGCCCCAATGTGCGACTCTCAGCCCCATTCCCCCGGACCCAGTGTGCGTCTCTCGGCCCCATTCCCCCGGACCCAGTGTGCACCTCTCTGCCCCAGTGTGTCTCTCAGCCACATTCCCCAGCCCGTGTCACCCCAGCCCTGTGTTAACTCTAACCCCCCCCCCCTTAGCCCTGTGCAGTCAGCTCCAGCCCTGTGCAGTCTGCCCCAACCTCCCCCCACCCCCCCTGCAGTCGCCGCTGCCAGCACTTACCTGCTGGCTGCTGCTCCTCTGTTTGGCTGCTTGTGGGAGGATGCGCAGCAGCTCCTCCAGCAGCCATTTTTCTTTTTTTAAGTAAGCTGCGCAGAAGCTGTAGAATAGAGCTGCCTGATCAGAGCTGAGCTCCGATCGCGGCAGAGGGCGTGGGAGGGTGCAGGGCGGCTGCCGGCCACTGTAGGGACTGGCCCTGGATGGCGATGGGCGGGCAAGCCAGGCAGCGGCTGATCGACAAACTGGGCTAATGGGTGGTCCTGTGCACCCCCAGTCCACCCCCCAGTTTCGCCTTTGTATCCAGTCTGGGAGTATGTGCGGCTGGTTGTGGCATAAGCCGCTAGACAGGCTCAGTCTAATATTAATTATAGCAGATTTCTGAATACATAGAATGCTCATTTAGTGGGCAGCAAAGCGTTTCATCCTCATCCGTGAACTTTTTCAAGCTTTAATCTTGAAAAAGTCCAGCCACATATACTCCGTGACTTTCTACTGCTGGAGCCGACGAGCCCTATTGACCCATGCCTACAGTGGGTCCGGGCAGTCTCTCCATCTCTCTGACTGCCGGCCATTTGAGGATTTCCTTCTATGCTGCAGGAGCTGGCGAGCTCAGTTGATATTGGAAGCCAAAGACGGACCACTTGCCCGGGCGGTCACTCTCCTGCAAGTTGTCTTGTCACCGAAGGAACCTGCATACCCTGAGACAAATACAGTGTCTCAGAGGAATTAACCCTGTGGCTTATATCACAGAGGCTAGCTGTAGCCTGAATCAACATCCAGATAGCCAAGTTTTATGATAAGCAAGAAAGGGTGAGATTACATATATCAAGATATACACCTATATATCTTGTGATCTAAACAATATTTGTTTTTTTCCCCCACAAGGCAGTGTACTAATAGAAGTACCTCACCAAAAATACAGGCAAAGCACTAGTAAATGAAACAGCTGGTTATAGAGGTGCATATTTCTTCTACAAGACTCCTTTCAGAGACTGGATACATTGTTAATTTGTGTAATCCAACTGATCAAATATTGCAGATTGTGGACTGTGTAGGACATTTTTTACATGGTGCATCTATGAGCCTTAATGTATTTATTGTATATGCTAATTTGTATGTACTATTGTTCTTAAATTTACTTCAAGCGGTACCACAGATAATAAACAAATAATTATACCAGTGCAGTTGTTTCCTTTAGTATAAAAATTATACACAAAGTGCTGCAAGGCCCCATGTAATGTTACTGTCTGTGATGTGTATCCTCGTGTAAAACTGGTATTTTAAGAGTTTTTAATGAGCAATAAACACTCCTATTTTAAAGATCTTGCTCTATTCCTGTAAGATGCCTATAACTGCTCATATTTGTAACCCACAAGATATCAGCAACCACTTTAATCCATCCCAGCACTTGTGTCTTGATCCCAGCACCTTGAGACAACAATCTGCTTTCAACCCTACAGACCTGAATCAAAGTATGTAACCAAGAGGAAACAAACACAGTCCATAATAAAGTGTTGCACCCAGCAGCAAGTGGTTCCATGTTGCAGTGAAGCAGTCTGGTGATGGCAGTGACTGCTCTCCTAGAGGCATCATGGTGGTGCACAGTTTTCACTTCCATTTGTTAGTATCTGAAGACCAAGTAGTACCAGTAAGAGTGGTCAGTAATGTGCGATTACTTCACTTGTCACAGAGAAACCCATAACTGGTAGTAACCAATGGGAATTATCCCTGTTGAAAGCCATGTTAGTAAGAGGTAACTGCAGTGCCGAAGAGTTCACAGCATCCCCTACAGCAATGTGAGCAAGAAGCAGCTCAAGGGCAAATGGTGGAAAATTGGCATTAACATGTCTTCAGCATTCGTAAAGAAGATGGGTGGAATGTTAAGATAGTAGGAGACCCGCCTAAAATGCTATGAACTACTTTCAAGAGACTTGCAGACAGGTCTATGTTGCACATTGGATGTGAAGCATTATTTGTTTGACCAAGACCAATATGCAGACTAAATGTTCATAACTTCAGCTCAGCAGTCATCCCCAAAGTACTGTACAGCAAGCTGGAAAACACCCCTCTTCTGCTACCTTCAAATATGTACCCACTCACCTGCTCTCTTCTACACAGACACCTCTCTGCTCTAGCCTTGGAAGCTATCCAAGACCACCAGAGCCCTGGCTGAAAATAAAGTATTATGGTTGCGGGAAGCTCAGTTGCCAGAGTATGATCACTCCCACAGCCCAAAGACGTGGTGGTACCAACAACTTTGTACCCATTACCGAAGTAAGCCAGACTGGATCTTCTTGGTGATTCACCACATAGCAACTGGAGAGCAAAGGATAATAGGCAATCTGTCTTCTGAAAGGTGAAGGAGAAAACATACAGGGGGTACAGGTGATGCTGGAGTTAGGCGTTATAAAGCAATTTCCTAGCCCGCAAGCATCCTCTGCTGTGTTGGTCTCAAAGAAGGACATGACAACATAGTTTTGTTTATACTAACTCCGGCTGAACCATGTGACCATGCCTGATGCCCATCTCCTGCTCTGTAGTGATACTTTTGTTAAACAACTCAACTGGAAAAAAGTATATTTAGAGTCTTTGATTCACTCTGGAAGTGCATAAAACATCCAGATGAAGAATAAATCAAACAGTGGTAATAGTTAAGATATAAATATTCATGTACCTCCTACATAATGTTTATAGGATCTGTTTAAACATTATGATAATATAAATGTATTTTCTGTACAATCACCTTAAAGTCTGGTCACTAAATATAATAAATGTTTGTAATGGGTTAATTATTGCAGCTTGTTCATATGTGTATTCAGTGCAGGTGACGCTGTGCGCTCAGGGAGGTAATATCTCTGTAAAGCAGCTGCAGATAATTATATTGGTGTTTTCCGTCCCATCATTCTGTGTTATGGGCCCCATCCATCTGCGATGGATTGCCGTGATCCCGCAATGCTGCAAACCAGGATCGCAGAAATCCAACATGTTGGATTTTGCCGATTTGAAGATCGCGATCAAAAAATTATCGCGATAGTCAAATCGCCGTCGCCGGATCGCAGAACATCAATGGTGGGAGGTCGGCGTTTCCACCTGGAAACGCCGGCATTTCCCATCGCGTTACAACTAACAGTCGCTGATGTATGGCCACCTTTTCGAGATGGTAGCTACTCCCCAGCACCAATTCTGGGCACCCATGCGACTGACTTGTTATTCCTGTGTTATTTAGGAACTTTGCTTTCTCTCTTTAGACACAAGTCAGCTAGACAAGTTTTTATTCAGTGGTTTAGATGGATCAATGTGGGGATGATAAATCCCCTTTTATTTCAAAATAGTGTGGTGTTCTTCATTACTTCCATGTTTAATGGGAAACATAATGATGCACATCTTATGGATAGAAACACATGTACGGTATCAGTGCTATGAATTGTTATGTACGGTATCAGTAGTAGTACTGATTCTTTGGGCTCAGTCCAATTAGCAGCTAATCCCCTAGCATTGCGGGTAAGTGCGGCTGTATGCTGAAATTGCTGATTATTGTTCGCAAACCCATAGGGCTGCGTAAAGAAAATGTGAGTGAGGGGTGCGAATTACGGCAAATCGACCCTTTCGCGGCTAATTGAATTGAGCCCTTTGACTATTTACTCAACTATGTGGTGTTGTGCAATTGATAGTTTTATTCAGATGACACTGGAGTACTTTTGTGGTACAAATAAATAGCAAGTAATTAAGCATTCTCAATAATGCGCCCAACTAACCAATTCATCAAATCTAACAAACTCATTGCTTATTTCCAGACTAATGATGCCACCCCTCCCTGGAAGATGCCAAGTTCGTGGAGGTTACTCTTTGGCAGCGGTCTGCCACCTATGCTTTTCTGAGCAGGCATAACTGGTGGTTTCAATGGAATCAATAAGCACTTTTACAATATTCACATATAGTACAGGAAAGATCTTGGGGGATTTGGATTCCAATCGTGTGTTATAATATACATACATGAATGTATTTTTGCTGAAAATTAAGCTTTTATCCTTGTGTGGTTGGGTGCAGCAAGGAATGTATATCAATCAGGATAAAGTTGTGCTGTTGGAATTCCCAATGAACTGAGCTGTTCTGTGTATTGGCTACAGCAGGATATAATGTGATGTGTATAGCAGCAGTGACAAGTTTTGGTACGGGATCCCAGCATACCAACAACTAGCCAAGGCTGATCTGAAGATTCTGCTGGAAAATTACAGACGCAAGCTGCTTAGTATAATTCGCTGGAGAGCATGTAATAGCCAATAAAAGTAGTCCAATCTACACAAAGGATATTACATACACCCAATGACATTAACTACTGGAACATATCGATATTCCAAAGATGTGCAACTTTTGCCATTCAGCTTCATTAATGCAGTTTCTGTCAACATGGACTATTCTTAACTTAAGTAAAAATAGTTGTGGGATGGAAAACATTCCTTTTGTTTCTTATGTAACTTATTTAATGAAACCACCTACTTTGAGGATGGAGGGTGATGAGGAAGAAATGTCTGTATTTGTCCTTATGTGGTTTCAACTGTAATGACTTCTGGCTGAGGCAGCAAAATTGATACTCTGGTGTCTGTCCGCGTAATTCCTTCTGGTATGAGCTCAAAATAAAGTATTTTTGAATTGTTTTCCCAGCCTGTTGTGTACAAACTTTTCCCCACTTAGTTTAAGTGACTTTGATCACACAGCAATTATGCAAATCCCGATCCAGAACACTCCTCACAATGAAGACCAATGAGAACAGGAATTAGAGTTTAATCAGCAATAATAGTTCACCATGGTCATGGGCAAGAGAATTAATTGGCCACGGCACACTCAATGCTATATTTGCACAAGCACAAATCTATCTAAAATAGTACTTTAAATATACGGCTCAAATTACCTTAATATTTCCATGCCCCTGAGAACAAGAATGGCTAATAATTCCATTCCCATAATGTACAATGTCCATGGTGGTGCTAATATAGGAAACATCGATGAAAGACAAAATAAGAGCTTGTTAGTTATGCTTGCAGCTGTTTTATGTGCCACACACCTGGGTA
Organism: Taudactylus pleione; assembly: GCA_031769625.1. NCBI lineage: Eukaryota > Metazoa > Chordata > Amphibia > Anura > Myobatrachidae > Taudactylus > Taudactylus pleione. The sequence continues at coordinate 41,441,479 of JAUIMM010000092.1, forward strand.
TGATCACACCAATCTGCCATCTGTACAGAATACTTGTCACCTAGCAGGCTGCAACTTCATTGTTTTGGTAACTTAACCCCTTCAGTATTCTATTCATGATGAAACATTACTCCATGCTATTTTAACTGTATACTTTGTATAAAATATTACACCAAACTGCCTATGGCTATGCTTTATTTAAACCAGGGGTGGGGAACCTTTTTTCTGCCGAGGGACATTTTTTTTTTATATATATATATATTTGCGGGCCCGGTACAGGCCACGCCCCCTCTGTGTTGTCAAACGGGGTATGGCCACAATCACCGGTGATTACAGCAATGCCTGGAGCATCATGAGGATGCTCCGGGGAGCTGTAAGGGCAGCAGTGTGACCTTCTGAGGCGTCCTAAGGATGATCCATGTGGTATTGCTGCATAGATTCTGGCTGCGGGGTGCCATTCTAGGCACCCTGCTAGCCAGATGAGGCTAGCGGTTAAAAGCTCAGAGGGCCAGACCAAATGACTGTGCGGGGCATATACGGCCCTCGGGCCTGAGTTTTCCCATCCCTGATTTAACAAACATCAGGTTTTTCAAGTCTATAATTTTAACTCTATACACACAGTTGATGTAAATCTATTACCAGCCATTAAAATTATATTATTCAATTTAAAAAAAAAAATCTGATTACTTTGGGCATCATTGAGCAAGTTTATTTTCAAATGAGGAAACTTTCCTGGTAAAGGATATAACTCATCATAACATGGACAGTCTCCTGCTGGGCTTATGCCCCAGTGTCTGCTTTATGTGCCACTAATATCTGCATACACCTATTTCCTGCCTGGATCACCAATACTAACCCAAAATACAAAGTATGTAAGACTGCCTAGGTTAGATGAGCATCAGCAGATCGCAAGATCAGCATTAAGAAAGTGGAAACTACACATCAACTTTTGAAAGTGAGAATGATAAAGTCCCAAAACTAAAAATAAACAATGGAACATTAGATACCTTATGAGATGAGACAATGGGCAAGATACAAATGCCTTTTCCATAAAACTAAAAGCCTATATAGGACTGAGTGCAAAACACTCACAACCTAATTAAGATCGATATCTACAGCCAGAGATACTAGAAGGTGATAAATGGAATCTAGCATCTCTCTCTCTCTCTCTCTCACACTCACACTCACTCTCACACTCTCTCTCTCTCTCTCTTACCCAATTATGCTGGACTCAATATCTGTGCTGTCATGGATAATGCTTAATCCTTCAGTTTTGTTCTTGATGAGCAAACCACTTCTGCACACCATTGTCCAGTGTAGCCAAACTGAATTCCCTAACTGATACAGGTACACAACAGTTTGGTGGAACCAGCATTGTGTCTGCAGCCTGGTCAGTGAGCTACAACCTATAATAATTCAAACATTTTTAAAGCTTGAAGCCATTAATCAGCTTCTAATTGTCAGTTAGGTTGCGTTTGTACAATGACAGGGGCTTATTGGTTGGTACTTTTGCTCTATCTCTCTCTCTCTCCAAGGCTTAGAACATTTACCCCATGGAGATAGGAGATAACAAGGTTAATGGCTGGAGGCATTTTAGAAAGAAAGATGGAGTAAAGGAGAAAGAATAAAGGGGGTATTTGTCGAAGCATGGAGATAGACCAATCCGCTCCTAAATGTTATTTTAAAACAGCCTGTAAAATGATAGGAGCTGATTGGTTACTGCTATGCAGGGCCTGACTGGGACTAAAAATAGGCACTGGCATTTACAGCACACAGGCCCACCTCGCATCCGCACCTGCCATAGACTCCTCCCACTTATTAAATATATTTGTAAGAGTACAGACTATCAGAATACCATACAAGTGTACATCATTCTCTGTATTAAAATGCAGACAACAGAGCTCATTCTGCAGGGGATTCACACATGTTCCATAGTCAGACATTTGGTTGGTTCTGTTAGGTAAAGCTGGAATTTCACTGGTGGAGATCACACACAAAGTAAAGGGAAGGCATTTTCCCAATTGACCAAGCCCTAGCTTAGCAGTTGTAGAGGATTATTTTTTAGGGCTGGGGTGCTGAACGCAGAGGATGACACCATCTGTGCACACCAAAGCAGAGCCATAATTATACATGTTGGTTCCCTGTGTACATAAAGAGCATTGGTGCCCCCATCCACAACTGAAGCAAGGAGAGAGCAAAAAAAACAGGTGTGGTCTCGCTGGGAAGGGGCACAACCACACAATAGGGGCAAATCAATTAATTGCGATGTGAATATCGCCAGAATGTTGGTCCGGGAGCTATTCAATTCACCACGATGTTGAGTCCAACTAGACGCACTAAAGTCATAGAATGCCGTTTCTGGTGACTTCAGCAGTGTGTTTAGTTGGGAGAACCAGAATTCTCTTACTAAAGTGTCGGCTGTCAGCACCGCGCTAAGCTGGAAAACAGCCTCGCGGCCGTCACTTTATTCATATTTCTCCTTGATCCCTCAGGAGGGTGAGAGAAAATATTATTTAGTCAGCTTAAGAATCACAGAGAATTGAATAGCTCCAAGGACCATCATCCCAGCTCTATTCACATCGCAATTAATTGAAACACTCCCTATATATGAAGATTAAGATTTTATGAGTCCACCAGACAATTTCTTGTGTTGATAGGAGAGCTAGCCTATAACACTAAATGAAATCTTGCAAGCAGTGAACCACATGCAAGTTTGCGAATAAGCCACAATACTTAATGATAAATGGGCCCCTTAGTTAGCAAGTTACTAATCCAACTTATTTTAACACAGAAGTACAGATTTAGAGGCTGCTCAGCCCTCAAAGAGAGATGCTGTACACTGTAAATAAACAAAACACTATCTGGTACAATAAAATTAACCCCTATGTATGACAATCCTTTTTGCACAATAATTATGTAGTTACAAGGGTGTCAGGACATGGGGAGCAAGGGGGCAGCTCATCCCCCCCAAAACATTTAAAAGGTGTGGCAGCCAGGGACGGTCAGGGGTGTGCTTTATAGGAATAGGCTGCACGGCCCCTGTACTGCAAGGAGGAGAAGGTGTAATGTGTGGTCTTTAAGATAAAACACTGCACATTACACCTCCTTCTCCATGTGGTGCACACAGAGCCGTAGCTAGGCATTTTGGTGCCCTGTGCCAGAAAGAGCATTGGTGCCCCCCCCTATATTTTAAACAGGGATAGCGTGCGGTGAAGCCGTGCGCTAAAAATAAAGGGGGCCGTGGCATCACAAAAGTGCCAATTCACATTATACTGCACAGTAGTACCCCAAACCCCTTTATACATGTTACACCTCAAAGTAGTTCCCCTTATACACATTATGCCACATAGAGCCCCTTATACACATTGTTACATGTTATACCACCCAATCATAGCCCACACTCTCACAGACCACATTTATAGCTATCACAGCCCACACTGCTCCCGGTCACAGTGCCCCCACTTATAGCTATAACTGACCCCAATCACAGCCCACACCCCCACTTATAGCTATCACTGCCCCCACTCACTGCTCACATGCCCCACCTATAGTATCACTGCCCCCAATCACAGCCCACACCCCCACTTATAGCTATCACTGCCCCCACGCCCCACCTATAGTATCACTGCCCCCAATCACAGCCCACACCCCCACTTATAGCTATCACTACCCCCACTCACTGCTCACATACCCCACCTATAGTATCACTGCCCCCAATCACAGCCCACACTGTTCCCTGTCACAGATCCCAATGCACCCACTCTCACTGCCCCCCTTATAGCTATCAGTGCCTTAAATCACAGCCCACACTGGTCACACTTATAGCTATCACTGCCCTCCTCATACAGCCCCCACTCATAGCAGTCTCTATCCCCAATCACACTGCACCCCACAAAGCTTACTGCCCTCCTCTCTCTGCCCCCACTCTTCATTCATTGCTCACCACTCACACTGTCCCCTCTAACAACTCACAATGCAGACCCCCCTCACCTGCCCCCACTACAGATCACACTGCCCAAACTCCCTCTCCCCTCTTACCCATGCACTGCTCCCCCTATACCTCTACTAGCACACTAACCTAACTTTGTTGCCGTCTCCTCTCCTGCTGGAACCCTGGATAGGCCGACTGTGGCACTGGCTGGTAACTAAACACTGCAGGACAGTTAACACCCCCGGCGATCCTCCTGGTCAGCTTGCTGCAAGTTGCTTGCTCCTCGTCTCTGTCCTCACTTGGCCCGCCCCCTTCTTCCTCACAGCCAGCGCAGCGTGACAACTGCACTGGCAGCTGCTGAGCATGGTGAGTGTGTCCGGCTGAGGCACTGGCTGCACCACCCTCCCAGCGGGTGTTCCCTCTTTCCCTCAGCCAACGCGGCCAGTATCAGAGGAGGCACTGGGGACATTGTGGTGGGCGGCCTGTTCCGCTCTGTGTGATGGCATCGGCCGCACCACCCTAGCTACGGCCCTGGGTGCACGTGCCGTGGAGTCTATTGCTATAAAGCTGCACAGCCCCTGGCTGTCTTCGGCCACAGCTCCTGCGCGACCAGGTAAGAGAGATGGAGGGAGGAGTGGCAGAGCACGGGGTGTCAGAATGATTTTATTTCCCCCCCTCCCCCAAAATAGGTGTTTTGATTTCCAATGAAAATATTTTGTTAGTATATAATCTTTAATATGCAATAATGTCACATGTAAAGGGTCATTAAAATCACATGTCCCAAACATACTAATATTTGCATTTGTTTGAGAAATATTAGTAATTATAGCTTCTATATTTAAGAAAAAAAAATTCCATGAAAAGAACAACTTTGATAAACTCTTGTTATAAATGTCCAGCTTCATTTGGTTTCCCCAGACCATAAAAGTAGGGGTCAAATACTTTTTCTCCAGCTGTTATATTCTTTTAGCACCTCAATATCTTTAGAGCTTTATAATTAGCTGCTTTTATTTTTGCTACATAAATGGGACCCTCGTATTTGGGGAAACCAACTTCTACACACAGTGCTAGCATTCCTGACAGACTCAGCAGTACGGTACTGTACTAATAATAACATACACTTACACGATGGCCACCGTCACTGCTACTTGACACAGAGCAGCCCAACACACCAAGGGGATTAGAATAGTGCACACAGCCACACACTATGTCCAGCAGGTCATAAAGTAGCAAAAAATGGTGTCCACTCAGATTCCCGTCCGCCCTGCCGCACATTCCATACAGAAGTGGATAGAACCCTTCAGTTTTTGTACAGTGATGTCATCACTACTGTCGAACATTATTCCCTACTATCCACAAGGGCATAGAGGGGGAATACAATCTTGTGGCTAGCGCGGCGAGCAAAGCAAGCCCCCGAGGGGACAAGTTTTTATTTGGTAGACTGTATGGGCAGGGAACAGCACTTTCACCCCCAGTCCACGTTACTTCCAGGTACAGAAACTGAAGGGGATATATACCTTTCCCATTTCATACCGGGGCTAGCCGCATCATGTCACCCACGGCCACGTAACGGCGCAATTTTACACTGGCAATGACACTCCACTCTCCCTTAGCAGTGAGCTCAGTGCTGCTCGGGAGGCACTGCCGGGTTGCCCTGCACGCAGCTCACAGGAGCCGTCACTCAGAATGACACCTGGTATTCTTCCCAGATTACCCCATCCGCGCTTCTCTAACCTGACCGCATCATCACGTGGCTGCACATTACTCTCCTACCTCAGTGTAGTGCCGTCCGGGTCCTGCATTCCAGCTCAAGGGAGCTTAATGGTGTCCTGCTGCCCACCCAGGTTCCCCCCACCACCACCGCACTTCATATATGCCGCCAAACCTGCTGTGCATGGCGCTGCCCAGGAGGCGGTGCTGCCAGCTGGGTAAGCCTGCAATCTGCCTCTGCTAGACCGACCCATCGGCCCTTCTGGCATTTGCCAGATGGCCAGTCCAGCTTTGTTGCTATGTATATGTGCCTTGAAGACCAAGGCTGGAAAGCCTGGGGAGTTGCTTGAAGATTTTGTGGCAGCACCTCTACTTGTTCCTGAACCTCTTAATAACTGTATGACATTATCATAAGGAACGGAGTTCCTGAACCTGTCCATGGCTCGCTCCCTCCCAACATTTGAGAGAGGCACCAGTCAATGTAGGGATGAACATAACACATTGGTTTTATTATTAGGTTGCCTTTCACCGCTTTGTCCGGTTTGATAGTTAGGAATGCAGCCAGCTTTGTTCTGATGGTCTCTGTAAATCCTAGAGCAGGAGTGGGCAATGGGCCTGATTCAGAGCTGAACGCTCTGACCAGAGCGCCCGCTCTGAATCAGGGCCCTCCTCCATGAAAATGGAGCGGCCTCCTGGCCGCTCGTATAGCTGTGGGTGACCACCCACAGCATATGCAAGCGGCCAAAAAGATGGTCGCGATGGTCTTGACTTGAATAACATGTCTGTACAGGGACGGGCTATTGGTTGTATGTCCAAAAAAATATTTATATAACAGTGCGCTTCAATATAGGATGCAGCTAGGACAATAAATAGAGGTCACAAAACTCTATATACATAGACATACACCATAAACAGTAAAGTCCTAGCGCTTCCTTCTAGGTCAATATAAAATGTCAAATGTAGTTCCCTCCTGCAGATTCTTTTAGATGAAGATCCCTTTTTAGTTGGTTCTTCTTTTCTTTTTCCACGTTAATTGCCACCAGGCATATATTCCAGATATATATATAAAAGAAAAAAGATTGCCAAATATAGTGAAGTACAATCTGTTTATTTGAAAAACAATTTAAAATATATTTTCCTCCAGCACTTTAAGGGTTTTGGTAACGTACCAGATGGAGAGGTGTATTCTGTACACCAGCAAACACATGCGAATCAGGACACAATCCCGGGAAAAGCCCCTGTCTTCACGATCACTGATGTAACCAAACAGCTCCTCACATCTGTGGTTGTACCTTCCCCTTGAACACCAACGCGTTTCAACAATTGTAGTCTTTGTCAAGGTGTGCTGGTATGATGGATATCCCCTTCTAATATACCCCACCTTTCTCTCCCATTGGTTAATGACAGAAAGTGGGTAAAAAAAACCTTGTGTTTCACACACACATAATTACATATTATAAGCACCTTCCAATTTTATATCTCTATTAGAAATAAATGTTGGTACTCTAATCCATAAATTATATAATTCCCGTTGAACGCATATAGTGCTTCCGGTTGCGCTCACCTGACATGTCACGTGTCTGAATGGAGCGCATAACGTTCTTCCGGGTGCGGTCATTTGACGCACCACGTGACTCGCTATTTGGACTCCACATAGTACTTCCGGATGCGGCTCCATAACGTATCACCAAGCTCCATAAAGCGTATATAGTGCTTCCGGGTGCAATCACTTGCCGCACCACGTGACTAATTCAATGCCGCTTTTTATTTCATATTAGCAGTCAATTCACCCTTCACTGTTTTTTATCTAGAATATATGAGTCATCATGTGACTCTCTCTCTCCAAATTCATCGACTCCTTTACCACTCCAGAGCCTCCATATAAATTACCCCTCCTATTGTCATATGATCCGGAAATATGCGGGTCATCGCGGGGCACAAAATCTATCTATCACTACCACAAAGTGGTTACTAAAAGGTGCAAAAATACATTAAAAAATCCATTTATCTACATAAATGGATTTTTTAAATGTTTTTTAATGTATTTTTGCACCTTTTAGTAACCACTTTGTGGTAGTGATAGAGTCCCGTATTAAGATAGGATTGCCTTCCATACTGTATGTTATGCGTTCCAACGGGAGCCATTTTGTGCCCCACGATGACCCGCATATTTCCGGATCATATGACAATAGGAGGGGTGATTTATATGGAAGCTCCGGAGTGGTAAAGGAGTCGATGAATTTGAAGAGATAGAGTCACATGATGACTCATATATTCTAGATAAAAAACAGTGAAGGGTGAATTGACTGCTAATATGAAATAAAAAGCGGCATTGAATTAGTCACGTGGTGCGGCAAGTGATTGCACCCGGAAGCACTATATACGCTTTATGGAGCTTGGTGATACGTTATGGAGCCGCATCCGGAAGTACTATGTGGAGTCCAAATAGCGAGTCACGTGGTGCGTCAAATGACCGCACCCGGAAGAACGTTATGCGCTCCATTCAGACACGTGACATGTCAGGTGAGCGCAACCGGAAGCACTATATGCGTTCAACGGGAATTATATAATTTATGGATTAGAGTACCAACATTTATTTCTAATAGAGATATAAAATTGGAAGGTGCTTATAATATGTAATTATGTGTGTGTGAAACACAAGGTTTTTTTTACCCACTTTCTGTCATTAACCAATGGGAGAGAAAGGTGGGGTATATTAGAAGGGGATATCCATCATACCAGCACACCTTGACAAAGACTACAATTGTTGAAACGCGTTGGTGTTCAAGGGGAAGGTACAACCACAGATGTGAGGAGCTGTTTGGTTACATCAGTGATCGTGAAGACAGGGGCTTTTTCCGGGATTGTGTCCTGATTCGCATGTGTTTGCTGGTGTACAGATACACCTCTCCATCTGGTACGTTACCTAAACCCTTAAAGTGCTGGAGGAAAATATATTTTAAATTGTTTTTCAAATAAAAAGATTGTACTTCACTATATTTGGCAATCTTTTTTCTTTTATATATATCTGGAATATATGCCTGGTGGCAATTAACGTTTAAAAAGAAAAGAAGAACCACCTAAAAAGGGATCTTCATCTAAAAGAATCTGCAGGAGGGAACTACATTTGACATTTTATATTGACCTAGAAGGAAGCGCTAGGACTTTACTTTTTATGGTGTATATTAGTTGTATGTGTACCAGGAGCTTCGCGGTAGTGCTGGCAGTGTCTTGCCTGGGAGAGAGCAGAGATGTCACATACAAAGGCCAAATCAGCAAAGGGCCCTCAGGCTTACTGAGCTCTGTCATCAGGTAGGTGGCATGGTGGGTTTCTCCCGCTGCCCCTGAAACGGTGACTTTCAGCAATTTAGTGGCACCAAAACTAAATGATATCTTGCTCCAAGGTAAAAATGTTGTAGCGCCCGACTACATGTATATAAAAATATATGTAGACATGGTATTTATGTATTCACTTGTTTTAGTATAACCTTATGTTCTCAATCTTTGTATGTGAGAATTGTGTTTATACATGTTCAATATTTGTACTGAGACACGCAAATGATCTGAACCGCTATCGAATAACATTCAAGGATTGACGTCATTTCTACAACAAAACAAATCAGATGTGGCTTAAGCAGAGGCAGACAGCATTTGGGACTATCTGTGATGCTGAAGCCTGGAAAACTGCACGTACAGACTCCAACAATTAGGCAGGATCTCTGGGACTGGAGAATACAGGCATTGTGACATGCTCATTCTTACTGTTGCCGATGTACAGATGTGCCCTTATAAACTGTGGCTTCAGGCACGCCAGGTTCAGTGTGTAATTTTTGCTCTAAAAGTGCATTTTATACACACAAATAAAACAAACGGAAGTGACAAAACTACTTTGTACTGATCAATCTGATGTGCAACATTTGTACATCTGTGTGTGAATGAGTCTGAATTTGAATAAGAAGTGCTCCAACACAGCAGCCCCGGCTTTTTCTCAAGTTCCGTTCTTCATCTGCAAGTTAACTATTTCCTGTGCGTCAAGGTTGCTGCCCAGCATCTGTAGTGGTGTTTCGCTATTTCTGCTATGTGAATAAGACACATTAAAGAAAGACCGGTGGTCGAAGTGTGGCGGTATACTGCAGTATGACATACCGCCACTTCCCGGCCCCACTTCATTTTAGCCGAAGAGAATGTACCAAAACAGCGGCAGCAATGTGTAAAGATGTGTCCCGCAGGGGACACCTCTCGATCGGCGGAGGTGCTGGCAGCTTCTCATTGGCTCATAGTGGCACCAGATTAAACTGCAGTGCACTACTGCAGCAACCAAGACCCGATGCTCCCGGCGGCTCCATTCCAGCAGCGCAGAACAGGTCATAGGCAATTAGAGAAAGGGGAGGGTGTGAGAGAGGGATATAGAGAGAGGGCAGAAAGATGGAAGCAGGCAGTTAGTATTGTGGAGGGTGAAAGAGAGAGGGAATCAGTTAGTGAGAAGGGCAGGGTGTGAGGTGAGCAGGCAGGGGAGAAGTGTGGGGGTGAGAAGTACAATGGGGCGATATGGAAACAGGGGTCGATGGGGGGGGGGGGATTCAATCTCCATAACCCCACCTCTAAATTCCCACTTCGAGCACTGAGAAAGACACTATGCTACACTTCTCAGGGCAGCTCAGTCATTTCGCGTTGTTTGAGGACACATCTTCTTTAGGAGTATAAAGATTTGGATTATTGGAATTTTTAGAAATACTTCTCTTTACCTCCCGCTTGTTGTTCTCATGGATATACAGTATGTATATACACTATATGTTGTCCGCAGTGCTGCTTGGGGTTTTTTCCTTCCTTTTTTTAATGTTTTCACCTCCTCATTTTAATTCTCTCTCCCTCTTTCCCCTAATCTGCTTATTTCTCTTTTCAGCACTTAATTTTATTAGATAGATTACACTGTACAGCAAATACTTCTAATTTGTTTCCTTTCTAAAATAGTCATACATTACTAATTTGAGGTCAAGAAAAACTAAAATGATTTCAGAATGTTTTTACTAGCTATTTTTTGAGCTACACTACTTGCATTATACTGTATGTACATTAGTAATATAGTCATAGTGAAAAGCTATTTTAAAATAATCTGATATTTTCTTGATAGAAAATAAATAACAATTGTTTTAATTCAATCACAAATAAGAACACAAAACGAAACATACAGCATATGAAAGTAATATCTAACATAGTGGCCTATTCATGGGGGTGCTTTCTCTTTGCTTGTCGCTTGTACTCCTCTTCTGGGGCATCTCTTGTCACTGTCCAACAGTAGTGATCACCTACCCTGATATCTTTGTTCCATTGCTGAAATGTCTTGGTGGAAGCTCTCACTATGCTTGTCACTCAGTGCACCAGTTATATTGTGTGGGTAATCCTGTGAATCGCATATATTTGAATAGGGGAGGGGACAAATATCTGATTAATTTAATTGGGTCATTAGGCCCCGCCCCCTCTGCAAGGAACGCAGATTGCTGGTAAGATTCTCTCCATTCTGCCCACTTCACTAGGAATACCCCTACATCATCATAATGGGCTATATCTCGGAACTCAGAGCTAACAGAGTTTTAAATGTCATATTCATTCTTTGCATGCTGAAATCAATTAGAAGTAACTATTTTCACATCGGAAACATTTTCATTGTTGTGCAGTGTTATTGTTGGCAATACCTATACAGTATCTTTTTATCTTTACTGTTGCACTTTTTGGGACATCTTCACCTTTTTTACCTCTACAGAGTGTTATTTCTTTCTGCTGTGGTCTGTGGATTCCGCTCTACTTTTCCTTTCTACTGTTACGCATTGATGGCTGTGAATAGTGTTATTGGTTGATTTTCAGGAGTTTCTGTGTTTTCGGTGTGAGGTGATATGTGGTATGTATGGAAAATAAGAAAAAAAGGTTCTGCAAACTGTAGATGCGAGTTATATCAGAACTCTTTGGGATGGACATCTGGTGGGATGTGATCAAGTCATGCCAACATGGTGACAATTTTTATCACTTCAATGTGGTGACAATTTTTATCACTTCAGAGAATGAATAGATAGATAGATAGAGAGGTATAACGTAATCAGTGAATTTCACAGTTTATTTTTCAGGACAGAAGTCTGTCTTTGATGGTGAAGTGAAATAAATAATACCCCTTTGAGAAATGCGCCGGGGCTCCAACCTAGGTTGTTGAACATGGCTTCATCCCATGTCTCAGCTAGGGACCCCCTTTCACGCTACACCTGGACCCAGGAAATTGCTCGGTCAGACCCATTCACACTTAACCCGTGTCTGTCCTGGAATTGAGAGAGAGTCATTCAAAGGGAATGCATTTTTTGGCTCACAATCTGGTCTAAAAAACCCGGGTTGCAACATTTAAACTACAGGAGATCTAGTTTGGGTCTGTTCACACATAGCCGAGACCCGGGTTGAGCCGCAAGCCCCGGCAAAAGCTATGGGGGAGATGTAGTAAGACTTGGAGATAAAGTACCAACCAATCAGCTTCTAACTGTTCTGTTACAGGCTGTGTTTAAAAAAAGGTCAGTTAGGAACTGATTTGTTTGTACTTTATCTCTTTCCAAGGCTTACTACATCCACACCCATGTCTGAAAGGGGTATAAGTTAACTGTATTATACAAGGAGGGGAGGGGGGGGATAAAACCAAGTAGATGGTTTTGAGTATCCCATGTTGATAAGTTACTGAACCTTTCATTGGAATTTACATTCTGAGAACATGACACACTCTTGTGCAGTTTGCTTCAACTTCCTGCTGACAGACAGTGGAGATCTGAAGCACAGCACACTTGTAGCATACTGGGGATTTAAAACGGTTGCAAAGTGACCGGAATCCCTGTTACCAATGTGGAATCCCAGGTTGCTGCTCAGTTGAGCACTATGTATTTTGATCAGGTGTGCCAGGAAATTCAAGTAATAGACATTTCATTTTATGTGGAGAAGCACTTACACTGACAGGTGCTGCTCAAAACTCAGGATTCCCTAAACTTGTGTAATTTGTTTTAAAACTAATAGAAAACATTACTGTGGCTGCGCTGATGAGTCTATGCACCGCCTTCGTGCTTAACCACCATTATTTTGCTGACCCAGGAGTGTTATCTTACATTATGTAGCCCTTTCAATGGTTTGATTGCAGCAAAAAATAAAATAAAAAATAATATATTGCAGACTAGTGTATATTCTGTACACTTTATATTTTACAAATATATTTATATTTGAATGTTATTGACATTGAATTCTTTAAGTATTTAAAAATAAATAAAATAATACAAACTAGTAAATTGATGTCAGATACTACTATGACAAAATTGGGATTTTTATAGTCACTAATTTCATAATTACACAAAACATATATTGCTTAATGTTCTATTCTATACAATTGTATAGTTGTTTTGTAAACTACAAAATGTAATTTAAAGTTTGTTACAGAATATATAAATATATATTTTTTTTAAAGGTTGTATTTCTACATTTACCCTCCATCATAGAAAGTGTTTTCATGAGATAATATACATCATTTGTTTATTTGCTGTTTTTGATGTTTTGTTTGCATATTTCATAGTCATGTAGTTTTAATTATCAGCCTATAACTATTCTTATCTTGCAGACTTCTTTAAATATATAATACAGTTGCAAAAGATTTAAACCATCTGAATATTCACATTATGCTCTGCTACAATCATAAAACAACTGTTTAGACCAATTGTTACAGGACACTTGAAATGTAAAGACATTGGCATTTTTATTTTCCCTATTTATCTGTTTAGAATAAATTTAAAAAAGAGAGATATAAAAATTAGTTTGTTTTGCAAGTCTCAATCTTATATCTACAAAGTAAAGTAACTTTAGGAAAATGTGAAAATATAACAGAGCAGGCAAAGAGGTAGTAGTTACACATATGTAAATTGCTTATACATGAGACTAGCATGTAATGATATATTGTAGGCACAAGCAAATGTTTGGGGATAAGGTGCCCTTAAGGAGAAATAGAACTATGTTATACTTTAACATTCAATTATGAAATACATTAAAAGGGGGGACTTCTTCCAAAAGGAAGTTTTTTTGGCTTGTAACTGCTTGTCTTGCATCTTTTACTCAATACAATATCTTTTCTTTCTAGTTTCATTCTGTGATGCATAGCCGGTATGTAGTCAGGAAGCCGGCAGTCGAAATGCCGACGCCTAGCATTATCCACCTGCCGAAATCTTGACCCCCGGGATACCGAATGAAGGTTAAGCTGGGCGTTGGGACCTCTTAGCTGTTGTAGGGGGGGGGGGGGGGAGATTAGGTTTAGGCACTCCTGAGGGGACATAGGCACCCCCCGAGAGGGTTAGGCTAGGGGGTTAGGCACCCCGGGGAGGGGGGGAAGGTTAGGGTTAGGCACCCCCCAGGAGAGTTTGACACCCCTGGGGGGAGGAGGTTAGGCACTAGAGGGGGAGGTTTGGGGGGGCAAAGTGGTAGGGATAGCCTACTTACCTCCGCTGTCGGGATCTTCACCCATCGGGCTGCCAGCGTCGGGATTTCAGCCGGCGGACATACATACCGATTCCTGCATAGCCATATATTTGCATCTATAGGAGGAAGTTTATTTTTGGTTTCCTGGACAGAACTGTATCCACTGCATAGATCACAGCAAAACAAATGTTTGTTGTATCCAAGGGCAACAAAAACAAACAAACCATGATCTGATAGTATAATAACAGTCAAAAGCACATAAAGGAAATGCAATGGATTTACAATTTGCTTGAGAGCTAGTGTAAGCCAAAAATTAAATTAATCTGAAGGTAACCTTCAAGCCCTGCCACTCAGCCTGACTCTGCTCCTTCACCTGCATACATGTTGATGGAAAATGCCAAACATTTAACATTTTACCACAGATATTCAACTGTGCTTTTCCTTGCCCTGAAACCTAATTTATCCAAAAGCTACAATCTCCCAATAAAAACGCACAATGACATTTTAAAAAAAAGAAATATTTAATGCTGCCAAAAAAAGTATAAAAATACAATGTGAATGGCAGAATGATACAAAGTACTTCTCTAATGTATCTTACATACATTTCTAAAGAACATGCATTAGAAAACACCCGACAAAACATGAAGTGAACTTGTTCTGCAAAGTTTCATGCTGGTGATGTTCTTCACCCCCTGGATGGAGTAGTTTACGTGGTAAACAGATAACACAATGAGGTCATCTCATTAATAAACCTCACATTTGCTCCTGATGAGGGTTTCATGTCTTGCTTTGCATGTCAATGGTTTCGTAGTATAATTGTTTTGCTGTAGAATAGTCACAAGCCGTGGAGGTTTAGGTGTCGAGGAGCCTTGGCCTATGACACAATGCAAAACAAAAATGACTAATTCAGTAACGTGAGAAAATAAAAGCTTAGACTAGTAAAATAACACAATATCTTCCTTTGTAAATAAAATAAATTAATTTACATGACAAATTTATTTTTCACATAATAAACTAATCCTCAATCCTTTTATTTGTGGTATGATATGTTTTGATTTTTGTTAAAGGGTGTGCTATTTCTCTCTGATTTAGTACTAAGGGTTATAACAATGCAACAAGTATACTAATAACCATTTAATAACCATTTCTAATTGACACCATTAATAAACTAAACTAGTCGCAAAGTATAACCAAGAAACAAATTAATTTTCAAGCTCTAAATTCACAGTAGCCACGAGAGTCATTATTAAATACTTGTAATAGAAGACTGAACACAGATTTCGATTCACGTAATTTAGTTAGTAATCTCATTAACAGGCTAAATAACATCCACAACATATAAAATATACACTACAGTATAGTAAACTACATATAATACCTAAAGTTACTGTGACTGAGTGGCATGTCCCAGGACCCAGACTATGCATATTGTATTGTGTCAGAGTGCCTCAATCTGGTGTCTGTTTTCGAGGTGTCTAGCACAGCATGTGTTCTTGGTTCACACTACTGGCAATTGTATTGCATGGTATGGAGATGTGTATACCACTTATACGTATTATGGGAGTGGAAATGTTGTCCATTGTGTTGCAAGGAGGAGGTAAAAGGTTTGTGAGCCTCAGACTCCATCCAATTCTAACCATACCATTCTCAATATAGTCTAGCAAGATCACAGCATGGTATTAAATATACCATATGCTGTTACGGTCTCAGCTTTTCAAATTAATATGCTCTAGTATACCCTTAATAGGCATAGATAATATAGAAAATGTTCATGGTATACCACATGGTAGACACCACTGTTACCCACAGGTATCTCACAATCGTATCTGCATTTATAAAGTCAGAAAGCCTCTATGTTGCATTATTCCGCAGATATAACTCAATTTTGTCTTTGATTAACGTAACCACCAGAAAGTGTTAAAACCCATATACAATTCAGAGTACCCTATTAATACATCATTTCCTGTTTCTACTACATTGACCACTATATTCCTTATATTACTGTCATGCGCAAGCCACCTCACATAATGCCATTAACTAAATACTAAGTAGCCAGTCAACAAATAATCAGACCTAAAACACAATAAATACATCAGGAACAATCCTTATTAAACATGTGACCTCCCAGTAACACCCATTGCAACCAATGTAGACCCTTGCAGGTGTGTGTATAATATATATATATATATATATATATATATATATATATATATATACACACACATATATATATATATATATATATATATATATACACATACATATATATACACACACACATATATATATATATATATATATATATGTGGAAAGAAATGGCGGCACTGTCTCCTGGTGACTTATTCAAGATGCAAAAAAGTGCTAAAGTTTAATCCTACAGCACTTTTTTGCATCTTGAATAAGTTTCCTGGAGGGCAACAATTTCTTTCCATGTGTTGAGGTTATTCACCTATGGAGGGAACCTGCGCGTTATATTGATCATCTACTACACAGAGTGCCGTCAACATTGCAAAGTATATCTATATATAATATATATCTATATCACACATAGCGCATATATATTTTGCACAGTATTGAAACAGACACAAGACAGACTTGTCTAAAGATCACGCTCTAGTTCTAAAAAGGGCTTCCTATTTCTACATCTATCAATATAATACACGACTAGGGCAAATTTTCTATAATTTTACCATAATGTATTTCAATAATTCCCATATCCATATACATTTCTACAAAGAGCGACTGTGTGCTTATAATGAAAACTCTGGGTGGGACCAAGCCAAGGAAGCAGTCATATCTGTTGATTATGCAGAAGACCTGGAACCAAAAGTTGATAGGCCTATTGTAAGTGAAGAATGGAGTGTAAGTAAAATTAAACAAATTCATATATGTAGAGTAGAGATTAATGATAGTGTGGCAAAATTTTATGTGAAACAGGTTCTGGAGTCATACATTTCATAAGATTGCAAAGTTCCAACGATACAATGCTCAGGTTCTACATTTAATTTGTCATTTTGCATTGTATTTGTAATTTTACATTTCACATAATAAATAGATCTGCAAAAATGTCAGCGAAACCATTGTTCTGTGTGGTGTGGTTAGGGTAAGACTAGAAACGCTTAAGAATGAATACTGCTTGTGAAACATGAAAGTTTTGCAGCTCAATGCCAATTGCAGTGACTATTTTGTGGAACAGTTTTGAAAAGTTTGCTCATCTGGTGGGTATATATGCTGCTCAATTTCCAACCTCTAGAACCCCTGAGGAAACTAGCCAAATTAACACATTTTTGTTGCATTTGATTATATGCAGAGCCTTAAAACACTAAGGGCCATATCCATTTAGCCATGATAAGCCACTTTTCAGCAAAAAAAAAAAAAAAATTTGTCTTTCGAAAAAATACTTATCGTATTTGCTACGGTTTTCGCATGTGCGAGTTCTCCAGAGACAAAAGAGGTGAAACATTTTTACCATCTCGGAGCAGGTGAAAAGTTGAGCAAAATCCCTATTAAAATGTCAAGACTTGGTTCAGAACCCCAAGAGCACCCTAATTAGGCAAAAAAAAAAATTTTTTAATTAGCTTCATTTGGCCAATAATGACATGTCATTTTTGGGGTGAAAAAAAAAAATGTTGGAAATGGGTTTACAGGTGCAAAATTTTCTAAAAATGCACTTTTATGACACAAAAATATGCTTACACCCATTTTAAAATACCCCCAATTTAAATAGAGCATTTATATTTTAAACAAATAATTATTTTTATAATTTTTCACTGTTAGAGAAAAATGCATACAACAGCCATTTGACACAATTAAAGAACCCCAAAACCTTTGTTTATGGTCACTAATACACGTCTACACTATTACCCTGTTAGTTTGACTTTTTTTGGGGGGTACAGGCTGATTTCCCCATTTTCTGCTGTATTTTTCGAATAGAACACTATATAGAGTTTTCGGGCGAATGTCGCATCGTATCTTTTGCAATAGGATTGTGCAAATAACGGGGATGCGCATAGTTGACTAATAACACTATATTATATATATATATATATATACACACACACACACACACACACACACATATATATATACACATTTTAAACCAGTATATTCAAATACCCTTGTTTTAGTAGCCTCATTTTTCCCGCATCATCCACTCCTACTTGTAGGAACAAGCAATGCTGAGTAATAGGAAAATCATCCAGGTGTCCTTGTGTTCAGTTAATGGTAGCAGCTCCTGGCCTGAGCACACAATCATTAGGAGATTACTTAGTTTAGTGCCAAAAGGTTGAGAGTCACAATAAAACTCAGGCCTCCTGTTAGCCCTTCTAAACACTATGTACTGTATTCCTGGAGGAGAGTCACCTGGACTCTGAAGGGGAGTAGTACAGTCCTGAAAAATAGCTCCCAACATTGCCTGAAAGATGTGGAGTGGGTAAGAGGATTTAGTTCACATCCCTGTTTCCACACAAACCGTGGTCATTTCATATAGATGTCCTTTTATGTTACCTATAACAGTTAACTATACAAAAAAAATGCTACAAGATATCTAAAACTAGAACTATGCATATTTGCCACTAGAGGTCTATGGGATAAACCTGTACTGATGTGCATTATAAAAGTGAGCAGGTGTGTACAGAAAACAGCATAATAGCCCTGTTAAAGGTTAATAGTTATGCCTGTGGACAACTTGCTTGCTTTTACAACCCTTACAAGATTATCAAGCTTGTACTAGTCAAAAAGAGCTGAGAAATCGTAACGGGCAGAAATGGTATACGCAGAACATACATATAAAATTATATAGGCCTACATACATAAAAGTTACAAAAAAAAAAAGCTATGTACATGTTATTGGCAAAGCAGAAAAACATTGTATATATATTAGTTTTTATTGGTTTTAGAATTATGCAGTTGGTTTATGTACATATCACTGTATATTATGTGTGTGTAATATACGCTATGGTTACCTAAATTGTACCACTGTTACCAAGAACAAAAGACACAGACAGTTCACATGCTTGTAAGCAATTTATTATTTTGTGAATACAAAATAAAGTGAAAAAGTAGAACATGAATTTAAGATCCAAACCTAACAGAGGAAGACATTCAGGTGTATTGCCAGGTAATATATTAATGTCAGTTTCAATGGCAGATGCCCTTTTTCAAAGGTGCCAACACTCTCACAGAGTCAACTCAGTAAAGGAAATAAAGCAGAGAATGTTCCTTTTTAATCCTATTCATGAAATTGGTCACACAGTCACCAGTATAGCTGCAGGATCTGCTGCTGCTACAGCCATTTTCATGGATTAAAATGAGATAATTCCCTGTGGCTCTCATGAATGAAAGGAAATATATTATTTACAGCTACACAATAATTATATTCTGTACAGTACAGTAATTCTGTACCAAATAAAGGCTAATGCCAAGCAATGATAATTTCATAATAACAATTTCATTTACAATCAAATGAAGCAATGTTTATATAATTTCTTTTATTACTTACATATTTATCTATTAGGATGCTCTGTGCTGGGAAGTGCTTATGAGATATGTCAATAAAGACTTCCAAATAAAAAACAGGGGCAGTTCAGTTCTGAGCTATTAGCTGCAATACACAAACATCTCTTAATATCAAAATGCAACTACTATTAAGCAGTATACAGACTTTGGTCCAAAGGGCATCCCCTCTAATATCTAACATTTTGTTGTTTCAAAGACACACACATCTTGCATATTTCCAGCAATCAGGGAGGTGAGAAGACTATACAACGGCTTACAGTGAACACAGAGGTATCCAATTTGTGGACTGAATCAATATTCACGAGAAAGCATCATTAAGCACTAAACTGACGCGGTCCATGATATGCGACCGTATCCAGCTGGGCTTTAGCTGACACGCACTTAACGGACGATTTTTTTCCAGTAAAAACGGTCAGAAATTACCTGGTCTGCAGGAGAGTCCGGGGAGTCAGAGGAGATCCATCCTGCACATGTGTAGAACAGATTTTCTCTTCAAAAAAACAGCGGGTGGCGTGGTCACCCCTTGTCAGCTGAAGCACTGTTGCCTCTGTTCACATCCCATGCGACCATGTCAGTTAAGTGGTTAAAAAGGAAATCCATTCTGCAGAAGTGCAGAACAGATTTCCTATGGCTCCCGGGCCCCGTCTGCAGTGATGTAGTGGTCTGTGAATGCTGACATCCCTGCTGGAGCGGCACTCTGGAGCGTATGCACCGGGGACAAGAAAGTGATATTTGGCTGATCTCAGCAAGTACAGAGATCAAAAACCACCAACCTAAAAAAATGTTGTGGAATCTAAAAAGCAAAGATTAGCTGCGCTCTGCATGTGGGGCCAGCGGAGGTGCAATGCCCAATGGGGGTGGGTTGGGGGGCTCTACTTGCACTGGGCATTGGGGATGGGTGATAATGCCCCAATAAAATAATTTGGAAGGAGGGGGGGGGTTCTTAAATAGATAAAAAAAAAAAAAAACACTGGTCACAGGGGAGGTGGGGGTGTTCACTGTGAAAAGGACTGCCACAGCTTACGATTGTGTGGTCACCATGGCAGCTGAGGGATACTCATGACGACCCGTTCAACTCTACTGAGCATGCATAGGCGCCTGGCACTTAAATTAAAAAGTGTGATGATGACTCGGGCCAGAGGTATTGAGGGCTACAGCCAATATAACAGAGCTTTCGAATTAACCTCTTGAAGAAGTGGAGCGAATTTGATATCACTCCATGGAATATTTCACCCAAATCATACAGTGTACGCTATTACCCCTTTACTGGGGCGTCTGTGGTCCACAATAATTAATATCAACTTTAGTATTAAAAGACGAATTCGGTCAACAACCTTTGTCCTACAATGGTGTAATATCATCCAAAACGTTCCGGTCACTCAAGAAACGAAAGTGCAATTACAGCACATGTAAAACCACATTCCACACACAGCGTTCACTTTCATGGTTTTCTTGTTTGGGATTTCACGCCATCAAGAATACTAAATTGAAGAGACTAATTCCTAGTCACACCAGGCACCATTCATGCTGAGGAGCTGGTCCATCCCCCTTCAAATAAACATACATGTAAATACAAAAGGAGGAAAAAGAAAAAAAAAAAAGTCATTATGGAAGACTACCCTACAAGCTAAATAATGTATCTCTGCCTCCCTCCATTTATAGACATTCATTTAAAAAATCTTAAAATTATAAAAAAAAATGTATTGCAGAATTAAATATTTTTTTTAAGCTTCTGCATCGGATAATATGATCATGAAGTGAGATTAAAAATAGCTACTTGTACCACTGCGACAGTCAGTGACGGAATGGGGCTAAAATCCGTACCCGGGATTATTTTCGTGCGCATGCCGTAGGCACGCGTGCGTGGCAAGTGTTACAGGGGATGCCACTAGTGACGGGAGCATAGTCTCTTGCTACGTCCCATCTAAGCATGTAGGTAGAGGACCGGGAGGCAGAGCTGAATGGCTAGAAATCCAAACGGCTGGATCAGGACATCGGCCTTTCTGGCATTTGACAGAATTGCCAGAGGGACATTCCGGCCGTGGCGACATTTGATAAATAGGCTCACCATGCACAGACACAAGGAAGCCTATGCTGGAGAAAGCTGGCTAAACTTATGTCCAGATGTCTTATTACTGGCAGTAACCCTTAATATGAATATCGCAAACACACACACAAAAACAAACAGTACCGTTAATCTCCTGAAGCGCCATACATCCTTCATCGCTCTAAATTATTTCCACTATAGGTTTACTATAAAAAAAAAGGTATCATCTTTAAATTATTTTTATATTAAAAAGTTCTCCAATTTCTATTTCACAGCACTATTTTACAGCCAATTCAACTGCATATGACTATCATCTACCACACATTTCAGTAAAAGAGAAGTGTTTACACAGGACACAAATTGCCAATAATAAAACCAACAGTATTCTGACTGACCTTTCTAATGGAGAAAAGAAACATTGCCTGGGTAAAAGTGCGTACACACTGGGCGATTAAAGTGGACGATTGAATGAGATCTTTATCACTCATCTGGCAAACATGAAGGTCAACCTGACGATATTGTCAGGTTGCTGCATGTTGGGGAATGGGGGAGAGCGCCCGGCGCTGAACGATATCGTTCAGTGGGTGTGCTCAATGTCATGAACGACACTGAGCACACCCTGCCAGGGACACACTAGACGATATCGCTCAGGGGGCATATCATCTAGTGTGTATGCTCCTTTAGTCTAAGGAACAAGAGGGTAGGGTAGCCAAATTCACAAAATTAAATAAGGAAAGGTGGGAGGGGGAGAAACTAAATGAATAGTATTCACAAGAGCAATTGTGTGTTTTGGGAATCATATTTTACAATTTTCGTTTCCTTCAAAAGTGACAAAGTAAAGCTTAAAAAAAGCACAATAGCACATTTTGAAGCCCATTACAAGAAATAAAAATAAAAGTATATAAATACAGAAGAATATATACATATACATATACATATATATATATATATATATATATATATATATATATATAAACTAGAATGTGGATTAAATGCTAAAGGCTACCAGATAAGGGCTTGTTCACATTTGCAATTCATTTATTTCAACTTATGTAGAGTGCGCTAAAATTAAAAAAAAAAAAAAAAATACCTTTTTCATGCGAATCACTGAGTTTTACATGCATTTATATATGCTTAAAATGCACTCCATGCTGTATATGAAGGTACAAGTCAAGGTTTTCTTTTACTATGTATCACATTTTCATAATTTTTTTTTTGTGCAGGAAAACCATTTGAAATGTACAAAAGTATACGACAATCTTAAAAAGTGTGAGCAAGTGCTGAAGGCTTGTTCCCACTTTAGCAGATTACTTATGATGCATGGAAACATCTTGGAAATTTACAAATAAATCCATACACTTTAACATAAGCACACAAAATACAGACCAAAATAATCACCTAGTGTGTTTAGAATATCTTAAGTAATGCAAAGACTTTATACACATATGACCCATAGCTAGAGTGTAATATTCACAAATGTACAGTAAATGGTTTCTGTAAAGTTTTACAATAGAACGCCATTTATCTGAACTAACCAAGTCAGAGGGTAGCTCATATAATCACTTTTTTGACTAATTGGACATGTATTAAACTATAGATATAAATATTTCCTGCGATCCAACTCTGAAAGTGCAGTTCAATCAGAAATGTGACTATCACCAAACAAAACAAAACAAAAAAAAGAATACAATGTTGAAGCGCTCCTTTCTCAAGCTTATTGTCTCTATGAGAGTGTCATTTAGATATTCATCCAGTGAAAAAACAGATAATAAAAAAAAAGATGTATAGTCACTATTCTGTAGTTGGTATGTCCTTTTCAATTTATATGTATGCCTCATACATATATGTGATTCAGTCCAATCCTTCGATCCAGTTATATCGATTCCCTGATTCCTTATAGCCAGAGATTTCAACACAAAGGCCCCTGCAGTGTCAATGAACCTCAATATAAAATCATAAAAGGGGATGCCATAGTGTAAAAACATACAAATTTATTTGCAATAACCATGTAGAGCAATCATAAAAAAAATTGATCATATAAAACACAGGTAGAAATGGCTGCGTACCAGATTAGAGCTTTTTAGAAAGGCACAATAATGAACATGTAGGGGTATTGGGATAATTGCCCCTCCCCCCGCCCCTACAGAGCAATATCACCTTCCTTCTGGGGTAGTCAATCACCCCCACCCCCTCAGGTCACCAGCACTCCTAAATAGCACCTAAATAGTGACTATACATCTTTGTTTATTTATTATTTGTTTTTCCACTGGATGAATATCTAGATGACACTCTCAGATGCTATAAGCTTGTATGGCAGAGAAAGGAGCACTTAAACATTCTGTTGTTCTTCTACTAAGTTTGTATTCAGGGCCTGTGCTAGGTTTCTGGGCACCCTAGGCAAATCTTTACTCTACTGCTCCTGTTCACACCAGTGAGTGTGCAGTAGTCACGCACCACATCCCCCCCCCCCCCCCACATAACATAACATAGTATTTCATACGTACCCCTTCTGCACAAACAATGGTGCCACCACACCATCAGTGGGAGTTATGTATCATATATAAAAAAATGAGTACTCCCCAATAAATCCGTAAGGTGGATTTAATACAAGTTAATAAACCAGTCAATGAAATATACACTTCAGATTATATAGCTAGAGATAACAGGGCCTAATTCTGAGTCGGACGCCTCTTTTTTTCATGGATGCAAATAGAGAGCGTTACTGATGGAGCTCTTGCACCAAGCATGGGGCTAGTGCAAGAGTCAATACAGATGATGATGACTGCGGCTGTGGACTGTAAAACAGTGAGCAGAACAGCTTCCCGAATAAAATTATATGTAAGCTCACATTAGCCCTGCAGAAACTCGCATTAGCGAAAGGTAGTAAATCCAGATTCCCTGGCTTCACGCAAACACAGCCACTTTGTATGAAATCCAATAGGATAGGTTCACACCCGGTGTCCACAATCATAGTCCTCCATATCATATAAGTAAATATGGAATTAAAAGTCGAGAGAGGTGCAATAGTGCATTATCCCTCTGCTCATACGCAGGTTTATATGTACCTGGGAGACTCTGGGCCTGAACCAGAGGTGGACACATTTAGAACATTGGGCACAAGCCCCAGATGTATTAAATCTGTGCATGTATCAGACACTGCACACGCTTCTCGATAGTTACCACTGGGGGACCTAGATCGGAATTGCACGGAGATCCATTCAATTCCGATAGACGTTCTTGGGAAGTGACTGGGTGGTGGCTTTTAATGGTGGGCATGTTACTTGAAAATAGAGTGCGGTAGCACTCCGTAACATTGATGTTTGTCCTGTGACGTGAAATATTATATCTCAGATTTTTTGCAAAGACCTGGAGTGCCGCCTGGTGTATTTTCTATTGTTGCACTAAATACAGTGGAAGGCACCTGGGTACATCACATTTATTGTGGAGATTGAGTGCCGGTCCGCTTGGATTACACACTCGCTCACACTATGGGGGTGATTCAGCTTAGGATAGAATTACAAAGCTGCACACAGGCAGATTTGCAATTCCGTCCTCCAACATGCAAATGCAGCCGGAGGTGTATGACACCCCCTGCTGCATTTCCGATCACAGCACTGTGACCAATGGTTGCGATGGTGGACGGCGTCGGTCCGCTGGCCAGCTGAGTTAGTCTCAGCTTACTCAGGCAGGCTGGTATGCGAAGCGAGGAAACTGCTTCCATAGACATGCTTTGATGTGGCTGGTCTGAATTTAACATGCGGGAGATCTGATACATTGTACACAATTGGATACACACTAGCAGGCTTCGGGAATCATTGTAACAAACGGACCAAGTTTTTCCTTTCTTTTACTTACAGAGACTCTTTCCATTTAAAATTCCAGCTTTGCTGGGTCTATTGCAGTGAAGTGTATTTATCTGTATGTTTGCCTGATAAGAGCGGTTTCTCATTTTTTCTTTACATATCATTTGTTTCATATTAAATTTGCTTATTTATAAACCAGACTTGTCTATTGATCATTATCACTACCCAGTATAGTGCAATTTAATTCTAGTTTATCTTTTGTCCATAGACATAAGATAAGCTACTTTTTCTTGTTGTTTTTATGTGTGATATGTGTATTTTTGTATATTAAAACTGAATATTTACTAAATATACCACACTATAGAAGCAAATTATTCTGCTCCAATAAGGTTGTAGATATCTGGTCGGTGATTTCCTGGGCTAAGAAATATAAGCTGAAGGTCACGTCTGACGTGGAACCCT
The DNA here is from genome assembly GCA_031769625.1 of Taudactylus pleione. Classification (NCBI taxonomy): domain Eukaryota; kingdom Metazoa; phylum Chordata; class Amphibia; order Anura; family Myobatrachidae; genus Taudactylus; species Taudactylus pleione. The sequence continues at coordinate 41,467,406 of JAUIMM010000092.1, forward strand.
TTTGACTGCGATCTAAGGATTGTTTCCTTATATGCTTAACATACAATTATATCTATGGTACGCGCATATGAAAATATATACATTTAATTCATGGTATTTTTAACTACTACACTATCAGACGCTTGTCCTTGTTCCCCCTTTGTTCCTAGATTATCCGACCTACCAATCGGCATTTTCAAGGACTAAGCTGCCATCCGCTTGCTAAAAAGGAGTATAGTGACACATTGTTAGGAGGAGGAAAAAGACTTCCGGTAGTACCACCTACCCTTGAGACTGAACAATTTAAGGAGCAGCGCCACAGATCTATTCTATTTTTGTCAAGGAGATTTCTTTATCGACTCACCTCTGTGAATTAATTTACCAAATACATCTCCGTGCATCCGGTCGCAGTCCAGGTCGCAGCATTGCGGCTAGCAAGCTTAGCCACGACCCGCCGAAATCACCAGCCCAGTTACTGGTGTTGTGGCCCAGCGGAGGTAGATGGAGTCGCAGTATATGAGTCTTAATTCAGACGCTTAGTACTGTCAACCCAAAAAAATTAAATAAAAGCTTAGGACTGCCAGAGCAGTTCCCTGTTACAAAGGTGCGTCTTGATCCTTCCGCACCAAACGAACAACTGAAGTCCTATGACTAGGGGTGGGGTATATATGGAGGAGGATCCCGAGGCATCCTGGGAGCTGAAGCTTTAACTGTTTGGTGTCTGGTCTCCAACCATAATATCCCCATGTTATCCCTGTGGTTCCCTATGGACCCTGAAGAAGAATACGTTGTTATTCTTAACTCCATGGTGCACCACCAACACAGATCATTTCAGTCAAGATTCCTTTCGTCCCTCTTCTGGGTGACACCCGTTGCAAGCAGGAGAGTGGTGCGCACGGCGATAAAAAGGGGGCATGGTCTCGTGGGTAGGCTGTGGCCTCGTGGGTAGGGGGCATGGCCACGCTGCCCGACCCTGCATTTTAGTCACTAAAGACGTACCGGAGATGCAGACTGCCCCCGGGAACCAGTCTATTTGCAGTCCGGCTCCCTCACTGTGTCAGGAGCAGAGTGCTGCACCAGCTCCTGTCACTGAGGAGTCGGCACTTTGGTGTTACCCCTTGGCGGGTGACACCCGGGTGCGGCCCGCACCCCCCCTTATGATGCCACTGATCACTTTGTGTATTATTACAATTATAGTTGGTTTTTCAAATGACAATTTCACTCCTGCGCGGAGTCAAATCCACTTAACCCAATCCTGCTGTATAGCCAAATAACTGGATTCACAAGAAGACACATAATGCTATCTTCTAGCCTTGCACTTAACTGTATTACAACCACCACTAGAACTAGAAAAGTTTCTGCAAATTGGCCTCATCTTTGATTGCAGTCAGAAGCTTGTCAGATCAGGGGTGGTCTGTACTTAGAAAGTACACCAGCAAGTTAATAAGAATAACAACCAGCTTTGTATCGCAGTTTTTTTTTTTTTAAAACCAAGTAGCAAAATGTGGAATGGTCAATAAAATGTTAATTATTGAGGTCTCCGCCATACCTGTACACAAGGGAGACCTTTGGAACATCATCTTAGCAAATGTCAGAGCTCCTTTTAATATGCTAAATAGGACACATACTACCTTATTAGAAGACACAGATCTACAGATGTGATCCCAAGAGTAGCCCGCACAGGTGTTAGTTTACTAATCCTTACAATTTAACATTTAAACAATCAAATATTTTTACATTTGGTGTAAAAGGAAAAAAAAAAACAGAAGACAGAAATACATAAGACGTACCAGTTTTCATCAATACAAAAAGGTAGCAGCTTCAGTTAGGAATAATTGACCCCAACGGTCCTGAGATACCAGACACAGATTATATCCATTTGAAAGCACACACCATACCTCAGGAATAAGTCTGCACCAGTCACAGCACCCAGGGTATATATTTTAGGGTGTTTGTGGACACCCCCACACAAGCACCATAATATCTGGAAAGTCAGGGAGAATAGAATTTCCAACAGACATAAACTCCCGCTATTAGGACTGAAGCCAACCCAACTGGAATGAGAAAAGGTTCCCAGAATAACCACCTTTTTCTTTTCCGTTCCACTTCATTCATCTTTTGCTTCATTTGTTGTACTTTATGTGCAGTGTTGGCTTTTCTAGAATCTCGGTCCCTTTTCCGAAGTGCACTGCAATATATAGAAAGAATATTTCAGCACAGGCACTGCAATCATGAGAGGCAGACATATTTTATCTGTTTCCTTAGTAAAAGTTGGTAATCTCATATGTTTAGAGGACTCTGAACATACCTTTCCATATGTTGAATATATGTAAATATATTTCTATTAGAGGACTAAGGGGCCTATTTATCAAGCTATTTTTTTTCCATAAAATGATATATCTGCATAATTGTATTGTATGTCTGTTGCTATGAACTAATCGCCTAATGCAGGAGATTTCACACAAATTATTGCAACCGCTTTTCCCTGCGAGTTTCACTTTGTGCATAGCGAGTAAAATATCCACCACAAATCAGACACTTAATAATTGTGACAGTTCCATGATTATTAATACATTGGCCCCTTAGACTTTACCTCAATCGTAGAAACTAGGCAGATTTCTCATCCCCATTATACCTTTATTTCGTCCCAACATAGTCCTGCCCAGTCTCATGTGGAGCTCAGAAAGAACTGAAAATATTACAGAAGGCAAAAGTAATTGAAGCCAAAAAAAGGTATTTTTTAAGCCAGAAACGGTCAGGTACATAGAGTTTTTTTCTGTGATAATAATTACATGACGTGAAAAGGTTTGTGAGGTTCTACAAGGTGACAACTTCTGATTAGGTTACCTTTGCGTTTCACCATCTGCTTCTTGTGGCTTATTATTCAATTCTGAATTTTTCTCATTTTGCTCTTGTTCTTCTGTAGAGAGTCTATTGCCATTATACCTTTCACCAGTCTGTTTGCTGTCTATTTTGAGAGACTGATCACCTTTGGAAAGTCCTTTACATTGATTCTGTAAGTTAAATCAAAGGCACAGAGGTTAAAAAACACAAACAAAACTATTTAATTCCATTTTCTACTTCAACCATTTTCTAAAATAATAAATAAAAAATAAAAAAAAAAAAAAAACGACCACATATAACAAAATGACAGAATACGTACAACAAAATATAACACTGGGTAAAACAGAATACACCAACTGTATAGTTAATAAATAGTTAAGTGAAATGCAAAAAGAATTACAGGAGGCAAAAAATTGTAGGACCACAGCGCAAATGCTATTACACTGTTAAAGTGCCCATTTAAGTGGGTATGCACACACATTAAAGAGCCAAAATAGTGCTGCAAGGAGTGCAAAATGCTGCTTCAGTCCATAGAGGTACTCGCAGATCAGGTCTATTTTTTTATTTTTTTAATTGTAAATAAATAAAATCAAACACTGTAAACCCAAAATTTATTGAAGCAAATATTCCAAAAGATATTCTAGGGAGACAGGAATGAGGCCTGGACCAGTACAAAGTAGGTCACATGTGAGCCTGCTATCCAGGACACATCGGGTTTAAAATCGTTTTTCAGCAATTCTCTGACCTTCTTGCTACACACATAGTGATGGATTTCAGGGAACTGCTGATGAGCAGAACACCAAGACGGTGACAATACTAGCCACTATATCATCAGTACTTTCTAGGCTCTGAACCCCTCTGTAAATCCTTCTTATAGCCATTGACTTTAAGAATGTGAGAAGGTTATCAATCTAGAGAATAAAAAATCTGGCGCTAAAAAGATGTTAACGATGGTTCAAGCATTCAGTATATTATTTATTATTGCAATCCCATAAAATTGTATTTTAAGATGCTGCTTCAAAACAATATGGGAAATACAATGCATTCACAACAATCAGAGAAATATATAGTAATATGAAGTGCTGTCAAATATACATTTAAGAACACATATTAAAACAATAAAATATAACTAAAAATAATAGCTCATGCAGCTTAAAATGATTTTTAGAAATGCCTCAATTAGCCACACAAATGTATAGGCAAAGTAAAAGGGCCCTCTAAATATAGCCAACATGGTTATATTAGAGGCTCAAACAGATCACCGTTTTTTACTTTGTAGCCAGAGATTATTAGACTTACTAATTGTCTTTAAATAGTCTTCAAGGGAGAGTGTATCAAATTTATCAAAAATAAGGTGCAAGTCTCAATCCCTTATTAAAACAGGCTTACTTTGTAACATTAGATGTTATAGCTGGGCACAATGTATCTTTCACAGCATTCGGAAGAAATGTCAGTCACGGATCTTTTCCCAGCAAAGAAACAATTCCCTGTGGCTCTGTAAATTTGGCTGATAATAAAGCTTGCAAGCAATATAAAGAGTGTATTTATTTATCCTGATTAACAAGTGCCCTTTGCTGTCCACTCAATCCCCTTTATTTTAAAGGTTATCAAACTGCTTCAAGACACAACCCAATCTGCAGAACGAGGAGTCCTTGGCTTGCCTGCCTGCCTATGCAGTAGTTTATTATTGCCAGATTACAACACCCAATGCAGTAACCGTATAGGCATCAAGTTGTGGCTATTGGAAGATTCCATTTCGTCTGGGTGGATAACTTTGGCAAGATACATTACTATTCTACTTTAAAATCTATGAAAGGAATAAATACTGTTCTACCTTAAATCTTGTTAATCATATACAAAATAGATATAATATGGATGCACAATATGTATATTTATGGATTATAAAAATATAATTAGGCATGAACCATAATAAATGCAAAGCATCTGTATACAGTACATAAAACTATAAAAATTACAATTAAATAATATGCAGAAAAACAAAGCCATTCAATAATGCTTAATGTTTATCTAGATCTCTAATAAATACACCTGTATCAAAACTTCAGGTTCAATTGTCACAAAAATGCAACATGAATTCATTCCATGCAAGATCTTCATGTAAGATACAAATATTCCTACTAAAGTACAGCTAGACTGTTTGACACCCCTGAGCTAGAGCAATATTGTAGAACATCCATATCAGGGGAAGTTAAATTATCTTTTCCTAGAACTTAAATGAAAGATCTTCAATCCATATATAATGTTATGTAGATATCAGTTCCAAATAAGACTTTATTTAATTGCAGGTTATACCGAAATAAAGTGAGCCAGTGTATGAAACCATGCAATCAGATGCTCCAATATTACGGTTATACACATATGTATCTAACAGTAATAATTACACAGTCCAGGGACAGCATGTAGATTATTTGTACGGTAATGTATTTGGATTTTTGTACATCCGCTCTGTTGAACAGTCTCCCATGTCAGGCGGGACCCGGAGATACTACAGGTCTGGCGGGTGCCGTTATTTCCATTAGGTCCGAGGGATTACACTGCTCAAAAACAGTGATACCGATTCCAAATTTATGTGAGTGTAAGATAACACATAATATGATACTAATAATGTTGGTAGTGGTACTGATTAAATTAAAATTTTGTTAATATGGGATATGAAGCCCACCATGTTCAGAGTGTTGTCAAGGGCCTGTCTTGTGGTCACAAAACTAACTTGGTCTGGGTCAATAAGGTTCATCTGTTTGATAGAATTTAACATGTGTTATAAGAGAGAGATTGGGTGAAAATTGGTACAAATGGCATGATCCTTGTTTGGCTATGTGAGATCAAAAATGTTGGAACGCATGGCGTCCGAATGGAATTTGCCTCCCTTTAAGATAGTCTCCTGCTAGGCTGTTGTAGCAAGGTGCCGCGCCCTGGTAGATTTTAAAATGGCAAAATGCGCTCTTCTGAAACAGCCTGCCGGATGTGCAGGGTGCAGTCCCCACTCGCGGGCCGCAGTGTCCTGTGGAGGGATTGTGGACTGTGGTGGAACACTCACCATTGGTGCCAATCCGGGCAGCCCTACAGGGCTTCTCGGGGCTGTAAGCAAAAGTTCTCTCACAATAATGGTCATTCACAAATGTGCACCAGCATAAATGCTAAAGAATGGTTGTAGCAACAGAAGTGAATTTTTCTCTTCCTTTGGAACCAAAATACCTCTCATTAAAGCAGAGATCCATCCTCTTGGATCCTAGTTAAATTTGAAGAATGGAGACATTCAACTGTTTAAAAAGATCTCTTGAATGCGAGCTGGTGCATTTTTAATTGACTGACATGACTCTACATAGAATCTGATTGCCCAGTTGTGGTAAAAGCTTGCTGAGTGCTGCTTTGCTTCCTACTCTCCTGCACAACACATCTTTGCTTGCTTCAATAAGCCTTAGTGAATCGCTCCACTCTGTACATGCCCCAACACCTTCATCCTAGCTTAAAAACATACTAACCTGTAGACCAGAGTCTCTTATTATAGACTTTGACCCCTCAATTACAGCCATGTAGGAGAATCTCAGTTGACCTGGTGTCTGAATGAGTCCCATTCGGTACTGTCTCATATCCAACAACACTTGTTTGATGTCCACAGTAGAAGGATCCTCTCTCTTTGCAATCTAACAGGAAAGAAGAAAATTACATGGACATATTCATATAATATAGCATCGCAAACATGAATCCATTTCATCTTAACAATCTGCCTCTCAGTTCACAACTGCACTACCTTTGCTTCTTGTCCCTTTAAATGCATAGCTGCATGTTTTAGATAGATGTAAAACATTTTTAGATACATTTAACTATACACCAACCTGCACACATACATTTAAATATTTTAGTTTCAAAATAACAATTAACTCCATGCAACAGGGAAGGAGCCTGAAGCTCTACAACTGGTCCCGGCGTGATTCAGAATAAATTACACCTTTCTGGGCCCAGAATAGATGGCATTTGATTAGCAGCAACAAGGGTAGCACCTGGAAAGGGTGATCAGCCTTGTGTAACCACACTATGGATTTTTTCTTCATATACTAAAATTACCTTAGAAGTAGTTCAAGGACTTCTTCATCAAATTTAGGGGTGTCTGTCATACACTCCACTATGAAACACTGACGGACAGTTATAGTCATGCTATAAGTGCAACTGAACTTTTATGAGTATATGCTAAAACAGAACAGGACTTTAGTAAAAAAGAAAATAAAAATAAATAAACAACAACAATTTGACACTAAAAACATACCAGCAAATAACAAAATATTTCAAGACCAAAAACATAAGGCGACAAAAATAAAAAAAAACAACACAACACAACATACCAGGATAAGACAGGTGTCCACCAATGAAAATGTCCCAGAGCGTCCAATTCCCGCACTGCAATGTACAACGGAGGGCCCATATTCAGGATCAAGGGAACCAGAACTGCGTACTTCAAATAAGAAGTCTAAGAATGAGCCCGGGGATTCTGGTACTCCAAAATCTGGCCACGTGGTATAATGGAAATGGAAAATTTCTCTGGATTCTGTGGTCTGAAGCATAAAGCATATTAGAATATGCTGAATACTGGAATGTTATGAGTTTACTAGTGCTCCTATGGAGAAACAACAGCAAAGAGTAAACACTGTTTAAATACTATAGAAAAAGCCAGTAGCATAAGGTCAGAAGAACTTACATTGATATTTTGTAACTTTAACACCCGAACTGTGTAGTTAGATTTAATATCTTCAGACAAAAGCTCCACACACAGCCCTGTTTCCTTAAAGAGCAGTATTTCCTCCTCTGGAGTAGGCCAGTACTGCGCACATTTCACCTGTATCAGTAGATAAATATTAGCATAGAAATTACCTAAGGAAAAATGTAGCAGGTCTAAACCATTCCTGAAAAGAGGTCTCTGTATACAGGAAGCCTGGAAGGGCCTCTTAAATGTGGCTTGAGATCTTAACCTATACTGAAAATGTAACTGTTAAACCCACTCCCCAAGTAACAGATTGGAAGGGTTTATTCAGCCACAGGTAAATTTACAGGGGTTCATTTTCCTTCCAGACTACAATTGCATTTCACAGCTCCTGATACTTCCATGTGAATTGGTGGTTTCAGCAGCCAACCAATGGGGTAGATTTACGAAGCTTTCTAAAGCGGATAAGTGGACGTGTTAGACATAGCAACCATGGTTACAATGGGCCAGGGCGTTCTATGTCGCCCTCGCATCCTAAACCTGTGACGTCATGATGTCACGCCTAGGGGCAGGAAGTAGAGTACTGCTCAAAGAGTCCTAAGGTTAGGGCTGCGCAGGCTGCCTTAGCGCCACTTGGACTCCATTCCAGACACCCTGCAAGCCACATGCTAGTTCCGTGGGGCAGCAACTGTTCTGTTCCAAGGCCCTGTGCAACGGCACTACTCGCACAACCCTGCTATGGGCAACTGATCCAATTGCCATGTATAGAAGGTTTGCTAAATCTCCCTCCACAACTGCTACAGGCACAAGGTTTCAGCAACTATGAAACTCAAATTCCTCCTGTCATCTACAAAAGAAGAACTCACTGCAGATTGACCAGTGGTTATCTCCTGAATGGTAGGGGTCCTAAACAGGGGCAAAGGCTAAACAGTCTTAACAGCCAGTATGGGTGACATTTCCTTTAAGGCACCACTTTTATAACATTGTTGTAATAATATGAGATATGGTAAGAACTTACCCTTGTTATCTCTATTTCTACGAAGTCCATAGGGTTCCACAGGATACCTTGGGGTATAGGTGTGACGTCAGTCGCAGGGCACCAAAGAGTTAAGCTTTCAGCCTCCCAGGATGCACTAGGTCCCCCTCCTATACCCCGCCCCCGAGCCAAGGCACCTCAGTTAGTTACCAAGCCATAGGCCGGAGGAGGAGAAGGAAGAGAGAGAACAAAGATCTGGACACATACAAGAATCACATTCTCACCAGAGGGAGACGGAAAACCGGTGACCAGAGCAAAGCCCATCTGCAGCACAGGTGCGACAGGGCGGGAGTCCTGTGGAACCCTATGGACTTCGTAGAAATAGAGATAACAAGGGTAAGTTCTTACCATATCTCATATTTTCTACTTCAGGGTCCATAGGGTATCCACAGGATACCTTGGGGATGTCCCAAAGCAGTATCCTTTAAGGGTGGGGACGCTCCTGTGCAGAAAGGAGAATCCGCCGCCCGAAGGAAGCATCCTGAGAGGCGAAGGTGTCAAACCTATAATACCTCACGAAGGTATGGACAGAAGACCACGTAGCAGCCTTGCAGATCTGAACTGCCGAGGCACCACGTCGAGCTGCCCACGAAGGACCCACAGACCTAGTGGAATGAGCCTTCAGAGAAGGAGGGACCGGTAGGCCTTCATGAAGATAAGCTTCAGAAATAGCCATACGGATCCAGGCTGCCAAAGTTTGCTTTGAAGCAGGCCAACCCTTTTTACGGAAGCCAAAGAGGACAAACAAAGCGTCCGACTTCCTAAACGAAGAAGTGCGGTCAACATAAGTCCTTAAGGCCCGCACAACATCCAAAGAGGCCTCACCCACGGAAAGACCCGGTGAGTTAAAGGCCGGAACAACTATTTCCTCGTTAATATGAAACTGGGAAACAACTTTGGGAAGAAACTCGGGCCGAGTGCGGAGCACTGCCCTGTTCCCATAAAAAACCAAGAAAGGGGGTCTACAAGAAAGAGCCCCTAACTCAGAAACACGTCTGGCCGAAGCAATGGCCAGAAGGAAAACAGTCTTAGCTGTCAGCCATTTAAGATCCACTGAGCCCAGTGGTTCAAACGGCGGTCCTTGGAGAGCCCTCAGGACCACAGCCAAATCCCAAGGCGCCACAGGTGGAACAAAGGGCGGCTGAATGCGGAGAACACCCTGCATAAAGGTGCGCACATCCGGGATTGTAGCAATCCTACGGTGAAACCAGACAGATAGGGCCGAAACCTGTACCTTCAAAGAAGCAAGGCGAAGCCCATGATCTAGTCCCGCTTGCAGGAAGGCGAGAATCCGAGACAGACGAAACTCCCGCGGTGCATAACCTCTCGGTCGACACCACTGGAAGAACGTATGCCACACGCGATGGTATATCCTCGCGGAAGACGGTTTCCGAGCTCGTAACATGGTACGCACCACAGAGCTGGAAAACCCCCGGGACCTCAGCATGGCCGTCTCAACAGCCACGCCGTCAAAGACAGCCGAGTCAGGTCCGGGTGAAGGCAAGGACCCTGAGACAGAAGGTCCGGTCGTAGCGGCAACCGCAGAGGAATGTCCACGGACAGACCCTGAAGGTCTGAGAACCAGTGCCGTCTGGGCCACGCGGGAGCTATCAACAGGAGCGTCCCTCCTTCCTGTTTGAATTTCCGGATTACCCGTGGAAGAAGGGAGACCGGAGGGAACAGGTATGCGAACCGGAACGTCCACCGGACGGACAGAGCATCCATCAGAGACGCCCCTTCGTCTTTTGTGCGAGACCCGTACACCGGCAACTTGTTGTTGTGCCGGGACGCCATGAGGTCGATTTCTGGAAGACCCCACCTGTCCACCAGTAGTTGAAAAACGTCCGGGTGCAGGGACCATTCCCCCGGATGAACGTCCTGGCGACTTAGAAAGTCCGCCTCCCAATTGAGCACTCCCGGGATGAAGACCGCTGATATGGCCGGAAGATTGCGCTCCGCCCAAACCAGGATCCGAGAGACCTCTACGAGAGCCGCCCGACTGCGAGTTCCTCCTTGCCTGTTTATGTAGGCCACGGTGGTAGCGTTGTCCGACTGGACCTGCACCGGGCGACCCTGGAGAAACCGCTGTGCCTGCTGGAGAGCATTGAAGACCGCACGGAGTTCCAAGATATTTATTGGAAGCTCCGCTTCTGTCGGCGTCCACCTGCCCTGGAACAAGTGTGGACCCGAAACTGCTCCCCAGCCCCGAAGACTGGCGTCCGTTGTCAACAGGACCCAATTTGGAACCCAGAACGGACGTCCCTTGTTGAGGTGGGTCGTCTGTAACCACCACGTAAGGGACAGGCGAACCTCCTGGGTGAGCACAATCGTCTGGGACTTCAGAGACTGAGTCAGCCCGTTCCACTTGGACAGGATCAGGTGCTGCAGAGGTCTGGAGTGAAACTGGGCGTATTCCACCATGTCGAACACCGACACCATGGAGCCCAGTAACCTCATCGCCGAGTGTAAGGACACCCGGCGGCTGTGCAGACAACTGCGCACCCTTGACTGTAAAGCAGAGATCTTGTCCTCCGTCACGAAGATCCTTTGCTGTCCCGAGTCCAATAAGGCTCCAAGATGCAGAATCCTCCAAGACGGGATTAGAGTGGACTTCTGCCAGTTGATTAGCCAGCCGTGCCGTTGCAGCAGTGCAATGGTCAGGTCCAAGTGGCGTAACAGGAGCTCTGGAGATCCTGCCACCAATAACAGGTCGTCCAAATACGGCAACATGCGGACTCCCTGCAGCCGCAGAGAAGCCGCCATGACCGCCATCACCTTGGGGAAAACACGTGGTGCTGTTGCCAGGCCAAAAGGTAACGCCCGAAACTGGAAGTGGTCGCTGCTGATTGCAAACCTGAGGAACTGTTGATGGCGCCAAAGAATAGGGACATGCAGGTAAGCGTCCTGTATGTCCAATGACACCAAGTAGTCCCCAGGTTCCAGCGCCAGAATGATGGACCGTAGGGTCTCCATCCGAAACTTCGGGACCCGCAAAGACTTGTTGAGTGCTTTGAGGTTGAGAATCGGACGATATGACCCATTGGGTTTCTGTACCAAAAATAGATTTGAATAGAAACCCTGGCCCCTCTGGGAGAATGGAACCGCCACTATAACTCCAGCCTGGAGCATAGTGTGCAATACCTTCCGCAGCTCCGTAGCCTTGTTCCGGTCTGATGGGAGACCCGTGGTGAAGAAGCGAGCCGGGGGTCTGTGCCGGAAGGAGAGGGCGTATCCGTGGGAAACCACCTCCAGAACCCAAGTGTCTGTCGTAGTGGTCGACCAACACTGGGCGAACTGTAGCAGGCGGCCTCCCACCCTGGGATCCCCCAAAGGGAGGCCCGGACCGTCAGGCCGCAGGCTTGTCATCTGGCTTGGGGGCCGGACGTCTGGTACTCCATGCCTGCTTCCGGGGCTTGACCGATTTCTTAGGGCCAGCCTGTCGAGGAAACGACTGTGGTTTGGGCCTGCCCTGGGCCCTAGATGACCGAAAGGACGATGGTCCCGAACCAGAAGGAGCAGCGGCCGACGGGAGACAGGCAGATTTGGCTGCCGCCAGCGTGGCCACAATCTTATCCAGATCCGGACCGAAGAGAACTTCTCCGGTAAACGGCAACGCTTCCAGACCTTTCTTGGAATCTGCGTCCGCCTTCCAGGATCGCAGCCACAAGGTGCGACTAGCAGCTACCGCTGCTGAAGAAATTCTAGACACCAGAGTACTAATGTCTAGAGCCGCCTCGTTGATGTAGGTGGCCGAATCACGGAGATTGCCAATCAACTCCGCCTGATCGGCCGGACAGTCGGATTCAAAAGAAGCCTCTAATGAATCCGCCCAGCGCTCCATCGCTCTGGCAACCCAGCAAATGGCCATAGCCGGCCGTGCTGCCCCCCCTGCAAGGGAATAAGCGGACTTCAGGCAGATTTCTACCTTGCGGTCCGTAGCATCCTTAAGGGAGGACATGGATGGCATCGGCAATGTGGCACTACGGACAAGACGGGTCACGTGAGAATCCACCTGTGGAGGGGATTCCCACTTCGCAAAATAATTATCCGCGAACGGATAAGCCACCGCCAGGCGTCTCTGCGGCTGGTATCTTTTGCCAGGTTGTTTCCACGCCTCCTCTAAATGGTCCACCAACTGACCCGAAAGAGGAAAGACTGTGGCATCGCCCTTCACATCTTTGAAAAAGGCATACTTAGATTTAGCCGCTGGGGGAACTTCGTCCTCAATCACCAAGGCTGTGCGGACCGCCCGAATAAGTCCAGGAATATATACTTTGGACTTAGCATCAGCGTCCTTAGTATGGAGAGGTTCCTGATCGTAAGGATCTAGAATCTCCCCATCATCAGACGTCCCTTCGTCATCCTCATAAGGAGCGGACAGAGACGCCACCGGCCTTTTATGAGACCGCATCACAGACTCCCCTTGCAACACATCCGACAAGTGCTGTACAGAACTCGTCAGGGAGTTAACCCACGCTGGCTCCTGAGAACCCGGGAGCGGGGAAATAGGGAGACTGTGGGGTACCACCAATTGTCGTGGGAACCCCTGCATGGGTGACGACACCACAGACTGCTGGGACAAACCCATCGGAGTAAACGCGGGCTGCGGAGCTAACTGGCCCACTAAAGCTGTTAACGCCTGAGCGAAACAAGCCCAGGGCGGCTCCTGTACCGGTGCTGTAACCGTAATAGGCCGCGCCATGGACAAACACTGCCGGCAAAGGCCCTCCGCGCTACCCTCCCCCTCCGCTAACGGTACTTTGCACGTGGTACACTGTAGCCGGAGGGGAAAATCACTTTCAGACATGATGGCACCACGTATGTGACCTCTCTCACCAATTAAGTATTAAATAGGCGAGAGACCACCCTGCAGCACCGCACCGCAAGGGCTTTAGCAGAAAGAACAGGGACAGTAATAAAGCTGACAGTTTAGAGAAGAAAAGATTACAGGCAGCAGCGCTAGCACAGTCACATACAATGCAGAAAAATAACAATTCCTGCACTAACAGCGCTGATCACTCAACTACACAGACACAGGGCCTGGTAGGACACAGCGCTGCATACACAGACCTGACCACAGCGGAGGAGAGGTATGCGGGGGGACCCAGACCACGATGCTTCCTTTCAGCGCTTCCAGCAGCGTTCACCATGCGTTCTGGAGAAGATGGCCGCCGAGGAGCAGAGAGGAGGCTGGCCTGGGGGAGGAGCGCTGCCACAGGACCAGTCGGCAGCATGCAGAGAGGGCTGTGTGCAGCGGGGGAGGCGCCGGCTGTGAGACAGGGAAGGCGCGCTCCCCTGGCATGCATTTAACCCCTGGGACGCCGCAGCGCTACCGCTCTGCTGCGGTCCGCTGTCCCAGGGGGTAGTGGAAGCGCAGGTTGGTCGCCTGGCTCCACGCTGCAGCCAGTCCCCAGGGAGCCCCCTGCCTGGGGACTTAGGACCATGTGATCAGCGGGGACCCACCGCGGGACCCCGCTGCTTACCTCTGTCCCCCTTGAATCCGGCCATGGTCCGGAGCATCTGGGGTCACCGCTAGCTGTGACCCCAGACGCCCACCAGCATCCCCGGATCAGTACCGGCGTTCTGGTACCGGCGGGGTGTAGGGAAGACAGCATGGACGTCAGGACTGACTGTCCATGCTGTTAATCCAGTTGTGCAGCCACAGCTGCATGAAGAATAAGCTTCAGGGGCTCTTCTAGCCCCCACTCCAACAGGTGCACCCGACTCCGGCCGGGCACCAAACTAAACTGAGGTGCCTTGGCTCGGGGGCGGGGTATAGGAGGGGGACCTAGTGCATCCTGGGAGGCTGAAAGCTTAACTCTTTGGTGCCCTGCGACTGACGTCACACCTATACCCCAAGGTATCCTGTGGATACCCTATGGACCCTGAAGTAGAAATAGGAAATGTGACTTCCATATTAAGACAGTATGCCATTAAACCATACTTGCCAACTCTCCCTGATTGTCAGGGAGACTCCCTGAAATAGTAGAAATCTCCCTGTCTCCCTGATTGCACCTTACCCCCAATTATGAAGCTGTTATCTAAAAAATAAAACTGAGATATATACATTCAGATGGGATCATTAGTATTTTCCTGCATTGGTTATAAGACACAATAATCCCTATGGCTACATGTATTTTCTGGAAAGTATCAGTGTATTTTCATCAACAAGTAGATCTTACAAACTGCTTAGGGGCTCATTTACATTTGAATGTAAGTCACTGTTATGGCACGCCTCTCAGATGTAGCAGTACACGCCCACTTTACCGCCGCGCTCATAGGTGCTGCTTTCACAATCTCCCTGAAATGCTTTTTCAAAAGTAGGCAAATATGCATTAAACTGCTCTATACATGTTAAGGCAGAATGCCATTAAAATGCTTTCAACATATTAGGACAGTACACCATTAAACTGCTGTATACATACCGTTTGAAGCTAGCCAGGCACTAAGTGAGTTATTTTATGTGCATTTAGGATTCATTTCCAACATTAACTAGTACATGTCAAGGCCCCAAAGGGTGATATTTATGACACTGGTGCACAATCTAAGACCAGGAAATACTGCTACAAAGAGACAGCAGATGGAGATATGAAACTGACTGCATCTGGTAGATCATATGACTTCATTTCTGAGAAAAACACACTGAGCTGCATACTCACCGCATCCTTCTCTATGATTCGGTTAAGCATGACAATTGCTTTGCTTTTCTGCTGCCAGACCATTAACCAGAAATGACAGCAGGTATTGGTAAGGGGGCCCTGTTGGAAAGAAAAAAAAACAAATGATGAAATAAAGGTTACCGTTAATTACCCTCTCTAGTCCCAAATTAAACAAACTTTAATTTTAAGTAAAGTTAAGCCTGCACAAATGAGAAGTACACTTTTGGAGGTACAAACAAGCACATTCCTTACATAGGAGATTCTTCTGCAGCTTACACCACCGAAGTCTTTTAGGTCAGGATTCCACTGACCACCAGATAATGGAGAGCTACAATTCTGTGTCTTATCTGCATCTGAAATTAACTTATTCTAACACATGATATATGTTCAACCATTGTACAGAAGAACTACTGTAAATACACATCATCACAGCAATTGTAATACTGCAAATAAGAAAATAAAAATTACCATGTTTAACTAATTTTTATTTAAAAAAAATAAAGATTTCTTTAAAACAAAATAAGCTTTAACTTTTGATTTTTAAAATAATGGTAAGCTACCAAATAACCTTCAAAAGTACCACATTTCACAATAATAGGCTAAAGCAATATAATTTGTGAAAAAAACACAACACCTCCTATCTATAACAACATATCAGCAAGTATTTACAAAAAGTGTTATAAAATAGCAGGAAGGAGCTGGGAGCAGTAAGTGAAGACTATGTGGGTCCATATGACCCTAGCATGGCTGGACTGCAAATACTAGAAGGGCCGATGGCCAGATGGGCCGGTCTGGCCGAGCTGCTCCACCTCCTGATGCTCTGCTGGCTTACTGGTGCATATTGCGAGGCCGTGCGTGCTACAAGGATAATCAGAAGAAAAGCTCCCCTGAAGTCCAGAGAGAATAGCTCCACGTCACGTGACAAAAAATGCCCCATGTGACCATCCCTGAGACTCATGGGATAAGGAGTTTCACATATGTAAACAAAACGTTATGTGCTCTAATGGAGCTATTCTCTCTGGACATCAGGAGAGCCTTTCTTATGATTATTGTCCATTATGATTAGAACATCTAATAGGGGTTGTTTATGTGAAGTTTCACTGAGTACCTAGGTGTACATGCTTCTGCGTTGCAGCGGACTTCCGGGTCACATGGATTGTCATGTGACGCGGGTGTATGCTGGTACGTTGAGCATGAGAGATAAATATGCCTTTTTTCTTTAGATGTGTTATGTGACATGTAGGATTTTAGATATATTTATTTCATAAACATTGGACAGTTGATGACTTGTATTTTGTATTTAAAATTGTAATCATGATTGATTGATTCACACATGTGCCACTTGTTTCTTGATTGAGAACCACATATATATGCCGCTATGGATCACTTATGGATATGCTCCTGAGGAAGCTGGATGTATTCCTAACCTTCAAAACGCGTTGAGCCTATAGACCCGGTGATATTCCTTCCTTGCTGGCAGCATTCACCTATTTGGACTTTTAATCCCTGTTTACTTTGGCATCATCATTCTTCTCCGGTGGAACACCACAGCCCTGGATTAATACTGCAATGGCCGCTGCATGCCGCCAAGGACTGTGACAATCTCGTGACCTATACTGGTAATTTCATCAACTAAGGGACATTTTAAGTCTTACCATTTGATTCACCCAGCACATGACTGTTATTTCAGGAGGGAGTATCTATCAAGGAACTTACTCTTGGTTCTTTCACATCATTATTGGTGACATTTTAATATGTATTATAATTTCATTTATACATCTCTGATGTTTTTTGAGAATTATTGTAATTGATTTTATTAAATTGTTGTTTTTTATGATATCAACTGTCCATTGGTATTTTTGGCATTAGTGCTGGTATCTTATATATTATTTGTCTTGATTAAATGATTATGCTGGGAAAACAATGGCGTCATTAAGCCCCACCCCCCAATGATAACTGCATACATTGTTATAAGCCAAAAAATAGGGGAAAGAACATTCAAAAAGTACTGTATCTATCAATCCTAGCACCCACAGGCTTGGGTGTACCCTCTTTGAAATGACTTTAGAAATCATTATGATGTCCAACAATAGAGGAATATTTCCCCAACCCTTCAATAAACTCAGGGGCACCTTTAAAGAGGAGAGGCCCCGTTTCAAATGATGTGGCCCATTTGTGATTATTGCCTGGGGAACACCTGCACTGCAGAAATCGTAGTAGAGACGGAAGGTGGGGTAGGACACTTTACATGCACAATCTCGCTCATCATGGCAAATACACTCTTGGGAGCGCCTTCATTTGAAAGATGGGAGTATCTTCTTTCAAACAATATGCGCTCTCAATAGTTCTGGTCTAACATACCCTATACTACAGGAAACATTAATTTATCCAGAGAAAGTGGGAATTTTAATGCCCAGACCTCCCCCCATCCTGGCATCAATAAAAGAGGGGTTCCTTAATTCCATATTATATCTACCTATTTTGTGTGTTTCATTCAAATAAATGAAAAAAAAAAAAAAAAAAAGGAATAAAATGCATTTTAATTTGACCTAACCTAAGTATACAAGCTGGCCTTTGGCTGCTTTGGAAAGGTGGAATAATGCTTGTGCAAAAACTTCAAAGTATTTCTTGTTGGTGGTATAAAAGAATAAAAAATACACACATTTACTTTTAGTTCACTTTCTTGCAATTTCAATAAGAAAAAAAAAGCACTTTTGGCCATTTTGCAGAGACTAGTTTTGCTATGTGAGGAGAAATATGAAGACTAATGCTATTTTCTGGAAATTGAAAGACACTTGAAAAAACAAATTTTTTTCCAGTCTTCAGCTGTGCTAGGGAGTTAGATTACTGCCCCAGTGTAAACTTCTCAGCACACTTTGTGCAGGTAAATGACTTCTGAGACACCTTAGAGCCCCTTCCAGCCATGGTACATACAGACTCCACACAAACAACAGTAAAGCATAGTGGAAAAGGACAGGTAGAGACTAAGATAGGTTTAGAGGCAGGAGAGAAGGGCTTAGATAAGGATAACTTGCCCTAATAGCGCTCCTAGCAGTGCTAAAAAATGCTAGTCATTAATAACAAGCAACCACTTTCTGCCATAAATGCTCTCCTGACAAGCCTAAACCCCACTGTTCACTTACAGGTTTAGGTCAGGCTATCAGTCTCATGCAGCAGCAATTTTCTGATTGCAGCAGTCCGTGTCCTCCATGTAATGGCCGCCAGCACGCGTCAGAGAAGCGATGAGGCCGCTGGGAGGAAGGAGCAGGACTCCGGAGTTAGGCTCCGCCCCCTGCCATGGCGCTTAACCTGAACTGTGAAGCACGCTGTGTGAGGGAGACCTCACACAGAGAATGATGCCGCTTGGCTGCCCTGCTACTCAGAGCAGCCTGCTGCTATAAACAACACCGCCAATGAACCTGGCTACCCCAATAGTTGGGGAGCCAGGTTATACTCACGTAACCGCCTCCGTTGCCGGTGGCGGTTTGACTAATGGAGGGCCTCAATGCGCGCTGCACGCAGCGGCATGCAGAACCCCCTTTGTAGAGGCAGTGGTCGCTGTAGTCGGGGACCCCAGACGAACTGCGAGTGGGTCCCCGCTGCCTGTCCTCTTGCATACATTTCTTCAGCGCAGCAGCGCTACTAATAAAACTAAAGACATAACCCTTAGGAGAAGTGTATAACACTACCAGCTACCCTCGGGCACAAACTAAGACTGAGCTTGGAGGGGGGTATAGAGGGTGAGGAGCTAGTCACATTTTTAAAATTTAAAGTGCCAGCTCCCACTTAGCACACGTCTATACCCCAGTGTCATGAAGCCTCCTGTGTCCCCTAGTGGATGAAGGAGAAAGTAAATTTATTGGTGTTCGACTGATTTTCCTTGCGATATGTTCTTCTGCTTTGCTCTCAGTCCATACACCAATAGGAGATACTTCTGCTTACATATAAGGCTGTCAATAAAACTACATCTTCGCTTATTTTAACATTCTCCCAACTTACCCTATCCGCTCTGCACAAGATCTGCGTCACTCATCCACATTCATTACCTGCTCCCAAACTTTCAAAAGACTCTGGGCCTGATTCAGAGCCGGACGCTATTTGCGCTCGCTCGTTCAGAAAAAGGGGCCGGCTATTTAAATTGAGCGCTCGCTCTTTGCGGTCTGTTGACACCTCTATGTCTGAGCGAGCGAGCGAACGAAACATGCGCTCGCTATTTTGAAAAGACGCCCCCTGGCAGCTCGCATCATACGTCATCTCCGCTATTTATTAGATTAATCGAGTATATCGAAAGGCATCTGAACTGCTCGCAGTGCTTGTGGTAGGATTTTCCTACCGCAATCATGCGAACAGTTCAGGCTAAGAAACAACCAAGTGACGTGGTCGATGACGCTGCTTTGTTAATTATGCACACCCTTAAAACGCCCGTTTTGACCTTTTGGCACGCCTGCGTTCGGATCACCACTCCCCGTTTTCAAGCACCTTCCCCTGTTACCACCCACAAACGCCTCATCTTGTCACTCAAATTAGCAGGCACTCGCTATTTTGCGAACGCTCAATTTCCGACCGCAATGACTGGTTGGCGCATGCGCATTACGACCCATACGCATGCGCAGATGTGCGAACATCGCTGGGAGCGAACGAGCGGCCGCTTACGAGCGGCTCTGAATCAGGCCCTCTATGCATATATCTTGGAGGCAAGAGCAGATTGCTGTGCAACACAACTGTTTGCACCTAAAAGTACACTGAAACCAGACAATGACAACCTTCATATACAGACAAGGAGGCACATGGTGATAGAGATAAACACTCATATCATGGGTAGAGAACAATCTAAGGTTCCACACCATTATTGCAGCAGGAGGGATGGTATGCAGTGTAGGGGAAAGCGGGGCTTGTTGTTACAAAAATACAGACATTCAAATATCTCAAAAATCTTTAAATCACAGCCAAACAGAAAAATTTACAAACAAAACTGTATTCTTTCTTCTATTTAATTGGGTGTAAGTTACATCCAATAATTTTCAACAATGAAAAACATGTTTTTCCAGAACAAAAATAATTGTTACAATCTGCCCCCACGGGGGGTAAGTTGTTACCAATAAAATAATCTATACAAAATCTTAAAACAAAAAGTGTTCAATAGAAAACTTTGTACGTTTATCACAAAATCACATTTGCCATATATTTAGTATATGGGGCCATATTCAATGAGCGTCGAAAAGCCATTTCCGGCAAAAAAATTTCGCCGGTGACATAATTTTGGCAGCGGAAACTTATCCCCATATTCAATTGTGGTGACTTTTCGCTGGTACGGAAACACAATGCGATGTACCCGGCGGAAAAGTTTTGCCTATTGTTGAAAAAAAAAAAAATGCAAAATAGCAGTTTTGGGGTGCAAAAGGTGGGGAAACCACCCTGCACCCTTAGGACAGGTCCCCATAGGTAAACTGCATCAAAAAAATACTAAAAAAAATGAAAACACCACCCCAAAAAATGACTTTGAAAAAGGGGGCAAAAAAGTCCAAAGTTGGGGTACAAACTTAAAAACTAGCGACTATAGACTTTGGGGGGGTCTGCAAGTATGGGGGGGTTTTTCTTTTATTGCAGGTGCGTTTTTCCAAAGCTCACTTTTGCGATTTTTAACCATGCTGGCACCTATTTTCATGTACCCCAAATTTGCTGGGACTAGTTTTTATACACCAAAAAAAAAATGCTAAATGCTCTTCTTCACCACTTGTGCAAAAACGCAAATTAGCAGCTATTGAGAGCATTTAAGTACCCCAAATAGCTTCTGCAGGGCTATTCGGGGGCATCTAACATGATCCCCAATGTTCGTGCATTTTTTGGGGGGTGTCAGGCTGATTTCCCCAAATCTGTCAGCATTTTTCACCTGATTGCGTTTCGCCGGGTGCCGTTTTCGCCGATTTCTAATTGAATATGGGGATAAGCGGGGACACGCGCAATACTTACGCAATGAAAACCAGCGATGTTGCCGAAAAGTCCGGCATGCGAAAAGTGCGGGACTTTTCGCATCGAATTGAATATTTACCACAGTCTGATGGCAATGACACTCATCACTGAGTGGTCTAATCCATTTCAATGATGTTAAAATTTTTATTAATCTCAATGGTAACATATTGTAAATGCAATGATGATGCAGTTAAGAAGCGTATACATATGCATTTGGGTTGAATAATATGCCTTCCAATTTTGACAGACTTTGGTTATAAAAATAAATAAATAAAACAGAAGTTACTAGAAAATAAATGGTGTATCTCTAATTTTTATTAACCTTTATAAAAAACAAAAAACAAAAAAAGGTTTTCTAAACTATATTTTAATTTTATCATAGCAGTGTGGGTTGTTATTATATTTTGATATACACCTAAATCCTCATCAACATTTAGTACTCATCAAGATGGCTCACAGAGCCATATAAGTAGTAAAGAGTCTTTGTTTGCTGAAAAGATTTCAGCACACACCCGACATTTCCATCATAATAGTGGTGGCAAGATATCTGGCCTAAACCATTGAGGCATCCCCCCCCATTAATCCAATAAACCACAGCTGTTCAGCACTGAATCTGGTCCTCTGGTGAACAAATCTGTGCATACACTTTAGCAGCCTTGGAAATGTGAAGGCCCCCATACATCAGAGATTGATTGCAGCAATCATGCAATTTGCAATCGATTGTGTATAAAAATCTTTCCCTTTCTCAATCGATTGCAAATTGCACGATTGCTGCAATCAATCTCTGATGTATGGGGGCCTTAAGAGTCTCCAAAAGTAGTATTCACTATACACTTACTTGTGTAAGAATATAATTTCTTTGGGCTTCTTCAACAACAACAAGACTTGCATTGATGTAATCATTTTCCACGTTTTGAAGTTTGACACGACTATGGTCATCTGCAAAAATAAAATCAAAATTGCAGTTACTTAAGAGACATATGCTGGCCACACACTTAGCAAGATTTTACCCGATCTGGCCGATTCCGACACATTGGAAGGACAGATCGTGTAAAATATGGCCAAATCCTGAGTAAATCATGAGTCCCCACTCACGATGCGATGTGCATCCCCGCTGGTTGCACATCGCATCTTCAGATCTGCCGTGCAGTAGGGCAGATCTGACAATCTAGGACACGATGCACTGTGAAAGTCTGGATGCAGGAGAGATCGTATGAAGATTGGACACCAAATTGTGTGCAGATTGTGTGCAGAGCTGCCGGGGAGAGTTTCAAGGGAAATCGTAGACAAATCATACACATCGGCTAATAGTGTGCAGATCACCATGTGTGTGGCCACCTTTAATCTAAGGGAAAAAACACAATGTAAAAAGTGCCTCTAATTTAATCTGGATATATAAAATAAAAATAAAAAAAATAACTGCCCACCAACGCCATAGCGCAAAAAAACTCTATAAAACAGAAGTCCACTGCAAATCTTAAAAATTATACCAAAGTATGTTCAACATAAATTCCAATCATAAGCAGGGACACAGTAGAATGTTGTCAATTATGACCAAACATGTAATTTGACATTTGGGGGCATATTCAATTGGTGGCGAGAAAATCAAAAAACCAGCACCCTCTGGGTTTTCCTGCAGGTGCAGGATTTTTGCCTTTCAATTAGGAGTGAGGTTTTTGATTTTTTGAGAACCGGGAGGTTTTTTTTTTGTGCACCTCCAGAGCACGACCAATTTTTTCTAAAATCCACAATTTTAGGATAAAAGGTCGGGAAATGCTCTGGGACCCCGGCGGCACCCTTCCTAATGACTAATTAAGCAATTGGAAGTTTCCAATTGGCTTAGTCAGTAATACTCACCTTCCGGTCTCCTGCAGCAGCGGTGAGTAGTGTGTGAGACCCACGGTGTGTATACGTGTCCCCAGTGTGAGTATGCCCCCCATAAAGGGTGCTGAGAGAGCTACATCTCCCAGCAGCCCCCTCCCCCGTGAGAAGATGGAGGGGAGGCCACCAGGAGCCACAGAGACCACTGGGAAGGGAAGTGTCATTTTTTTTACGCGGCGCTGTGTTTTTAGCTCTGAAAACCCTGCAACCACTTTTTATTAATTGGATACCGCGGGTATTGGGAGAGTGCATACCTGCGGTAATCCAAAATTGGGCGCAAGGTTTTTTCCTCACTAAACCTCACGTCCAATTGAATATGCCCCATAGGCACTGAATTATTTTTTTGGTGGTTTTGCTTTATCAATGCAAGGAATACAAAAAACTAAAATTTGTAATTAATTCAGTTACCTACTTATTTAATAGGGTTTACTTAGTCAAGCAATCAAAAGGGTGGGAAATAACATACACCACACACACACACACACACACACACACACACACACACACACACACACACACACACACACACACACACACATATATATATACACACACATGCCTTGCAAAATTATTCACCCCCTTGGCTTTTTACCTTTTATTTTACATTACAACCTGTCATTTATTTATTTTTTTAATCTGAATTTTATGTGGTGGATCTGCACAAAGTAGTTAATTTGTTGAAGTGAAATGAGAATATATATAAAAAAAGACTTTATAAATAAAAATCTGAAAATTGGCATGTGCATATGTAAATCACCTCCTTTGCTATGATTACATATTGGAATTTTTTTTTTTTTTTTTTATAACCCAACGCAGAATTGTACTTCTCGACAACTTTGTCCCTGACTTATTTGGAGAGCTCCTTGGTCTTCATGGTGTGATGCCTCTTGCTTAGTGGTGTTGCAGGCTTTGGGGCCTTTCAGAAAAGGTGCGTTTATACTGACAGATCATGTGACACTTAGATTTCACACAGGTGGACTTCATTTCACTAATTATGTGACTTCTGAAGGTAATTGGTTGCACCAGAACTTTTGAGGGGCTTCATAGCAAAGGGGATGATTACATATGCACAATTTTAATTATAAAGATTCTTTTTTATATATATTTTTCTCATTTCACTTCAGCAAATTAGACTATTTTGTGCAGATCCATCACTTAAAGTTCAGATTAAAAAAAATTGTAATGCAACAAAAAAGCTAAAAAGCCAAGGGGGGTGAATACTTTTGCAAGGCACTGTATATATATATATATATATATATATATCTATATCCACACAGTTTTAATATACAGACTAAAAGATCTTATATTTTTATATCCAGGATGGGCCATATTACCGTGGTAAAGAGGATTGTACTCCCTGGTCTCCTATACCATTTTCATACTGTCCCTATTTGTGTTCCTTCTAAGGTCTTCAAATGTTACCATTTGTCTCAATGTATGTTTTGGACCTGCCCTAGTCCCAATAAAACTGTCGGCTCCTCTCGGCCCGCTTTGCACTTTGGGGGAGACCTCACGATGTCTCTCTCATCAGCCGCTGCAGGGGGAGCCGGAAGGCGGAGCTCATGAGTGAACTCCAGCTGTCTACCACCGTGGACTCAGCAGCCAACGAGAGCCTGTCTGACTTTCATTGGCTGCTATAACAAACACACCACTGCTGCTGGCGGCGGCAGTGTTTGTAACTGTGTAGTGCGGTCTGCACTACACTTCAATACTGTGGGGCCTGGGGGACACCGGCGGCGGGTGCAGCGGCGCTTTTGGATGCAGGTGACTATGGGCCACTGCACCACAGCAGGCACCGGTGCAAGCCACCGGCTGCACCGCAGCTAGTTCAGCCAATGCACTGGACATCAATACTGATATACAAATTATATCAGGGGAGATACCATACAGTAACTGATGGAGTAAAGGAATGATTTATTAAACAATGCCCAGCAAGCTTAATACATTGTATTGATTGGTGCAAATGTAAACTCTTTAAAACTAACAAGCAAACAAAAAAGGTGATCACTGTTTGAAAGAAAGAGAATGTGTAAATTGACCTATCCTAGGCCACAGGTCCTGAAAGTTTGACAGTTAATGTGAACAAAAATAAATAATAAACATAACAACCAAGTGCTGACTTATTAGAGGACCATGTGCAACATTAATGCAACATTGTCACCGAGTTGCATGGTTGTATAGTGGCGACACGTTCTCGGTTTCTGCTTCAATTGAGTTGGCAAGACACTATCGACATTTGTTACTGGAATATCGCACAAACACATGATTCACTCATCAACTATTATCAACAGATTTACAGGAAAAGCTCTGTATAAACCGTCACTTGATAAATACAATCTGCTTATTAAACAAATAATATTCAAGGACAGATCATGAAAAGTATTTCCGAGACAAATCGTTTCTAAATACAGCCACATTTTTCCTCTTCACCAAAAGTAAGGCTCAATCTACAGAAGCATACAAACTACCTTTCTTTCTGTATGAATAAAGTTAACAAAAATTACAATTTCTTAAGCTTCTGAAATACAGTAGATTGACTTTGACACGACTGCTACATTTCACAGCCAAAAAGACCTTATCCATGGCACCAGAGACATCCTCCCAAAACAATATTAAAATGTCCTTTTTTTTTTCTAACTAAACAAGTTTCAAAGTTTAATTGTGGGAAAAGTAGAGACCCATGGGAGCTATTATGAAGTCACTAAGAAGTAATACACAATGATAAAATTATTAAAATAATGGAAATAATAATTAATATGAGTTGCACAACAAATGCCGATAGTCCATACAGGAAAGTCACCTGTATAGTGGTAGAGAAACAAAATTTCACCACAATATAAGTCACCATCAGCTGCTAACTGCCATTTTACAGGCGGTGTTTGAAAAATGACAGGAGCTGATTGGTTGGACCATTTAAGAGTAGGTACTCATGATAACAAGCATATTGTAAGGCGCTGCAGAACACTTGTAGCGGCATATACATAAAGGATAATAAATAATATCACTTTTTATTAAATGGAGCCCCAAGTAACTAGTTCCGTACAAATTACAGGTTGCCATAGTCACAGATAAACATCAGAAGTCATTTTGTCACTGAACTGCGATCACGTGACTATGAGCAACAGCTGCACATAGTAGACTATCAGGACGATGTGCGCCCTGAACGAACATCGCCCAGTGTATCCCCGGCAGGGGTGTGCTCAGTGTAGTTAACGACACTGAGCACACACACTGAACGAAATCAAGAATGATTTAGTTGAGTGCCGGGCTCCCTCCCTCATCCCCGAACATGTCCAACCTGACAATATTGTCAGGTTGGACAGGAAGTTCAGACGATGAACGAAAACTACAAACGGCAAACGGCAGCGCGCATTTGTAGTTTTCGTTCATCTTTTTGGGACAAATACTGAACGATTTTTTGAACGATTTGTCGTTAACACACCTTTACATTATAAATATTTTTACTATGCAACTATTGAAACTTCTCTTCTTACTCTTATGAAGTTGTTTCAACATGATATTTTTTTATATGTACAGTGTGTGAGGGTTGTGGCAATCCCTCCCCTTCCACTGCAGGTGCATGGCGGTTAATCATTAAGTATATACACCTATGATCAGACATGCCTCTGAAGAAGCGCATTTAATCAGCAAAATGCGCTAGTCCATTTATATCTGCTATTAGGCTACCTCCTTACATTTCCATCACACTGGACTGCCCTGGAAAACATGCAGCACTTTTCTCACTCAATTCATGCCTGGTGTGTGTGAGCCGCCAAGTCCCATGCAACTCTGCTAGGGTCTTTTTTTTGCAGAAAATGTGTCTAAGTCGCAATACGATATGACTAGGATGCACCGGGAGACAGTGCTGATTAATTTAATATGTAACACTTGTATATATGTGTGCGAATGAGTCTGTAAATGGAACTTGATGTGGAAAAAAGCTGCGGCCGCTGCATCATAGCACTTCAAATGCTGACTCAAGAGATTCAGTCGCACAAATATATATACAAGTATCTCATATCAAATTAATCAGTAGTCTCCTGACACATCCTAGCCGCATCAGTCTCATAGGACCAGGCGCACCAGGAGGGACGGTATACAATCGGAAGCCGGCTGCCGGAATCCCAACAGCCAGCTTCCCGACTGCTTTATCCCGGCGTGGGATAAATGACCGGCGTCTATATCTAGACACCTGTCATTTCTCCGACGCCGGGAGACCGGCATCCCGATTGAAGGGATGCCGGGCGCCGCGTGCGGACAGCTGCGGGGGGGAGGGGGGGGGAGGGTTAGGTTTAGGCCACCCAGGGGGGGGACTTGGGGTCAGGCACCCCCCGGGAGGGTTAAGCAGCCCTGGGGGGACTTTGGGTTAGGCACCCCCCTGGGGGACTTAAGTTTAGGCAGCGGGGAAGGTTAGGGTTAGGCACTTAGAGGGGTGATTAGGGTTAGGCACTTGGGGGGGAGGTTAGGCACTTGGGGGGGAGGTTAGGCTTAGGCACCCCTAAGGAGAGTTAGGGTTAGGGGGTTAGGTTAGTTTATACTTACCTTAGCGACGATCGGGATTTCCAGCGCTGTCGGGCTTCCGCTGCCGGAAACTCTGCTTTTGTCGGCCAGGCGCTGCCGGGAATCATACAGATTCCGGAGGGACTGTTTGGCACGACAGCAGCAAAGACAAGTGAGGACACAACTGTATGCTGCCCAATTAATTATGGACTATAATATTTTGATTTTTCATATGCACATTAATATATCCTCTTTTTTATGTGTTTTATGTTTGAATTGTAGGATTATGAATAGATGTATTGTTAATATTCTACTATGCTGCTTAGTAGTATAGAATAAAACATTACTCTCACCAAGTGTTGCCTATTATGTAGTTGTTTAATCTACATTGTGCATGTTCATCTATGCAAAGTCAAATTACTAATTATACAGCAGAGAAAGAAATAGTCTGTAATTATATGAAAGGCGGCATTTGAAGAAAAAAAAACAAAAAAACAACATCACACCATTAGGTGCAAATATGCGTAAATATTGGTCAGAACAGAGAAAACGAAGTTTAATTCTTCTTCAGTTTTTGGAAGATGGAGGCCATGCAAGCTTGATCAAATGGCACACTTGGTAGGACGGAACATTGGAGTACTTTTACAACATAAGTCTAGTACATTGTAAAGTGCTACAGTATATATTATATACTGTAAGTGAACACTATAGCTTAATATACAGTAAACAAAAATATGAGATATGGTAAGAACTTACCCTTGTTATCTCTATTTCTACGAAGTCCATAGGGTTCCACAGGATACCTTGGGGTATAGGTGTGACGTCAGTCATCGGGCACCATAGAGTTAAGCTTTCAGCCTCCCATGATGCACTAGGGTCCCCCTCCTATACCCCGCCCCCGAGCCAAGGCATCTCAGTTAGTTACCAAGCCATAGGCCGGAAGAGAGAGAAAAAAGATCTGGACACACACACAAGAATCACATTCTCACCAGAGGGAGACGGAAAAAACGGTGACCAGAGCAAAGCCCATCTGCAGCACAGGTGCGACAGGGCGGGAGTCCTGTGGAACCCTATGGACTTCATAGAAATAGAGATAACAAGGGTAAGTTCTTACCATATCTCATATTTTCCACTTCAGGGTCCATAGGGTATCCACAGGATACCTTGGGGATGTCCCAAAGCAGTATCCTTTAAGGGTGGGGACGCTCCTGTGCAGAAAGGAGAATCCGCTGCCCGAAGGAAGCATCCTGAGAGGCGAAGGTGTCAAACCTGTAATACCTCACGAAGGTATGGACAGAGGACCACGTAGCAGCCTTGCAGATCTGGACTGCAGAGGCACCACGTCGAGCTGCCCACGAAGGACCCACAGACCTAGTGGAATGAGCCTTCACAGAAGGAGGAACCGGCAGGCCTTCATGAAGATAAGCTTCAGAAATAGCCATACGGATCCAGGCTGCCAAAGTTTGCTTTGAAGCAGGCCAACCCTTTTTATGGAAGCTATAGAGGACAAACAAGGTGTCCGACTTCCTAAACGAAGAAGTGCGGTCAACATAAGTCATTAAGGCCCGCACAACATCCAAAGAGGCCTCACCCACGGAAAGACCAGGTGAGTTAAAGGCCGGAACAACGATTTCCTCGTTAACATGAAACTGGGAAACAACTTTGGGAAGAAACTCGGGCCGAGTGCGGAGCACTGCCCTGTTCCCATGAAAAACCAAGAAAGGGGGTCTACAACAAAGAGCCCCTAAATCAGAAACACGTCTGGCCGAAGCAATAGCCAGAAGGAAAACTTAGCTGTTAGCCATTTAAGATCCACTGAGCCCAGTGGTTCAAACGGCGGTCCCTGGAGAGCCCTCAGGACCACAGCCAAATCCCAAGGCGCCACAGGTGGAACAAAGGGCGGCTGAATGCGGAGAACACCTTGCATAAAGGTGCGCACATCCGGGATTGTAGCAATCCTACGGTGAAACCAGACAGACAGGGCCGAAACCTGTACCTTCAAAGAAGCAAGGCGAAGCCCATGATCTAGTCCCGCTTGTAGGAAGGCGAGTATCCGAGACAGACGAAACTCCCGCGGTGCATAACCTCTCGGTCGACAGCACTGGAAGAACGTATGCCACACGCGATGTTATATCCTCGCGGAAGACGGTTTCCGAGCTCGTAACATGGTACGCACTACAGAACTGGAAAACCCCCTGGACCTCAGCATGGCTGTCTCAACAGCCACGCCGTCAAAGACAGCCGAGTCAGGTCCGGGTAAAGACAAGGACCCTGTGACAGAAGGACCGGTCGTAGCGGCAACCGCAGGACTGTCCACGGACAGACCCTGAAGGTCTGAGAACCAGTGCCGTCTGGGCCACGCGGGAGCTATCAACAGGAGAGTCCCTCCTTCCTGTTTGAATTTCCGGATTACCCGTGGAAGAAGGGAGACCGGAGGGAACAGGTATGCGAACCGGAACGTCCACCGGACGGACAGAGCATCCACCAGAGACGCCCCTTCGTCTCTTGTGCGAGACCCGTACACCGGCAACTTGTTGTTGTGCCGGGACGCCAGGAGGTCGATCTCTGGAAGACCCCATCTGTCCACCAGCAGTTGAAAAACGTCCGGGTGCAGGGACCATTCCCCCGGATGAACGTCCTGGCGACTTAGAAAGTCCGCCTCCCAATTTAGCACTCCCGGAATGAAGACCGCTGATATGGCCGGAAGATTGCGCTTCGCCCATACCAGGATCCGAGAGACCTCCATGAGAGCCGCCCGACTTCGGGTTCCTCCTTGCCTGTTTATGTAGGCCACGGTGGTAGCGTTGTCCGACTGGACCTGTACCGGACGACCCTGGAGAACCCGATGTGCTTGCTGGAGAGCATTGAAGACCGCACGGAGTTCCAAGATATTGATTGGAAGCTCCGCTTCTGTCGGCGTCCACCTGCCCTGGAACAAGTGTGGACCCGAAACTGCTCCCCAGCCCTGAAGACTGGCGTCCGTTGTCAACAGGACCCAATTTGGAACCCAGAACGGACGTCCCTTGCTGAGATGGGTCGTCTGTAACCACCAGGCAAGGGACAGGCGAACCTCCGGGGTGAGCACAATCATCTGGGACTTTAGAGACTGAGGCAGCCCGTTCCACTTGGACAGGATCAGGTGCTGCAGAGGTCTGGAGTGAAACTGGGCATATTCCACCATGTTGAACACCGACACCATGGAGCCCAGTAACCTCATCGCCGAGTGTAGAGACACCCGGCGGCTGTGCAGACAACTGCGCACCCTCGACTGTAAAGCAGAGATCTTTTCCCCCGTCACAAAGATCCTTTGCTGTTCCGAGTCCAATAAGGCTCCGAGGTGCAGAATCCGCCGAGACAGGATTAGAGTGGACTTCTGCCAGTTGATTAGCCAGCCGTGCCATTGCAGTAGCGCAATGGTCAGGTCCAAGTGGCGTAGAAGGAGCTCTGGAGATCCCGCCACCAATAAAAGGTCGTCCAAGTACGGCAACATGCGGACTCCCTGCAGCCGCAGAGAAGCCGCCATGACCGCCATCACCTTGGTGAACACACGTGGTGCTGTCGCCAGGCCAAAAGGTAACGCCCGAAACTGGAAGTGGTCGCTGCGGATTGCAAACCTGAGGAACTGTTGATGGCGCAAAAGAATAGGGACATGCAGGTAAGCGTCCTGTATGTCCAATGACACTATGTAGTCCCCAGGTTCCAGCGCCAGAATGATGGACCGTAGGGTCTCCATCCGCAACTTCGGTACCCGCAAAGACTTGTTGAGAGCTTTGAGGTTGAGAATCGGACGATACGACCCATTGGGTTTCTGTACCAAAAAAAGATTTGAAAAGAAACCCTGGCCCCTCTGGGAGAATGGAACAGGCACTATAACTCCAGCCTGGAGCATAGTGTGCAATACCTTCCGCAGCTCCGTAGCCTTGTTCCGGTCTGATGGTAGACCCGTGGTGAAGAATCGAGCTGGGGGTCTGTGCCGGAAAGAGAGGGCGTACCCGTGGGAGACCACCTCGAGATCCCAAGTGTCTGTCGTAGTGATCGACCAAAACTGGGCGAACTGCAGCAGGCGGCCTCCCACCTTGGGATCCCCCAAAGGGCTTGTCATCTGGCTTAGGGGCCGGACATCTGGTACTCCATGCCTGCTTCCGGGGCTTGGCCGATTTCTTAGGGCCAGCCTGTCGAGGAAAACACTGTGGTTTGGGCCTGCCCTGGGCCCTATAAGACCGAAAGGACGATGGTCCAGAACCAGAAGGAGCAGCAGCCGACGGGAGACAAGCCGATTTGGCTGCCGCCAGCGTGGCCACAATCTTGTCCAGATCCGGACCGAAGAGAACTTCTCCGGTAAATGGCAACGCCTCCAAACCCTTCTTGGAATCTGCGTCCGCCTTCGAGGATCGCAGCCACAAGGTGCGACGAGCAGCCACCGCTGCTGAAGAAATTCTAGACACCAGAGTACTAATGTCTAAGGCCGCCTCGTTGATACAAGTGGTGGAATCACGGAGATTACCAATCAACTCCGCCTGTTCGGCCGGACAGTCGGAATCAAAAGACACCTCTAATGAATCCGCCCAGCTCTCCATCGCTCTGGCAACCCAGCAAATGGCCATAGCCGGCCGTGCTGCCCCCCCCCGCTAGGGAATAAGCGGACTTCAGGCAGATCTCCACCTTGCGGTCCGTAGCATCCTTAAGGGAGGACTTGAATGGCATCGGCAATGTGGCACTACGGACAAGACGGGTCACGTGAGAATCCACCTGTGGAGGGGATTCCCACTTTGCAAAATAATTATCCGCGAACGGAGAAGCCACTGACAGGCGCCTCTGCGGCTGGTATCTTTTGCCAGGCTGTTTCCACACCTCCTCTAAATGGTCCACTAACTGACCCGAAAGAGGAAAGACTGTGGCATCGCCCTTCACATCTTTAAAAAAGGCATACTTGGATTTAGCCGCTGGGGGAACTTCGTCCTCAATCACCAAGGCTGTGCGGACTGCCCGAATAAGTCCAGGAATATATACCTTGGACTTAGCGTCAGCGTCCTTAGTATGGAGAGGTTCCTGATCGTAAGGATCCAGAATCTCCCCATCATCAGACGTCCCCTCGTCATCCTCATAAGGAGCCGACAGAGACGCCACCGGCCGTTTATGTGGCCGCATCACAGACACCCCTTGCAACACATCCGACAAGTGCTGTACAGAACTCGTCAGGGAGTTAACCCACGCCGGCTCCTGAGAAACCGGGAGCGGGGAAATAGGGAGACTGTGGGGTACCACCAATTGTCGTTGGAAACCCTGCATGGGTGACGACACCACTGACTGCTGGGACAAACCCATCGGCGGAAACGCGGGCTGCGGAGCTAACTGGCCCACTAAGGCTGTAAGCGCCTGAGCGAAACAAGCCCAGGGCGGCTCCTGTACCGGTGCTGTAACCGTAATAGGCCGTGCCATAGACAAACACTGCCGGCAGAGGCCCTCCGCGCTACCTTCCCCCTCCGCTAACGGTACTTTACACGTAGTACACTGTAGGCGGAGAGGAAAATCACTTTCAGACATGATGGCACCAAGTATGTGACCCCTCTCACCAATTATATATTAAATAGGCGAGAGACCACCCTGCAGCACCGCACCGCAAGGGCTTAGCAGAAAGGACAGGGACAGTAATAAAGCTGACAGAAGAAAAGTTACAGGTAGCAGCGCTAGCACAGTCACATACAATGCAAAGAAAAATCAATTCCTGCACTAACAGCGCTGATCACTCAACTACGCAGACACAGGGCCTGGTAGGACACAGCGCAGCATACACAGACCTGACCCAAATCGGAGGAGAGGTATGCGGGGGGACCCAGACCATGATGCTTCCGTCCAGTGCTTCCAGCAGCGTTCACCATGCGTTGGAAAGATGGCCGCCGAGGAGCAGAGAGGAGGCTGGCCTGGGGGAGGAGCGCTGCTACAGGACCAGTCGGCAGTGTGCAGAGAGGGCTGTGTGCAGCGGGGGAGGCCCTGGCTGTGAGACAGGGAAGGCGCGCTCCCCTGGCATGCATTTAACCCCCGGGACGCCGCAGCGCTACCGCTCTGCTGCGCTCCGCTGTCCCAGGGGGTAGTGGAAGCGCAGGTTCAATACCTGGCTCCACGCTGCAGCCAGTCCCCAGGGAGCCCCCTTCCTGGGGACTCTGGACCATGTAACAGCGGGGACCCACCGTGGGACCCCGCTGCTTACCTGTTGTCCCCCTTGAATCCGGCCATGGTCCGGAACATCTGGGGTCACCGCTAGCTGTGACCCCAGATGCTCACCAGCATCCCCGGATCGGTACCGGCGTTCTGGTACCGGCGGGGGTGTAGGGAAGACAGCATGGACGTCAGGACTGACTGTCCATGCTGTTCATCCAGATGTGCAGCCACAGCTGCATGAAGAAAAAGCTTCAGGGGTTCTTCTAGCCCCCACTCCAACAGGTGCACCCGACTCCGGCCGGGCACCAAACGAAACTGAGGTGCCTTGGCTCGGGGGCGGAGTATAGGAGGGGGACCCTAGTGCATCCTGGGAGGCTGAAAGCTTAACTCTATGGTGTCCGATGACTGACGTCACACCTACACCCCAAGGTATCCTGTGGATACCCTATGGACCCTGAAGTAGAAAGATGCTTTTTTAATCAAAATTCAATAAATCATCCCAGACACTGAACGTTCTCAACATTGTGTTTTCTATTATTTATTTTATTTATTAATAATACCCATGTTATCAGATAAGCCCAAGGTCACTTTCAAGAAGAGTAGTAACCTCAGAAGCTTATTGGCTTCTGTTCATGTATGATATTATGGTAGTGCATCATTATTAAACAGGTTGACACTAAACTACAGTAGTTGTTGCTTTAAATGCAACAAAACCATACGTGCCATTTGCAAATTGCCAACAGAACAGAAATTATTTTAACCAGGACAAAGTAGAGCTCCTAAGGTGACACACTTGTGTAGTCATCCATCTTTAGAATGTGTAATATGCAACAATACCATTTAGTTTTTCCACAGCAAGATACTGTTTAACATACAGATGTGTCCTCATACACTATTTGTTGCAGTCATACCAAACTTCCCTTCTCGATGTGCCAGGGGCATGCTTCTCAGCTTACGCCGAGCATCATTTTTGCGTCTTTGTTGCAATCAGATTCAACGAAACGGCTTCACAAGACTGCACAAATTAATTTGCTATGCGACACTTGTACATCTGTGTGCAACTAAACCTGTATAAAAGAGCTACGATGCAGCGTCCATGGCTTTTCTTATCATGCCAGGTTCTGTTGGACTTCGTATACAGATAAAGACTCCGTCACACACAAATATACAAGTGTTGCATACCAAATTAATCAGTATAGTCTCGTGAAGCGGTTTTGTTGCATTCTATTACGACTAAAAACACACCTTTCAGAGAAAAAAGGCAAAAAAGACACTACACCGCTCAGTGCGGCTCACTCAGGCAGCATGGCATATTAAGGCTAGGTGTATGAGGACACATCTGTAGGCAGACCAGATGGACATCGCATTGCACGGGAGACCGGACCGTCTGTTCATTGTCCACTTGTTGAAAATTAAGTGAGAGAAGGCGCACACTGCTACTTCAGGAAACGGGATTTCCCGTACCTCACTGCCTTACTGGGGACTAAAACGAGAATATCTCTGGCCAAATCGGGAGCTCCCGCCGTCCTTAGTGATATCTATCCTTTACTGCTGCAGCGGTAACTGCTAAAAGTTTTTTATAACTATTCCAAATAGCCCGTAGTGAAAGTACGGAGCTTAACAATTGTTACTATCTAGCACTGGATTTGTTACATTATTGCACCTGCTGATGCATCTGGCTGGTACGCTTCTCAAGCCATTTAGTTAGGCTTTATTTGTCTTGGAATTAGACACGATTTCTTTGGTGTCTACCACTTGATTTTGTGGATCAGAACAGAGTGATTATAGTTGAATATCGACTGTTCGTTTCATTAAGAACATTTTCCATTCATTATGGTGTTATAAAAACAAAACACCTTTCTCCATTTCAGTGTCAGTATTTATTAATTTTATTATCTTTTATGTCTATTAATTGATTTATTTTATATGTATTCATTGATAATATAAACATATATATAACAATTTATTACATGTTAACACCATTTGGCCTAATTGTCTATTTACACACAAATCACCTTCTCTAAAATATTTTAGACCATTCCCATTATTTATCATTTTCTCTATATTTACATACATACAGTACACCACCTTCAGATTTTTTAATTTTTAATTTATATAACTACACATTTTTTCAGCTATTTATATATAGATTACATTATCTACACATATTTTTCTGACATATTAGTTATGTTCCATTGGTATTTGTACCATCATGATATATGTTTAATCATTAACTTGGGTTATCCACAGCGCTGTTATTTTTTCTCTTGTATTTCACTTTTGGTTTGCAACCTTTCACAGCAGCGTGGATTGTCACTCTTGGTTTTATATTAAAAAAAAAAACTGTGTATATTAGATATCCTAATCTTCAGCGCCTGTGACTTATCTTTTTTGTTTGTTACTGGCTTCTGACAAAACTAAACTATTGAGGGCGAGTGGTAGTTAGTATAGTTTGCAAGCTCAGTGTGGCAGGGAATGATGTGAATGCTAAGAATTTTCTCTGTGCAGCACTGTGTAATACGTAGGCACTGTATACTAACTAATACCACTTTCAGACAGAAAAATCCCTAAAACCTGGGGTTTTCCCGTATCTTTCAACCCGGGAAGGACCCGGGAATTTGCTCCTAACCCCCTTTCACACAGCACATAATTCCCGGGAAATTCCCGAGTCGACCCCTTTCACACAGAACACAGATTATCCCTGCAATATACAGTGTCATAATAAATGGACTGCTTTTATGGCACACAGAGATGAGGTCATGAAAAGTGCAGCCTGTG
Source organism: Taudactylus pleione (assembly GCA_031769625.1). Taxonomy (NCBI): domain Eukaryota; kingdom Metazoa; phylum Chordata; class Amphibia; order Anura; family Myobatrachidae; genus Taudactylus; species Taudactylus pleione. The sequence continues at coordinate 41,503,929 of JAUIMM010000092.1, forward strand.
CACCGCCATCTCAGCCAATAAGCGCTGCTTACTATGCCCGGAGTAGAAAAACCCGGGTCGGCACCTTTCAGACAGCCGCCAACCCGTGTAAGACCCGGGAAAAACCCATGTAAATACCTGGGTCGAAGTACCGGGAATTAGGTCCCGTGTTGACCCTTTCAGACAGAAAAAAACCCGGGTCAACCCGGAAAATTACCGGGTTCTTTTCTCTGTCTGAAAGGGGTATAAGAAATAAAATAAAGTTAATGTATCTGGCAAAATAATTTCGGCCTTTAATTCCGATTCAATTAAAAATATTCAGATGAATCGATCTAAAAGTATTTTTGTAGTCTCATTTTTTTTTATATTTGCAGGATATAAAAACCTGTGTACGCCTCTAAAGCAAAATCAGTAATATGGGAATAAAATGTCTCAGGCATTATTGATTCTCCTGCTGAGTTGAAGATACAGCATTTATATTTTTAATGCCTCAAGACAGAGAAGAGTCTTTATGTTCCTAAATGCCAATAGGTTTCTACTAGTGTTTTTGTATACCTGGATATGCAGTTCTTACAACAAAAAGCTTAATACTATTTGCAGCTCAGTCTGGGTAGAAGTCCTATCACATATACCATTATTTAAAGAAAAAATGCGACTTCTACCCAGACTAGAACTGTGCCCATCCCACTCTCCATCATAAATGCCTTAGTTGTTACCAAACTCGCCCTGATTCTGTAAGGATCTTAATTGAAAAACTGCATGCAGGCAGCTTTGCAAATGTGACCCTTGCAGATATGGTAAGGCAGCAGGAGGCATCTTGTGCATTACTTAATCGAGCTGCGTTGTTCAACGCAGCATCGGTTAATCTGCGTACGATCGGCCGGGAGCGGTCCCGCAGCCGGCCGCCGCAGTTTTCAGGAAGAGGCCAGGAAATCTCCAGCACCAGACGGAGATCCTGGCTTCTTTACTCCCCCGCAACGCCAACGACACGCCTCACATCGCCGCCCCCTCCCGGGTCCACAAATGGCAGCAGACTGTCAATCATACAAGGGCATTGTAGTGGCTGACGCCACTACATCTAGACGCCGGTCATTTAACCCTCGCCGGGATATGACAGTCGGGAAGCCGGCTGTCGGTATAATGTCAGCCGGCTTCCCGATACACTCACACACACATATATCTCCACTAAGAACTAAACAAATGACTGTGGATTTTGGACATTCTCTCATATATAACAACTGGGCGCTACAGAGCCAGCTTGTGTGTAATACATGTTTTTAGTGTTGTGAGTCAAGTTAAAGAGTATTTGTATTGAATGTAATAAATTGTGAACAATTCTTTTTAAGAGAAGCCTTGTCCTTGGTACATTACTCAGACAAGTGCTACCATATTGCAACAAGTGTTTTATTATGTATACATTCCTTACAAGCGCAGTTCAATAATTTGTTAGTAGATAAGTCTTCTTGACATTTATTTATATTTTTACAAAAGTTATCACTTTCTATGATCTAAGAGCAAAACTGTGGCAGTACATGCTGGGAAGTTATTTGCACAGCAGCTGGTTTGCCTCAGGTTTTCTACCCCTGTTCTAGATTAAAATGCAGCCCAGCAAAGAAGTTTGTGGCCAATAAACAAAAGTAAGTTTATTAAAACATTGGGGGGGGGGGGGAGGGGGTGAATGGAACTAAAATCATCTAAAAATATAGATCTATAAAAGGGGAGATGGCATACTAGATATATATATGTGGGATGGGTACGGGATGCAGGCGTTCAGAATCCAGACGCCGGCATCACGACAGGGTTAGAATGCTGACACTTTATTGGTCGGTATCCTAACCCTCCCTCGTGCCTGAACCTAATCTACCCCTCCCTTAAACTTCCCCCCTTAGTGCCTAACCCTAACCCTTAGTGCCTAACCTTACCTTTGGGATTCTGGCGCCAGGATTCTGACAGGTGTCGGGATTCCTGTGCCGGCATTCTGACCGCCGGAATCCCCTCTGTCGGTATATTAACAGCATCCCATATATGTGGGTGGGGGAGAGAACATTGGACAGAATCACTAAAAATATGGAGAGGTGGGGAAAACAAAGGTTACTAAAAGTTCATTTTTCTTCCCCCTAGCCATTTTTCTGGGCTCTTTCAGTTCTCTTATTATGGTCAGTGTTTCAAAAGTCAGCAGAGCTTCTTTTGCTCACACATCAACAGTGTTTAGCCTACTATAACTCCTACATATCCTGCAGAGCATCTAGTGTGCAATGTATCTTCCTGTACCATTATTTGCTCTACTGATATAGCCATTGGCCACTTTAATCACATATACCCTTGATATTGCTGGCTTTCAAAAAAAGTGAGTGGACGCAGAACCTGGGTTGAGTGCCCAGAGCTATTCATTTGACTGTATTGCGCCGAGCACTTAAGTCGGGAGACGCAGCTTACAGCGGCTAAGCCCCAGGCATTAGTCACAGTAAACTGCATCTCCCGACTTAAGTGCCAGGAGTGATTAGGTTACCGCGCACAACTAGCCAGGTGGTACTATTCAGTGCAGATTTCTGCTTGCATTCCAGGAGGGTGCGACCGGAAATCCGCTAGGATTAGTGTGCCGGAAATGTAATAGCTCCGGGCAATCATCCCAGAGGCTACATTCCTTCCTTTCTAATTGAATTCCCCTACATAGCCAACACTTACCTACTCGGTTTATTGAAGGTTAAAGCCAAAGTCCCCCCCCTTCCCCCCCAAAAAATGACACTTGTACAGACGCCGCTCCCAAACAAAGTTGAAGTGTGTATGGTGTGATTGCAGTCAATAGGTTCTATGCCAATACTTTTTGTTTGTCAAACACAGGTGAAAGGTAACTAAAAGCATTGTTTTAATATCAGTGGGTAAATGGTCTAAATAATGATTATCTCTATTTAACTGTATTCATGTTTCTGCAAATGCCAGCAAATATGGCTAATATACAGATGTTTCCTTACGAATACTCCAACTGTTTATTCATACTGAAAATCCAATGGCAGCTTATACAACCTCTCTGTTACGTTTGTGCTCCACATGCCCTTATTTTGATTTTTGCTTATATAATAAAATCCGGAGCTATTCAATTGACCGCGCTACGCACGACTAAATCCACTTAAGTTGGAGAATGCAGTTACCGCTCCTAAAGCTGGGTGTTTAGTCACACTAACCACAGCGAAGCTGTTAGTGTCGCGCTAAGCCGGAAAGCAGCATTGCGCCTGGCATTTAAGTAGGATTTCTGCTCGCACCTCAGGAGGGTGCGAGAAGTCCTGCAGTCTGACTTAACAGCACGTTCAATTGAATAGCTCCGGAAACTCCTTCCTGGGACTATTCAACATCGCGCAGAGCTGAATCGTTGCCCAAATGTTCTGTTAGAGAGGAAGGTTACAATACCAAATTGCAATTCATCATTGTACAGAGATGGGCAGTATTCTGCAAAATAGAGATTAACACTGAAAACCACAATGCTGAGGTTTTCATGCGTTATGTACGTGTTACCAGGACACGTTGACCACTATATTCTGGGGGGAAAAAGCAAGACGAAATCAAAGCTGTCATGATAACTAGTCTCAAATCAAATTTAAAGTAAAATAATAAGAATAAAAAATTATTACTGAAAATGCAAAACGCATGATGATCAGTCAGAAAACCTCAGCGGTAATTAATGAGTCATTTTTATTCCACCTGCTTTGCTAAGCTCTCTCCTTACACTACGTACAACCCTCTGACCTTGTTAACACTTTCCAGGCCATTTTCTTTAGACCTTTTGGAGGTGGTTTCAGGGAATATGGACAGTTTGTACATTGTATACAAAAAGCAACAATGTGAAGGGTAAATCATCAAATTAAATTATTTATGAAGGAAAAACAGGGTATTACAGAGATGTAACCAGGTCACAGCTTGCATGTAATCCTTTTTAAAGTTATATGCCAGTAAATACTTAAAAGTAATGAGTTTCCAGGAACAAACTACATTCACCATGATGCCTACAAGACTGAAATTTAAATTCACATTGATGAAAACAATGACAAAGGCAGATTACTAACATGGTCTCAGAGCATCAGGTGTTACAGCTTTGGAAAAGGCTATAATGGGGGGTATCCACTTAGCGATTTAGCCAAGCGATTGCACGATTACGACATCGTTATCATGCAATCGCTTGCAAATCGCGCATGCATCGGGCATGTTTTGGTCAGAAGCGACCAGCGATGCGCGTGCCCGCTGGTCGCTTCTGACATCCGACATCGCAAGTACATGCAGGTCAACCTGACGATCTCGTCAGGTTCAGCATGTGCGGGTATGACTGAACGTTCAGTCTAGGCACATCACTAGCTATACAAACGACAGCACAATTGCAATGTCGTAATTGTGCTGTCATTTGTATATCGTCAAGTGGATACCCCCCTTAAGGGTGTAGGTCTGGTCTTACTACACAGACATTCAATCTGGTGGATCACTGTTGGTGCAGATTGTCAACATGACTGTTCCATCATTTACTTATAAGAATCCTTGTATTTCACAAATATAATTAATATCACGAGCGAACTGTTGGCTTTGAAAAGTCACAATGAGACTGTGAAATCACCATTTAACACTTTTATGAACAATAAAATCACCCTCCTCCATCACCCCTATGGCAGTAGTGGCTTACTCTATCACAACGTTTGGGGAAACCGGATATCTATTTAAGGTAAGATTTTTTTATGTATTAATGTTATATCCCCAATGACGAGTTGAAATAAACCTGAAACGTTGGAACGAATCAACGGGATGCTTTGAGTGTTAATTTAAATCTTATAAGACCGGGGAGTGCCGCACTACTGGGGCATTATATATAGGTTAGGCTATCTCAGCAGGTGCCCGATAGCCGTTTCAACCACCCACTGGCAGTTTTCCTCAGGATTTATTTTTCAAATATTACATACTTAATAAAGACTATGGGGTCTATTTACTAAGCAGTGTTAGGAGACAGAGTGAAAAGTGATAAGATAGTGATAAGGTGCCAGCCAGTCAGTTCCCAACTGTCATTTTTCAAACACAGGCTGTGAGATGATAGTTGGGAGCCGATTGGCTGGCACCTTATCACTTTTCACTCTTCACTCTGTCTCCTAACACTGCTTAGTAAATAGACCCCATATTCATACTATGGGCCGGATTCAATTAGAGGAGAAAAGTGCCGTTTGGAGAAAAGTTTGCACGGATTCGGACTTTCCGCCTGTTTTCATAGTATCTCCATATTCAATTCTAGGACGATTTCGCCAAAACGGAAAGTCAATGCATTGTAATAGGCAGAAAAGTATCTCCCATGATTAGCAAGTGGAAAAAAGCACAAAATCGTTATTTTGGGGTGCAAATGTGGGGAAACGACTCACAACCTGTTGGGACAGCCCCCCAAAGGACAATTCAACAACAAAAAATAAAAAATTAATTAATTCGTTTTGGGGGTGAAAAAGTAAAAAGTGGGGGGCAAGCATAAAAACTAGCAAAATAGACTAAAGTACAGTAGTGTTACATTATTTGGCCCCCTATTACCCCCATACCCACCGCTCCAGGGGTATGGGGATGAGCCCCAGGCTTCAGTGTAAGCCTGTGGTGCTCGGGAGAGGGGGGACCCTTTTTTGGGGGGTCGCCGACTCCCCCGAGATCACCGGCTTGTGCTGACCGACTTGGGGTGTAATGCTTTGGACCTGGAGCCCCGGTGATTGGGTCTCCGGGCTGTGGCATTACACCCAGGTCGGTTGGGTCTGGTGCTGGTCTTAAATATAGGGGGTACCCCACGTCTTTTTGACCCCTATATTTAAAACCAGCACTAGTCCCTGCAGCCTGGTGTTGGCTTCTAAAATACGGAGGAACCCTACACATTTTGTTCCCCGTATTTTTAGAAACCACCACTGGCTGGCAAGCCTGGGGCTGGTTTGGATTTTGGGGGGGGACCTTATGTTATTTTTTTTGTAAATTTTTGCTATTTTTTTTTTTTTACAGGTTCAACAAAAACGGGAATTTTCGGGAAATATTCTAGGGACCCCCCTAAAGATGTGTAGACATGGGGGATCACTATGGGTACCCCCATTTTTAACTACTGAAGGAAGTCGGGGTTTCTAATAGCCGCGGCAAGTGCATAAATGCGACTTTGAAGAAAATGATGCAGAAGAGCATTTAGAATTTATTTTTGGGAAAACTAACTATGCCCAGCAAATTTGGGGTACTTGAAAATGGGGGTCAGCATATTTTAAAGTTGCTAAAGTGACTTGAAAAAATTGTGAAAAACCCACCTGCCGCAAGCAGCTGAAATGAAAAAAACACCTGAGGCATACTTGGGGACCCCCCCAGAGTCAAGTTCGCTATTTTTTAACTTTGTCCCCCAACATTTTTTTTTTTGGCCCCCAAATTCAAAGTGCTTTTTTTGGGGTGTCCCGATTTTTTTTTTTTGATTTTTTTTTTACACAGATCGTTTCAAGGGGTCATTATGAAGGGTGCAGGCTATCTTTTTTAAGCCTGCACCCCTAAACCCCAATTGTGCACTTTTTTTCGCCACCTATTCAGTGGTGAAAAGTTATCCCCGTTTTTTTCAAAGACTTTTCGAACCTGCGAAAAGTCTTTGAAATTGAATACAGTGTAAAACTAAAACCTGCGATAATGACGTCATAGGTGCAATATTAACGCAAAAAATTGAGCTTTCGCTCCATATTGAATTCCCCCATTTGTTGCAAATCCTTTGCAGGCAATTACAGCCTGAAGTCTGGAACGCATAGACATCACCAGACGCTGGGTTTCATCCCTAGTGATGCTCTGCCAGGCCTCTACTGCAAATGTCTTCAGTTCCTGCTTGTTCTTGGGGCATTTTCCCTTCAGTTTTGTCTTCATCAAGTGAAATGCATGCTCATTCGGATTCAGGTCAGGGGATTGACTTGGCCATTGCATAACATTCCACTTTTTAGCCTTAAAAAACTCTTTGGTTGCTTTTGCAGTATGCTTCGGGTCATTGTCCATATGCACTGTGAAGCGCCACCCAATGAGTTCTGAAGCATTTGACTGAATATGAGTATATAATATTGCCCGAAACACTTCAGAATTAATTCTGCTGCTTTTGTCAGCAGTCACATCATCAAGGGATTTCCAGTGACTAAAAGCATGGGCCCCTAAACTTGGAGGAAAATCGGGATTAAACAGAACTGAGGACAAAGGGGAGGGTATAGAGGAGATAGGAGGTGAGACACGTAACTTCCTCCGAATTTGTAAAGTGGGAGAAATGGTGGGGTGCATGATCCGAGGGATAACACGGATCCAGGGTAAGGCCCCTAGGGAAATTGTACTATAATTTATTTCCACTTGTACCCATTGTTTACTAGAGTGAGACCTGGACCATTCTTCAATTCTATTTATATGGACCGCTTGATAATACAAAAAGAAATTTGGTAACCGAAGGCCCCCATTCACCTTTTTTCTAAAAAGAATATCATGGCAAAATCTAGGTTTACTGCCACACCAAACAAAATCCAGAACCACCTTCAGGAGATTACGAAAAAAGAATGTTGGTATCGATTAGGGATTGTCTGTAAGCAGTATAAAATCCTCAGGAGAACATTCATCTTTATAATGTTTACCCTCCCTAACCAGGAGAAGTTTTTGGGTTGCCAAGTCCGAAGGTCCTTCTCATATTATGAAGTAGGGGGGGGGGGGGGGGAAATTAGACCAAAATAGATCTTTCACATCCCTTGTCAACTGTATTCCTAAATAATGGATATGTGCCGAATGCCAGGTAAACGGGTGGGCCGACTGTAGCCCTTGCACCACCGAGTCTGTGGAATTCAAATTGTGCGCCACAGACTTAGAATAATTAACTTTAAAGTTCGATAAAGAACCAAACTTTTGAAACTCCAAATACAAATTGGGTAAAGACACCACTGGATTGGAGATGATAGCTAGTAAATCAACCGCAAAAAGCGCCAATTTGTGTTCCGTGGGGCCCAATGAAACCCCCCAAATATCGGTGTTGCATCGAATAGCTCTCGCTAAGGCCTCCATACATAAAACAGACATAATAGGGGACAGTGGACAACCCTGCATAGTCCCATTTAAAGTCTGAAATGGTGAGGAGTGTCTCCCATTAACTTTGACTCTAGCATAAGGGGTTTTGTACAATGCCAATATTCTCGCCAGGCAAACCGGACCCAAACGTCGAAGCACACCAGCCATTAACTGCAAATACACTGTATCAAAGGCTTTTTCAGCATCTGTCGATAGCAGGATTGTGGGTGTTCCAGATATCATGGAACTATGGATTAAATCAATAATTTGTGTTGTGTTATCTTTCGCTTCCTGTCCAGGTACAAACCTCACTTGGTCACCATGAATTAAAGTAGACAACAAGGGCTTGAGACGGTTAGCTAACACCTTAGCATACAATTTGAGATCTACATTGAGTAGAGATTGGCCGGTAGCTTGAGCACAGAGTTGGGTACTTGCCCACCTTGGGGAGCACAGTGACATGAGCTTCAAACATTTGGGCTGAGAAATTTTTCAAGTCATCAACTTCATTGAAAGCCTGTAGCAAAACAGGTGACAGTTGGGTTTGGAACAATTTTAATAAGATATGGTGAATCCATCAGGGCCTGGGCTCTTTCCTATGGAGGTGTACTTAATTGCATCCTCCAATTCCAACAGTGAAATTGGCTGTTCTAAAAGCTGTGCCTCATCTGAGATGCGCGGATAGTTAACAAAAGATAAATAATCCTCAATCTCTTTAAGGCGGGATTCTAGGTGTTCCGGTGACATGGGGCAGAAAGGGAGTAAAGTTCAGAGTAGTATTTCTGGAAGGACTCTGCAATCCCCTCCGTCAAAAAACTAAGAGCACCCTGGGAATCTTTCATTTTAGAAATAAAAGTTAGAGCTCTCTGTTCCCGTAAAGAACGAGCGAGAAGCCGGCTTGGTTTATTACCCCATTGAAAAAAATTATGGCGGTACTTCCTAAAAGCCAGCTTGGTTTTATCAGACAACAGTTTGTAGAGAGCCACCCTGGCCTCAGCCAATGCGGCGCCCACTGTGGGATACTGAGAATATTTATGGGATGTTTCTAAGGAGCGGATTTTGAGCAAGAGTCTCTCTTTGAGCCTCCCGTTGTTTCTTTGCCAACGAACCCAGCTGTATAAGCTTTCCCTGCACTATACACTTATGAGCCTCCCATAGAGTACATTTATGAATATCTGGAGTGTTATTAAGAGTGATGGAGTCCTCAATTGGTTTAGAGATGATAGTTTTATATTCTGGCATCTGGATTAAGTGCTCGTTTAATTTCCAAGACCAGCACTGAGGCTGAGTTTCAGGAATTAAAATTTGAAGAGACGTAGGAGCATTATCAGACCAAGTAATCGAACCAATGGCAGTTTTCTTGAGCAAATGAAGATGTCTGAGATAGTCCAACTGAGAATAAGTATTATGGGGGTTGGAGAAAAAGGTGAAATCTCTATCTTTAGGGTGTTGTAACCTCCAGGCATCTATCAGTTGATGATCGTGAAAAAGTCTCTGTACTCTCCGCAAGACCCAGTGTGGGACAGACGAAACAGATTGAGGCGTCTAATGTGGGATCAAATGTCCAGTTGAAATCTCCTCCCATGACGACAATGCCCTTTTAGATAGACTCAACCTGACATAGGACCTTGGCAAAAAAGGCAGGTTGGCCATCGTTAAGAGCATATATATTAACAAAAGTGTATTGCTGGTGAAAGATTTTGCATACGACCACTAAAGACCGACCCTCAACAACAGAATTTTGACAACAGAATGGCGACCCCCTTAGATTTCCCATCTGGATTGTCACTAGTAAAAACTCACGGATAGAAGTGATTTTTAAACAAAGGAGCATGGCCTCGCTTAAAGTGAGTCTCCTGTATAAACACTACATCAAGTTTCTCACTGCGTAACTCACGGAATACAGAGGACCACTTCTCAGGGACCCCAAACACTTATTATGGCTATTAGTGCACATCTACATTGATTCCCTATGTTAGTACATCTTTTGTGGGGGTACACACTGATTTCCCCAATTCTGACAGCACTTGCAGCCTGTTTCCCATTCGCCGCTTTCCGTTTTTGTCTGTTTAGGAATTGAATATGGATAAAAGCAGGGGACGCGCGCATAAAGTTTCTGCCTCTGAAACAGGCGAAGGAAGCGGAAAGTCGGACAGGCGAAAAGTTTCCGACTTTTCACGTCTAACTGAATACGGGCCTATGTGTGAGTGCTGGTCCATACTTTATCCTGTATGGATGAGGTGAGTGTGTTTATATCAGCTTAAATTTGGACCCTGTACCACACCTTCATATTGAAACCATTTGAGTGCTGCCCCATATATGTGTGTATGCATACACACACACAAAAAATAGATATATTATATATATTATGTATACATAGATATACACACACATATATAATACACATATATACAGACATACACACCTGTTACTTGATATTTTTGTTATCTCTAACCACTGTTTAATCTCCTTTTTGTAAGCTGTGTTATGTTCGTTGTTTATAACTGTAGAATGATGGATTTATTTCTGTGACTGTTGCTATGAATGGTATTTATTGCCAGTCACCCAGGAATTAGCCCTTCTGGAATTATCACATAATGATATACAACATGCTGCAGCATAGGAATGTTTTATCAAGACATTTATGTGCAATATATTAATCATTTGTATCAGATTAGTGAACAGCTATTGATAATTACTCTATTAAGGTAGTAGGGCAATGATCAATAGCTATTTACTAATCTGACACAAAAAATGATAAGTCACAGAAGTAATTATTTAATTCTCCAGGTATGCCGAACAATCATAACAACTTCAAAGACAAGAAAGAGATTAAACCAGTGGAATTATTGTGGTTAGAAATAAGATATTAAGTAATGGGCACATATATAAAGCAAGGATTTCAACACAGATATTAATCACACTTTTCCTTTCTGATTAATTATATACATCCCAGGATGAAATTGAGCTTGCAATCTAAATAAAAACACACTTTCTAACTTTATTAACAGTACAAATTAGTTTTAATAAACATTTAGCTTCACAATAATAATCCTTTTGATCACACTGGTTTTAAAGAAATTGGGAAAAAATGGTGTTCCTTTAACATTTATTAAAAAGAAAGAAACTCACTTTCTAAGTGAGCTCTTTCTAAACATAGAAAGAACTCACTCTTCTTGTGTTGGCCTTGCAGGATCCACTAGGCGATATTGGCAGGCGATTGCACGATAACTACGTCGCTACCGTGCAAACGTCCGCAAATCGGGCATGTAAATGACAAAAACGACCAGTGATGCGCGTGCCCGCTGGTTGTTTTTGCCATCTATCATCGCCCGTACATGCTGGTCAACCTGACTATCCCTGTCAGGTTCAGCATGTACGGGGAGCAATAGAGAGCACCTACTGTTCTCTTCTTGCTCCCGCTGGACCTCTCTGCAATACACGGGAAAGGAAAGAAACAGTCACAGCCTGATGACGCCGGACACTCACAACATGTGAGTGTCCAGCGTCATCAGGCTGTGACTGTTTGTTTCCCTTCCGTGTATTGCAGAGAGGTCTGTGTCTTGATCTCCATGCTGCCTAGACTGAACGAGTGAACGTTCAGTTCACTCACTCAGGCTGTTTCTCAATTAAATATAGTTCTCAAAAAAGCTGTTACATATAACAAACAAATTGTGATGATACACACGCAGATAGCTAGATTGATATAAACAGAGCTTACAGTGGAACTAGAGAAGTGGTGGTACTCACCTTCCTCCTTGGCGCTTTTTTTTTTTAAAAAAGGGACAGTGTGCCAAAAAAGGGGCGCAGCATCAAAAGAAAGGGTTGTGGTCACACAATAGTATTCCCAATTCAAATTACACCACACAGTAGCACAATCTTGATTCACCCGATTCACATCACACCACATAGTAGTGTCCCTTATTCATATATGACATACAGTGCACCTTTTACACAATACCCAGATTTGTGCCCCTTATACACAATGCCCTCAGTAGTCGTGCCCCTTATACAATGACCACAGCAGTAATGCCCCTTATGCAAATGCAATGCCCATTGTAGTGGTGCCCCTGATGCAGTGACCCCCAGTAGTGGTTCCCCTTATGCAGTGCCCCCAGTATGCAGTGCCCCCAGTAGTGGTGCCCCTTATGCAGTGCCCCCAGTAGTGGTGCCCTTTATGCAGAGCCCACAGAAGTGATAGTGCCCCTTATGCAGTGCCCCCAGGAGTAGGAACCCCAGTAGTAGTCCCCCCTATAGTAGTAGTGCCGCTTACATTAAAAAAAAAAAAAAAAAGCAATAGTTACCTTAAGCCCCGGTCCTGTGTGCCTCCGGTCCGCCTGGCTGCTCCAAGACGTCTGAACTATGGGAGAGAAGTCATGATGTCTCTCCCATAGTGCCCGTGGGGGGAGCGGAGCTGGAAGCTGGAGCTCATGAGTGAGCTCCAGCCTCTGGCCGACGCTGGCGCTGGGGTGAGGGAGCCGGGCGCCCTCTTGTAACAAAATCTCATCGGGCACCCGGCAAATGGAGCCTCCCTGCGGCGCTGAGCTAAGGTGGGTCAGAGGAGGCGGAACTTCCAAATAGAAGTTACGGAACGCAGTTCCGCCCCGTTCCAGCCCACTTTAACCCCTGGATATAAATGTAAAACACTTTATATGGGGCTCGTAGACCTTCACAACCAGTTTGTACACACAAGTAGGTAGGGGGCAATTCAGCACTTTTCCCCTTTTATCCAGCCCAGGTTGGCTTACTAGCCTTGCACGTGAATCATCCTAGTCATGGTTCACAACTTTTTTTTTTTCTTTTTTAACAGTTAATTCCTATTGTTTTTTCAAATATTGCATAAAAAGTATTATGCAACAACATATAGCAAATTTTGATATTGGAATCAGTGATAGGGAATCTCCCATCCTTGCAGCCCTATGCAATGATGTTGCCAAGTCTGGCCTCAGAGATTTAGCTGTAAATGTCATATCCAAAGTATATTCCAGGAGACCTGCTCTGATCTCTATGCACCTAATCTCACAATGCAAAAGTCTGGACCAGGTGGTGAATAGCTGCTTCAGCAAGAGCTGCAAAACTTTGCTCCCTGGGTCCCCATTAGTCAGTGGACCAGCAGGATTAATTAGAATCCTGATGGCTCTATTGCTCTTCAGTCCCCCCATCAAGTTGCATCACCACAAATATCTCCAGTGGCTTCCAGCCATGCCATCAGCCATTCTGCAAATAGTTGTAAATAAAACGGCAGCCCAAAACTGATGTGTCTTTCCAAAACTACACTGGTGCTCCGTAAATGGGGGGAGGAGGAGGGGGGTGTTTTTTTTTTTAAATTGAGTTTATTTGTAAAACTTTTTCCCTAACAGAAAGAAAGAAAAAAAAAAAAAACAATACAAGAAACAGAATCCCCCCACCCCTAACAAACCCAAGAGAAAGAAAAAAATCATAATAAACAGCCTTTAACATATAATCTCATTAATACAAATACAAAGTCAAATCCAATTAATAAATACAAAACATAAATATCTGCACAAAATAAATCTCAGCCATTCAAATTACCAGAAAAATTACAAGCAAAGATTCAGAGTATCAAGACATTATTATCCAGTCTCACTGAGCGCCAACCCATCAGCGTCTGAAATCTTCCCCCCCTCCAGTAACATAATAGGAAGAAGTAATCCATGGGCCCCCAATACTTTCATATTTAGTATATAAAAATTGTTCATGCCCCACCACTTCATTCATCAACCCACACCACTCAGCAAAAGTAGGGCCCCTCGATGCCATCCAAGTGCAGGCAATACAAACCAACAGTCAATACATTAATCACATATTGGACCGTTAAACAATTAGCCCTGTCCAAGAGACCCAAACCAAAGATACACATTTTAGGGGACAAAAGGGAAATACCACGTCCTGTGTTGGTGACACAGTTGCTTACCAACTGACCAAAACACCCGGACAGCAGAACACTCCCAGAGAAGATGCCAAAATGAGTACTGGGGAGTAGAGCATTTAGGACACCTATCAGAAGCACCAGATGCAAATCTACTCAATAATAAGGGGGTAAGATAAAAAAAAAAAAGTTTACCCTGGAGACTCCAAATATCCTCAGAGATCCAGGAAGAGGATCAGCCACCCCCCTAGCTGGCCAGGATGCCAAACAGTGTGCTGCGTCCAGCACTGAAGACAGGAGCCGCAAATATAGCTGGAGCCAAATCCTAGATGGCGGCCGCGACCGGAGATCGCGGGTCCGCAACAGTAAGCAGGACACTGGACAGAGAATGAGAGGGGGTCTCTCACCTCCCCAGCCCCCCAGGGCACCTTCCAGACAGCAGAGGAGACTAGTGCTGGAGCCAGGAGCCGCCACAGATAACGGGACCGAATCCAAGATGGCGCCCGCGATAAGGAGATCTTCAGCTCCCACAGCACAGCAGTCAGTGAACACAGACTGACCTTAGGACTCCTGGAGCTGGGAGTGGTAAGTAGTGAGGGATATACCAGTGCCAGGGACCGAGTATAGGGTACAGGAAGGTATGCATCAGATATTGGGGCCTAGGAGCTACAAAGTCAACCTCCTACATCCAGCCCATCCAGGCCACTCCCCAATCTATAGTACATTTACTATTTTTAAACACATTGGGCGGAATTCAATTGATTTCGCGGCCCGCGTCTCCCGTCTAAAGTGACAGATCGCGTGCCGCTATTCAATTGTGCCAGCTTTTCACGCTGATCGCGCCCATAGAGGTCAGGTTTAGCCGCATAAAGCAGCTAAACCCGACCAAAGTGCTGGGCGCAATCGCGAAAAGTGATGTTTGGGCGCCCAAACATGTCACTTTTCGCACATTTCAGCTCTCTTCCCCCAGGGGCTGCGAGCTAAAATGTAGCGCTTGGCAGCTGATCGCGCCCGACAGGAGCAAGAATAGAATAGCTCCGTCGGGCGCAATAGGGGCTGGAAAGAATTGAATTCCGCCCATAGCACTATTATACAGTGTCACTGTGCTGAGCAAGCAGTAAATCAATTAAACCCTAAAGGCCATGGAGCAGGGAACCCAGCTACATAAAATTATAAAAGGTATTTCAATAGTCTCATTTCTATTACTTTACACTAATTTTCCCTCATTTCGCACCAGAACATTTTACAAAATATAGTACTTTGCCATAGTATTGTATAGTAGTTTTTACTTATCTATACGAATATAATAAGAATATTGTGTCTGTTTTTTCCAAGTTGGATCAAAAAACTACTTAAGCAATTTTCATGAAAACTGCAACATTTTGTAGTGGAAACTCCTAAAAATAACCTGCACTCTCTTTCATCTTGATTCGTCAAGTCAAAGCTGAGCAATAACAAAATCAGTTTATTGACATCATCATTGCAAGAAATAGGTGCGACACCATGCGCGCAGCCGGTAAGGGGTGGGGGGAGGGGTGCTCTTCGGGCCCGCGTGAATAGGATAGGCTACATAGCAGTCTGTGCACAGGGCACAAAGTGACTTTGGTATGAACGGTGGGAAAAGGAACTGCAGTAGTGGCCTAAACAGTGGCATTGGTGTGAACAGTGGGTGAACGTGTTGCGGTAGTGGCCCACGTGACCTGTATAGTGCTGCAGGTCACATGGGCAACTCCCGCAATAGGGCCGAAATGCAAAGCAATACAACTATAACACCTCAAATGAAAACAATGTTGGCAGAAATGATTTTATCGTGGGTGAAACCGCAGGCAACACCTAGCGTTTAACAGAAGTGTATAGTTATTGTTTTAATAAAAATATTTATATGCTATTGTATGTATGGGTTTGCACAAATTTATGTACAATTTTATTTCTGAACTTAAACGTTTTATTTATTTTGGTATACACATTGTTTCATGGAAAATCCACCAACCGTTTTACGTTAAGCCACAATAGCAAATTGCTTATGTGTTGATCACTTTCTGATGGTATACTTTGCTCAATATTAAATTCATCTTCTAAATATTTTCTTTTCTTTTTTTTTCTTTTTTACAAAGAAGCATAAGAAAAAATACAATATAAAATAGGTAACCACCAAACAAGGGAGAGGTAATGATAAAGTTTCCACCACATAAGAATCCATTCTAGTGTTCCCGCTAGCTTGTATTAGCGGGGCGCAGCACCCTGCTCGATTTTAAAAGTGCAAAATGCGTCCGCCATTTTAGCGGCGCCCCACTAAAACAGCATGTCCTCAGCCTTCCCCACCCTTGGGCCGCAGTGTCCCGGGGGTGGAAAAAGTTGCAGTGATCGATCACCGCCAGGCATCTATTCACCGTGAGGAGAGAGCTTGGGGAAAGCCCGGCAAGTCCGTAAGTGCTGGGCACGCACCCAAGCGGGACAATTCGGAGGATACACACCCTCCCCCCTATTCTAAGCGAGACCCCCCCAGTGGCTAGCGGGAACACTATGTGCTATGAAATAGTGAAAACAGGTCCAAGGTCCGAAAGAAATATAATCACTGTTTCTAAAAGGCAACATTTTAAATTTAAGGTGAACATTATTTTTCATTACCAAATGCTCTTCATTTTGAATATGGTTCAAACAACCAAACAATACTCATTTGGCTAGCATTACACTGAGACAATTCCCTTCCCACCTGGTTTTTCAATGCTTCTAGGTTGTAATTTGAAATACAAAAAACTGAAATTTTTAATGCATCACGCTGAAAGTAGAGAAGTGATGCTACAGGGGAAACTATCCTTGGAATTGTATATAAATGCCTACTTTTAAAAATACTAGCCTTTGGGAGACCGTAAGTGGGAGGTGAACTGCATCATAACATCCGCCATCCCCTGCTGTTGAATTTGCGGCATCGAGCAGGGCCATGATGACGCGGTTCACCAAGGCAGGATTACTCTCCAGGGAGTGTGGGAGAAACCTCCTGCAGTGCAAGCAAGCATAGCAGATAGTGCACTAGTAAAACATATTACATCGCTATTGTCATAAATTATATTACGAGACAGTGTATGTAGTATTTAGGAAGCAGACCAAACAGGCTGTATTACAAATATTATCCGAATAACTAAAATAAAAAAAATTGATACCAACTATTCTAGTAATACAAGTTGTGTTCATCAGTTTAACTAGTTTTTTTTTTTATCATTAACATTTGTGAAAGTTTGACACCCTTCAAAGAAAATAAACACTTTTTTTTTTTTTTAATTGCTTTCATTTTAATTTTAGCATGCGTGGAAACGAACACAAACTATTTGCCAGGCCGATTTGTATAGCACCACACCTTTGCTTTTACTGTAAAGTGTTGATCTTTTCCCAACAGACACACTACATGTTTCATCATGTCGCTGTGAGCCTGTTTGTCTGCTTGGATAACTTATACGTTTATAGATTACAGAATAAGAAAAGGGAGCAGGAAAGTGAAAGTAACTTTTGACCATAACAGAACAAACAAAGAAGTTTAAAAGAGGAGATGTACTTACATGGGTTAACATCCCTGTATCTGTTGCGATTCTTGTTTTCTGGATTCTTTGCTATCTTATTGGGCAACACAGGTGATTTAAATCTTATTTCCTAGAAATAATAAATGCAAATAGTTCAAAACAGATATTAAGCATGTTGTAAAACAACCGTAATCTATAACATGTTAGGGCTATATCAACATAACAAGCAAACCAACAAAAAAAAACCCCACCAAACTTTAATATTTGTCTGTCCATACAAATATATCTGAACGCAACAATCTGCAGGCCACCCAGAGATTGACGTTAACTAAAACATTGCAAGCCATCCGAATAAGCGCTACCTTAAAATTTCCATACAGTCATCTAAAATAAATAAGACACTATTATGTAATTGATGGAAATGGTCCATTAGCTCTAAAGGACACAATACAAAATAATTAAGTGTTACTTATTTCAGTAATTCATAGTCTTCTGATCATTTATTAGTATTTAGCAGCCACCCCTGAGAGAGACCTCACATCAACACACAGATTTCAGTGCGGGATATTCCTAATCTTCCTAATTGAAAGACTAAAGCTAGGTACACACTAGATGTCATCAATGATTTCCCTTGAACTCCCAGGCAAAGATTTAGTGCATACTAACAAATGACCAAACAAGATATCTTGCATCGTTTGGTGGTTAAATCGTTAACTATATAATGTAGTCGTATCGCCTGGTCGTTTGATAGAGTGTACATAATGCACAATCTGCCGGGAATCGTTAACAAGATTGACAGATCTTACTGCATGTACAAAAGATCTGAATATGCAATGAACGATGCTGCGGGAGCGTGCATAGTGCGTACACACTTGACGATTTGAGCGATTTGTCATTACAATGCGTCGGAATCAGCCAAATCATTCAAAATACCATCTAGTTTGTAGGGGCCTTAAGGTGTTGATTGAATTAGCCACAAGCCCTAAAAGGCTGCAAGCAAAAAAATCTGCGAGTTCGGGGCTACCATAAGATCAGCATATGCTTGCACTTGATAACATGTGTAGCCGTTTCACAACTAACTGAATCGACCTCTAGGTATCACTTGTCAAGTAAAATTTAAAGAATGATAGTTGGACTTTATTGTCAACTTTGTCAGTGTTTATTTAACCTTCCATGCTCTTTTTAATTACCACGTTTCTCTTGTATAATCTGTATTGTATGGACGTATATGTGTTTTCTCTATATAATATTAAACACTTTTAACACCAATTTTATAACAATGTCTAATTACATTTATATCATTAAGTCATGTTTCAATAAAAAATAACAAAGATAGCTGGAATTTGATTGGTTGCTATTGGAAACAACTCCACTTGATAAAGCTCCCTCAAAGAGCAGCAGTACAACCACACATTAATACAGGGCTGGGGAACCTCAGGCCCGGGGGCCGTATAATGCCCACGGAATCATTTGGTCTGGCCTTCTGAGCTTTATTCTGCTATCCTCATCTGGCTAGCAGGGTGCCTATAATGGCACCCTGCAGCCAGAATCTATGCAGCAGTGCCGCCTGGAGCGTCTTTAGGATGCTTCAGACAGTCACACCGCTGCCCTTACAGCTCCCTGCAGCATCCTCAGGATCTTCCGGGCATTGCTGTAATCACCGGCAATTGTGGCCCTGCCCCAGGTGTCGTCACACAGAGGGGACGTGGCCTGCACCGGGCCTGCAAATAATCAAAATGGCCCTCGGTAGAAAAAAAAGGTTCCCTACTGAGGCCTGAACCACCTTTCAGACAGAAAAGCAAATTACTAGGTCAAGCATTTCTACCCAGTAATTTGCTGATCAACACGGGTCCTTTTTCTGTCTGAAAGGGTCAACCCGGGTCAAAATTGCAGGGTCTCCGACCGTAGTAAAAACCAGGGTCGAAATCGTGGGAATTTCGACCCGGCTTGACCCTCTCAGACAGAAAAAGGACCAGTGTTGATCAGCAAATTACTGGGTAAAAGTGCTTTACCCAGTAATTTGCTTTTCTGTCTGAAATGGGTAATACAGAGCCAGTCTACCACATCATTCACTGCACCCATCACAGTAAGCTATAAGAACTGCCACTTTCCAATTTAAATGGAGTTTCACCTGTCGTAAGTACGTCCTTAACTCTCACATTCCAAAAGATATCAGAAAGATGAATGTTTAGTAAAAACAGTGGTTTTCCTGCTTTGTACGATAGTAAAAATAAATTTGTTAAACTACAATTTCAGAATATCAATGATCAGTAAAATAAGATATCTACAAAAAAAGTGTTAAGAATGCTCAAGTCTCAAACTATAATGAAAATCTAGAGAAAGTAACATTTCCCTTCATCTAAAAACACAAAACAAAATTGTACATCACTATTCCTACATGGTCAACAAGAGAAAATAAATAAAATAAATATTTCTCTAGTAATCATGCCCAACAAAACACATACAAAATCTCCACATATAAACCAATCCGAGTTAAACAAAACAGCTTATACTGGAAATAGACTCTTAAATGTGTAGAAAATGAAAATGTGTGTATATTTGCTAGTTGACCTCCTCTCAGGGAAAGTTCAGAGTTATTCCCAGAACATAATCTTTCAGATGATCAAATTACAACTTTCCAGAAACAACAAATTAAGGCACATAAAGCCTTGCTTAGCTGACAGTTAAGAGCACGTAGTCCATAGAAAAACAAACAGCATTACCTATACACATGAAAATAACCAAGCACCTAGGCTCTTAAATGGGGTTGTTTGAAAGTTAGGGGCCTATTTACTAAGCAGTGTTACGAGACAGAGTGAAAAGTGATAAGAAAGTGATAAGGTGCCAGCCAATCAGCTCCCAACTATCATTTTTAAAACACAGCCTGTGAGATGACAGTTGGGAGCAGATTGGCTGGCACCTTATCACTTTATTATCACTTTTCACTCTGTCTCCTAACACTGCTTAGTAAATAGACCCCTTAGGGTGTTACCTATGACCCACATAATGTATCTTTATGCATTTGCATCACATTGCCAACAGATAACATTTCATAAAAATCCCTAATTCAAACAAAATGTATGTAATGCTATGATGCTTTAAGTACAGGAAAACACCAGAACTACAAGATACGAGTATAGTTTGGGAATGGGTGTGTCACAATTTATCGTGGCTTAAGGTGCAGATCCCACTAGCAAGATCTTGGAACGACAGTACGATTACAACATTGTAATAGTACAGTCGTTCCTCGTCCCCTGTAGTGCCTACACTGAACGGGCACCGTCTCTCATCCCTGAACATGGCCAATCTGTCGCTATCGGCAGATTGACTGGCATGTTCAGGCGATGATTGATCTCGAAAACGACCAGCAGGAGCCCGCATCGCTGGTAGTTTGACATTTTCATTCCCGATTTGTGAACGATTAATGAGTGATTGAACGATTACGATGTCTTTATTGTTCAATCGCTCATTTTAATCACCTAGTGGATATGCGGCTTTAGATACAACTGTGCAACATTAACAGTCCAGTTTTCTTCACTACAAAGAAAGTATTTTTTTTTTTTTTTTTAATTTAAATGTTTATTAAAGTTCAGTTTTTTTTTTATTTTTTTACTCTTCCGAGGAAGCAAATTACTGTTATTTGGACCCCTTGTTTATGAACACATTTGCTGCGGTCTGTGAATAGATCTATTTATAGGTTTCTTTTTCTACCAAACATACAGGATACTAGATTATACTCATTAGGTAGCAATTTTCTATTTAACTTACAATAATGAAAAATGCATGGCCAAATATATTAATCTATTAAATATATTATTCCCGATCTATGGATGCATTTTCCATTTTCAAATATAATGTTAGCAACTTCTACCAAATAGGACATGCAAAATACTTGCTAAATAAACACACAGAAAAGTTAAGATGGTGCCCCACACTGGATAAATTGGCCAGAGTGCATCCCCCCCCCAAACCTGCTGGCAAGGATGTGGACAGATTGAAACATTCTTGCACATTTGGTGGACCTGCACCAAGAACCTCTCATTCTGTGATAGAAGCAAGAAAAGTTGTGACCCTATCTTGCCATATACAAATTTGGGCACCTTGGCTATACCCTGACAGGGTATCACTACACACATGACTTACTAACCATTGCTTTTCTCACTACTACCCACCCTACACTTTAACATTAAGCATTTTTTTTTGGTATGATTTGTTAATATGTTCTTAGAATGTTTTTACTGCGGTATTCTCTGGATTTCTGTATGCTATTACTTGTTCTATTTGTTAATCTGACAGTTCTTCTCCATACACATTATAAACACAATGTAGCAGACCCCTTTCTGCAATAGAACCACAACTCTACATCAACAACAGATGAAACAAAAACGCATATTAGTGGGATAGAATTTGCAGTCTGATTTTCATGTACAAATAAAAAACCTTGAAGCAAAATCGGATACTAACCATTACACCACTAACAATCCACCCACTGATTCCCTCCAGATGATTATTAGTACAACTCCTGATGACTCCAGAAGATTCTTAGTGCCACAATTGATGAGTCATAACCAAATGTCATGTCGCAGTTACATGCCTTGCCGCTTCACAGCTGTCAATCAGTTAGCAAAGCCCGCCATAGAGGAAAGTAAGATTTGGCATACTTATTTTGTGAGCGTTTTATCATGGGTAAGTAACCAATCAGTGGTAGCTCGTAGAGAATCTGAGAAGAGAATAAACTTACTGAAGAAATTGAGGTTTCATACAGCAGCAATCCTCTAAGTTCTTTTGCTAAAGTACCAGAAACTTGTAACTTAGCTATGGAGGAGGATGGTATACAGATAGTCAAAGGGTCCTCAGTACGTTCTGTGTATTTTAGGGGATGGTTTGCTAAAATAGATTGAGAACCACTGCTCTAGAGGAAAGCTAAACTCCCCAAGATAAACACAAACCAAGGGTAGGATCTGCAGATTTGTAGACAGCCTCTTGGAAATGATACTCGCTCATTGAAATCATATGACCGCAGCTGCAGCAGGAGTACATCACAGTGTGCAGGCAGGAAGTTCCTTAGCAGAAATAGCAGTATTCAGGTAAGAAGAGTAGCAATACGAAGTAGATAGACAGGTGAGGGGGGGGGGGGCATGTTAGGGAATACTGATGGCAGAGGACAAAAGAGCAAAAGCTGGTGGGCAAAGAGGCAAATGAGGAAAAGTTGGTATACAAATGGACATGAGAGTTAGAGTCTGTAGGTAGATGTGCATTTAAGGAGGAGGCAGTGAGAAAGGGGGCATATGGTGAAAATCTGATAAGTAGAGGAGTATGCAAGAAAAAGCTGCTAGTCAAAGGGCCATTCGAGGAAAAAGCTGTTAGATACAGGGAAATGCAAGGAAAAAGCTGGTGGGCAAAGGGGGCATGTGAATGAATAGTTGATGGGCCATGGGGACATGTAAGGGAAAAGCTGGTGGGTAGAGGGGAGAGAACATGTTAGGGAAAAGCCGGTGGAGATTTTTAGAAATCCTGAGCTTGCACCTGGGCAGTAATGGAGTACATCAGGGGCGTATGTATAATGAGTGCAGGGTGTGCGGTGCACACAAGCCCTTGTTTCCAGAGGGGGCGACCGCACCACACACCCTGCACCCATATTATCTATAACTTACCTCTACGTGGTCCCGCGTCGGGTCTGTCAGCGCTGCTCAAAACGACGGAAAATGGCCATCACGGCCATTTATTCAGCATTTTGCGCATGCGCTGTGAATAAATCGCCAGGAAAATGGCAGCCGCACCATTTCCCCGGCAATCTGCGCATGTGCCGTAGACTCTGGGCACACTTATTCTGTGGTGGCCGGCCTGCCACGTTAGGTGGCTGCCAGCCGCATGGGTGAGAGGAGGGGTCCGTAACGGGGAATGCACACGGGCCCCCTCCTCGCCCCTGGAGTATATAACACATTGTTTCCAGACCTCAGAAAACTAACATGCATGTTTCCAAGGTCTCCTCACAGAATCACAAGTGAAGTAATTAGAACCACATGTGGATCTTTTAAAATGTGTCAGTTAATAATAAACACATCTGTGTTCCAGCAATGAGATATGAAAATCATGCACTGCTAGGGGTCCCGGAGGACTTCAGTTGGGAAACACTGATCTAGTCTCAGTGCATCTGGAATGCAGCCTTTGCCAGCCAGGAGAAGGTAAGAATTATTTAGTTCAACACATTTATTTACACATTTAATTCAGCCCTATCCAATTAGTTCAGGCAAGTATTGAAGACTTATTTACAGAGCACCAAGAGCCAGACAATTGCTTAGTTTCAACACTTTCAAAAGCATTTCAACAGTATTTGTAAAAGTTTTAACTTCTAGTACATGAAGGAAGAATGTTTCCATGAAACATAATCAAACAGATTAAAGCAATTATGGCTTACATTGACAGCAGACACTGGAACCTGACACACATAGAAATGCAAGGGTTGGGTGCAACATCACATTTTGTTAGGCATAGGTGTGACAGCGTTATTAAGTGTTTCGTCCACAAAGTACTAAAAGTTATCATTATCCTTTTATATTATAAAGAAATAATGTATTACACTAAGCTCAACAAAACTTTTTTTCTTTAAGGCATACCAGTCCACACCACTATAAAAAAGGCGCACACATGCCAATTTAGTCAGAAGACAAAGCACCGACCTGACCATCTCTGTGGGTGGATGCCTACATCAACATGATTGAGCACAAAGGATTTCAAAGTGAATGTAATGTGTGGTCATTTTGTTCAAGAAAGCCATCTGTACTTCAGTATTCAGGCCCAACTCAGACTCTGCATGTTTCATCAACACACATTCCCAGTTTCAGGATTTTCTCTGCCGGCACTCTACCTTTGGAATTCTATCCTGAGGCTACTCTATCAGATTACCAAAAAAAAAAAAAATGTGTTTATATACTCACATATAGTCATTTAGATAAATCTCAAAAGACTCACTGAACATTTTTCTAATTAATTCATAATAGCAACATATATTTAATTATACTGGCATAATAAATTTTGCCACTGTGTAAGCATTCTGATAATGTTCAATAAAACAAAACAAAACTCATTAATATTCCATTAATTGCAACAGCAAAAAAATGTTTGGATCAGACAGAGAGCCTGATCCAGAGTTGGGAAGAGAGTAATACCACTTTTATATCTGAATGCCGGGTTGCACCCGAGATTATGTTCATGTACCCATCCCGGGAGTTACCCAGCTGAGACCCCTTTCAGACTGGCGGCCCGACCCAGCATTAGAAGACGTCATCGGCATCATGTGATGATCTCATCTCCAAGTTCCGCCTCTTCCTATGCAGTGAACGGGACCCGGGTCCATCGACCCAGGTTATCCGTTCACAGTGCATCACGAGCATGGTTAAACACGAGTTCAACCTGATGATATTAAAAAGAACCTCTATATACCCCTGCCTGTACCTTCTAAAATCCTTCCTATAAACCTCTAAGGATGACGCTAATTTGCGTACGCAGTCATACAGTAAATAAAGACTTAAGCTGGCCACACACTAGAACAACTTACATCCAACCAGCCAACTTGTTGATTGGTTGGAATGAAAATCTGGTAAGAAATGGGAGTAAATGATGATCAGAAATTTACTCCTAAATGCCAGAAAACAGATGAAAATGGTCATCAGACAAGTTTGTTAAATGTTTGATTTAAACTATTTGTTTATACAACAGTTTTGGTCCATTTTTCAGCGTCTGGGAGCAAGTTGCTGATTGTATTCCTTACCAGATTTTCATTCCAACCAATCTACTAGTTGGCTGGTTGGACAGATAATCTTTAGATGTGTGGCCAGCTTTAGACCTGGAATCTGTGGCTCCAAAGCACAAGTGTTATTCAAGTAAAAGTTCAGACAGTTACACGCAATTGATCCAGACACAATTTAGGCGCAAAAGGAATTCTACAGACCCAAGTACAGTATACATACGCAGCGCTTCCGGTACCAGATGTTAAGCATCAGCAAGAAACCCTTCAGTCAGCATTCAGCAAGAAGACTAAAGACCCAGTGTTTGAGCACACATGTTTATACCCCCCCAGAATAGACAGGACAATAGAGAGGTTTGCTGCTGATGTCATTGGTTCCCAGGGGAGAAGCATCTGTTACAAAGCATTTAACAGGCTGGTTCAAATAGACTCTCCCTGCCTCTAACAGCTGGGTGTCTTTCCCTTCCTGCCCCCTGTAACATCCTAACAGTTGTTCATGAAATATACATTTTGTTGCTTGTAGCCTCAGATCCATAACTCGAGAATGCATGATGCGACCTCCCCACCGATAACAACGGAATACTGTAAAAAGAGTATGCATCAATACAAAACCAAACACGACTTGTTTAGAATGTATAATACCTTAGTTATCAAATATCTTTATTTCTCAGCATTTAAACTAACTGAACCAACTTAAATCATATACTTTAAAGCTTATTAAACCTTATGTGTGAATATGTAATTTGTGAGTATTCGGGGTTTGATATGATGATGCTAGTTAACTGGGGACAGATGCGTTTAGCTACTAAACGGTATTTTCATTCGGGGTCTTAAGCATAATTTGTGTATGTGAAATGGTGAAAGATGCAATCGCATGATGCTAATAATTGTGCATTCGCTACTGGGCGTCACGTTAGCAGCTCAATTGTGCGTAATGTGCGGTGTTTATGCACGAGATTCCATCTATGATGGACTTAACACACACACACACATATATATATATTTATATATATTAGGGGTGAGCGGGTTCAGTTTTACTCGGATCTTTAAACGGCATTTTATTGGCTATCGCCTATCATGTGTTTTGGATAGCCAATATAATAAATCTGAATTTGCGGTAAAGTGGCGATAAGAACCGAGTAAAACCGAGCCTGCACATCCCTATTGTGTGTAATATATATATATATATATATATATATATATATACATACATACACACACACACATCCATATATACATATACACACACACACACACATCATTCCTCACTCACAGTTTCAGACTGCAATGCAAATGTGACCTCCAGCTGTGAAACTAAACCATCCTGTCTGGGTATGAAACTAAAACCTGTTTGGATTCAGACAAATCCAATTGTGTAGATCAATGCCTGGATTATATTACAATTGCCAACAGGGATTCCCAATTTGTATGTAAAACACTCACAGTTTCTGGTACATTGTATATTCTATTTAGATTATCAAAAACATTGCCATCTGTTCTTAGCTCGTGAGTTGTAACTTAAAGTGACGCTGGTTGCAAAATGGCGTCTTGCAGATTCTGGTTTCTAAAATGGAGTCTAGCTGCCATTCGCAAGATGGCGTCGCGCACGCTTCAATTTTAAACTGATCTCGTCTCAGCCAATTATCCAGCTTTGACAAACCCTTCTCTTAACCAGGGTTGAATGCCGGGTCGCTCCACCAGGCTTATTTCAACCTGGCCCTTTCACACTGCACAGTAACCTGGGTTGCTGCCCTTTCACGTGCAATAACCTGGGTTATTGCTGCAAGTGTAAAATGGGTATAAGAAATAGCAAGTAACTGTCAACCTGGACAAACCAAGTTGCAATGCCAGGAATACAAATACATACTATTTTTTGCATGCAGGGTAAATACTGGCTGCTTTTGCATGTAGCCCACAAATGCAGGACAGCTTTATTTTTATACTGCCATTTAGATTTCAGTTTGGACACACCCCTCCCAAATCTAAATCTCCCTGAACAATTTAAATCTGCCCCACCTGCAGGGCAGCATGATTTTGATTAAGTTGCAGAGTGAAGGCCCACATATATACGGATCGTCGCAATGTAGTGATCCTATAACCCGGCATCGCAGGATCGCTGAAATCCAACATGTTGGATTTCACAGAAATGATCATGATTGGCAGTTCATGGAATTTTAACATGTAGAATATCACCGATCCTGTGACGGATCACAGAACATCGATGGCCGCCAGACCAGCGTTTCCGATCCCATCGCTACATCGCAACGATCCGTTGCAGATGTGTGGGGGCCTTTACTTGCTATATCTTACTCTATTCCCAACTCTGAATCAGGCACGGAGTCTCTTCATGGTATAAAGTTCCTCGGAGGACTTAACAGCATCAGGAGATTCAGAGTCTCAAGGACCCACAAAGCTGCTACAAACTACAACTAGAATCCTAAATATAGGACTAGACAAATTCCAGACACCAGATCTCCATGATGACTAAAATTTTACACCTGGCTACCAAATTTACTCCGGTCCGTCAGTGAGAGAGCGTGATATTGTTTAGAAACAAAACTACACTGTCCACTCACACTGCATGACTATCACATCTACAGCCATGGCCAAAAGTTTTGAGAAGTACACAAGAATTGGTTTTCACAAAGTTTGCGGTTTCAGAGTTTTTAGCCCTTTTTGTCAGATGTTACTATGGTATATTGAAGTAAAATTACAAATCATTTCATAAGTGTCAAGGGCTTTTATTGAGAATTACATTAAGTTTATGCAGGGAGTCAATAATTGCAGTGCTGACCCTTCTTTTTCAAGACCTCTGCAATTCGCCCTGGCATGCTGTCAATCAAATTCTGGGCCACATACTAACTGATGGCTGCATATTCTTGCCTAATCAATGCTTGGAGTTTGTCAGAATTTGTGGGTTTTTGTTTGTCCACATGCCTCTTGAAGACTGACCACAAGTTCTCAATGGGATTAAGGTCTGGGGAGTTTCCTAGCCATGGACCCAAAATTTCGATGTTTTGTTCCCTGAGCCACTTAGTTATCACTTTTGCCTTATGGCAAGGTGCTCCATCATGCTGGAAAAAGCACTATTCGTCACCAAACTGTTCTTGGATGGTCGGGAGAAGTTGCTCTTGGAGGATGTTTTGGTACCATTCTTTATTCATGGCTGTGTTCTTAGGTAAAATTGTGAGTGAGCCCACTCCCTTGGCTGAAAAGCAACCCCACACATGAATGGTCTCAGGATGCTTTACTGTTGGCATTACACAGGACTGATGGTAGCGCTCACCTTTCCTTCTCCGGACAAGCATTTTTCCAGATGCCCCAAACAATCTGAAAGGGGATTCATCAGAGATAATAACTTTACCCCAGTCCTCAGCAGGCCAATCCCTGTACCTTTTGCAGAATATCAGTCTGTCCCTGATGTTCTTCCTGGAGAGAAGTGGCTTCTTTGCTTCTTGACACCAGGCTATCCTCCAACAGTCTTCGCCTCACTGTACGTGAAGATGCACTCACACCTGCCTGCTGCCATTCCTGAGCAAGCTCTGCACTGGTCTTGCCCCGATCCCGCAGCTGAATCAACTTTAGGAGATGGTCCTGGCGCTTGCTGGACAGTTATGGACGCCCTGAAGCCTTCTTCACAACTATTGAACCTCTCTCCTTGAAGTCCTAGATGATCCGATAAATGGTTGATTTAGGTGCAATCTTACTAGCAGCAATATCCTTGCATGTGAAGCCCTTTTTGTGCAAAGCATTGATGACTGCACGGGTTTCCTTGCAGGTAACCATGTTTAACAGAGGAAGAACAAGGATTTGAAGCTCCACCCTCCTTTTAAAGCTTCCAGTCTGTTATTCTAAGTCAATCAGCATGACAGATTGATCTCCTGCCTTGTTCTCGTCAACCCTCTCATCTGTGTTAACGAGAGAATCACTGACATGATGTCAGCTGGTCCTTTTGTAGCAAGGCTGCAATGCAGTGGAAATGTTTTTGGGATTAAGGAACTGATTCAGACCCGGTAGCAAGCGCTGAGCACTCGCAACCGGGTCGATGGTGGCCCATAGCGTATGCGCACAACAGAGCTAGCTCCGTCGTGCGCATGCGCGAGACCCGGATAGCGACGGGGCAAACAGTCGCTCAGGGTCTCGCACGAAACGGGGCGTGCTGTCGATGTTGAGTGACAGCACGCCCCCTTTGGTGGGCGGGTTGGGGGGGGGTGGCTGCCCAGATGGAGGCGTTCCCATGAGAACGCCTACCGTTTGGGGGCGGCCCCACTGACATCACAAGTGATGTCAGTGGGAGAGCTTTCGACTCTGTTTGAGCCGAAAGCTCTCTGGGGCATGTGGCCATGAGACCCTACCACAAGGATCTCGTCGCAAGCCCAATGGTCGCAATGGTCTTGACCATCGCGACCATCATCCAGGCCGCTCGCATTAGCTGTGGGTGGCAACCCACAGCACTGCGAGCGGCCAGGAGGCCGCTCCATAAAAATAAAAGAAAACATGATTCAGAGAGAGCGCTCTGTCAGAGCGTCCGGCTCTGAATCAAGGCCTCAGTTCACTGTCAAGGCAAAGAGGGACTTTGCAATTAATTGCAATTTATCTGAACACTCTTCATGACATTCTGGAGTATATGCAAATTACCATCATAAAAACTGAAGCAGCAGACTTTGTGAAAACCAATACTTGTGTCATTCTCAAAACTTTTTGCCATGGCTGTACAGTAGCAGTAGTCATGCAAAATGAGGACCCGGAATAAGAGGCGTACACTATTGGCTGGCATTCAGTTTCAAATTTTGTACAGGGTACTGCAGGACGCGCTGCAGAGCTGACAAGACTGTCCACACCTTGGCCGGACTCTCCCCTCAGCTTTAGCACCACAGTGATGTCCCCAGCTGCCTCCGCCCTCCATTCTGCCATCTCAAAGAAGGCTAGCTCCTGCGTCCCTGAGCGGAAAGAATGGTGCTGTCTTCTCTTCAATTTAATGTACGACGGAGCGATTACTTGTTCTGTCCTTCATTAATATGCATGGTGTCGCTTGCGATATCGTGCAAGTGTGTATCCGGCCTAAGCCAGGTATTTACCCAGCTATGAAATGCAGCCAGATCATTCTGCTGGTATCTCAGATCCCAACCCAGGCAGGAGATGCAGGGACATCAGCATTGCCTTCCCTATAAAACATTAATTTAAAACTATACACATTGACACATTTTGGATGTACAGTGGTGTGGCATACTATGTATGGGAGGCACTACGTTGTGGCGTGGCATACTATGTATTGGAGGTACTGTGGTGTGGTATACTATGTATTGGAGGCAATGTGGCATGAATTGTTGGCATACAATAATTTGGGCACCATAGACTGGTATGTATCGGTCTGATGGCGTGTGAGGAAGGGATGCGATCGGGATGCCGACGCATACATTACCAGCGCCAGAAAACCGCCGCCGGTCACAATCCCAGCGCCAGCATCCCGACCGCCGGGAGGCCGAAGGTAAGTAGCGGGGTGGGTGGGGGAAGGTTAGGTATAGGGGTTAGGCACTAGGGAGAGAGTTAGATTTTGGGTGTGGAGAGAGGGAGGTTAGGTTTAGGCACGAAAGGGGGGGGGGTAGGCACACACTGTCGGGATCCGAGCGTCGGGATTCTGACTGCCAGGATCCCGACTGTCGGTATTTCCGATCCCTGTGAGGAAGCCGGAGGGACACTTAAAGAGCACGAGTGGTGTTCTATAGATAGTTTACATATATTTTGGTTGCAAGCAATCTAGTCTGGCCCCTAAAAACTTTTAAGATAGCTCCTAGATTTTCTAAAAATTTGCCCTACCTAAATAAATAAATTTTCTGCAGTGACAAATTAGTGGAACATTAATAAGGGCTTTTATTGAACAATATAAGGATGCTTACACTGTGGAAGTTCCAATAATTTGGACTCAATAAAACCACAACTCAATTAATACAATATTTAAACTTATTAACATTTAACATAATATTTGTTATGCCAATAAACTTCAACATATGTTACCATGTGTACTTTATTAATTTATAAGAAAATAAATGTTCATTAAGACTTCTGAGATTTATCTAGATTAGTACTGTATATGCGAGTATATAAGCGCAGCTCTCCAGCACCTATAATATACTCTTAATAAATATAGATTTATAATCAGGAATAATGAATATTGAAATAATAATTGCTGGTGTCTACGTTGCTTTGTTTTGTTCACTTATCTTTGACTACTTTATTGCTGTTGTTGGTACCTTGATTTAGGTGTGTTTTGCACCTTGTGTCAATTATTCTGGTGATCTCAATAAAAACCTTTATTGCAAAAAAAAAAAAAAGGAATAATTGCACCAAAAGGTAATTAATTTCTTCTCTTCCCAATTACCATCTCAATACAAAGTTCACTGACATTTACATATTTCTACACTCAATATTGCTGTGCGACTGGATCACACAGTCCCACTAAGCAATTGTTTCCACTGCAGTTTGCCTGGATAAATTTGTGGCACTTATCCTCATGTATCAAACTCCTATATTCCTACAAATTTGTAAGCTCTGACCACACTCTCTCTTCTCAAGGCTCCACTTCTACCAATCTTCCGCTACCAGTTGGAATTCCCCAAGGTACTGTTCTGGGTCCCTTTCTTTTTTCCCTTTATACTACTTACTCACTAGCTTTTTAGGCCTTCAATGTCATCTTTATGCTGATGTTACTCATATTTACCTCTCCTCCCGATATCTCTCTTCACTCATGACTCACGTGGTCTTTCTGCTATTTCCTTTTGGGATGTCCCAGCGCTTTCTTAAACTTAGCATGTCCAAATCTGATTTTAGAGTCCCCTTACTCCCCTCGATTTAAATATCTAATCAACAATCTCACTATCTCTTCTATCCTGCAACTACTCTGTCTTGGAGTTATCCTCAACTCTTTCCTCTCCTTCAAATCCCACATTCAGGGCCTAATTCAGACCCGCTCGCGAGCGCTGGCAAGCGGGTCGATGGTGCCCTAGTGCGCATGTGCATGACGGAGGGAGCTCCGTCGTGTGCATGCGCGAGACCCGGGGAGCGACGGGGAAGGGGGCGTACTGTCGATGCAGATTAACAGCACGCCCCCTTTGGTGGGCGTGGCTGCCAGACGGAGGCGTTCCCATGAGAACGCCTACCGTCTGGGTTCGGCCACACTGTCATCACTAGTGATGTCAGTGGGAGTGATTTTGGCTCTGATAATATGAGATATGGTAAGAACTTACCCTTGTTATCTCTATTTCTACGAAGTCCATAGGGTTCCACAGGATACCTTGGGTATAGGTGTGACGTCAGTCGCTGGGCACCATAGAGTTAAGCTTTTCAGCCTCCCAGGATGCACTAGGGTCCCCCTCCTATACCCCGCCCCCGAGCCAAGGCACCTCAGTTAGTTATCAAGCCATAGGCCGGAGGAGGAGAAGGAAGAGAGAGAAAAAAGATCTGGACACATACAAGAATCACATTCTCACCAGAGGGAGACGGAAAACCGGTGACCAGAGCAAAGCCCATCTGCAGCACAGGTGCGACAGGGCGGGAGTCCTGTGCAACCCTATGGACTTCATAGAAATAGAGATAACAAGGGTAAGTTCTTACCATATCTCATATTTTCTACTTCAGGGTCCATAGGGTATCCACAGGATACCTTGGGGATGCCCCAAAGCAGTATCCTTTAAGGGTGGGGACGCTCCTGTGCAGAAAGGAGAATCAGCCGCCCGAAGGAAGCATCCTGAGAGGCGAAGGTGTCAAACCTGTAATACCTCACGAAGGTATGGACAGAGGACCACGTAGCAGCCTTGCAGATCTGAACTGCCGAGGCACCACGTCGAGCTGCCCACGAAGGACCCACAGACCTAGTGGAATGAGCCTTCACAGAAGGAGGGACCGGTAGGCCTTCATGAAGATAAGCTTCAGAAATAGCCATACGGATCCAGGCTGCCAAAGTTTGCTTTGAAGCAGGCCAACCCTTTTTACGGAAGCCATAGAGGACAAACAAAGCGTCCGACTTCCTAAACGAAGAAGTGCGGTCAACAGAAGTCCTTAAGGCCCGCACAACATCCAAAGAGGCCTCACCCACGGAAAGACCCGGTGAGTTAAAGGCCGGAACAACGATTTCCTCGTTAACATGAAACTGGGAAACAACTTTGGGAAGAAACTCGGGCCGAGTGCGGAGCACTGCCCTGTTCCCATGAAAAACCAAGAAAGGGGGTCTACAAGAAAGAGCCCCTAACTCAGAAACACGTCTGGCCGAAGCAATGGCCAGAAGGAAAACAGTCTTAGCTGTTAGCCATTTAAGATCCACTGAGCCCAGTGGTTCAAACGGCGGTCCTTGGAGAGCCCTCAGGACCACAGCCAAATCCCAAGGCGCCACAGGTGGAACAAAGGGCGGCTGAATGCGGAGAACACCCTGCATAAAGGTGCGCACATCCGGGATTGTAGCAATCCTACGGTGAAACCAGACAGATAGGGCCGAAACCTGTACCTTCAAAGAAGCAAGGCGAAGCCCATGATCTAGTCCCGCTTGCAGGAAGGCGAGAATCCGAGACAGACGAAACTCCCGCGGTGCATAACCTCTCGGTCGACAACACTGGAAGAACGTATGCCACACGCGATGGTATATCCTCGCGGAAGACGGTTTCCGAGCTCGTAACATGGTACGCACCACAGAGCTGGAAAACCCCCGGGACCTCAGCATGGCCGTCTCAACAACCACGCTGTCAAAGACAGCCGAGTCAGGTCCGGGTGAAGGCAAGGACCCTGAGACAGAAGGTCCGGTCGTAGCGGCAGCCGCAGAGGACTGTCCACGGACAGACCCTGAAGGTCTGAGAACCAGTGCCGTCTGGGCCACGCGGGAGCTATCAACAGGAGCGTCCCTCCTTCCTGTTTGAATTTCCGGATTACCCGTGGAAGAAGGGAGACCGGAGGGAACAGGTATGCGAACCGGAACGTCCACCGGACGGACAGAGCATCCACCAGAGACGCCCCTTCGTCTCTTGTGGGAGACCCGTACACCGGCAACTTGTTGTTGTGCCGGGACGCCATGAGGTCGATTTCTGGAAGACCCCACCTGTCCACCAGTAGTTGAAAAACGTCCGGGTGCAGGGACCATTCCCCCGGATGAACGTCCTGGCGACTTAGAAAGTCCGCCTCCCAATTTAGCATTCCCGGGATGAAGACCGCTGATATGGCCGGAAGATTGCGCTCCGCCCATACCAGGATCCGAGAGACCTCTACGAGAGCCGCCCGACTGCGAGTTCCTCCTTGCCTGTTTATGTAGGCCACGGTGGTAGCGTTTTCCGACTGGACCTACACCGGGCGACCCTGGAGAAACCGCTGTGCCTGCTGGAGAGCATTGAAGACCGCACGGAGTTCCAAGATATTTATTGGAAGCTCCGCTTCTGTCGGCGTCCACCTGCCCTGGAACAAGTGTGGACCCGAAACTGCTCCCCAGCCCCGAAGACTGGCGTCCGTTGTCAACAGGACCCAATTTGAAACCCAGAACGGACGTCCCTTGTTGAGGTGGGTCGTCTGTAACCACCACGCAAGGGACAGGCGAACCTCCGGGGTGAGCACAATCGTCTGGGACTTCAGAGACTGAGGCAGCCCGTTCCACTTGGACAGGATCAGGTGCTGCAGAGGTCTGGAGTGAAACTGGGCATATTCCACCATGTCGAACACCGACACCATGGAGCCCAGTAACCTCATCGCCGAGTGTAAGGACACCCGGCGGCTGTGCAGGCAACTGCGCACCCTTGACTGTAAAGCAGAGATCCTGTCCTCCGTCACGAAGATCCTTTGCTGTCCCGAGTCCAATAAGGCTCCAAGATGCAGAATCCTCCGAGACGGGATTAGAGTGGACTTCTGCCAGTTGATTAGCCAGCCGTGCCGTTGCAGCAGTGCAATGGTCAGGTCCAAGTGGCGTAACAGGAGCTCTGGAGATCCTGCCACCAATAACAGGTCGTCCAAATACGGCAACATGCGGACTCCCTGCAGCCGCAGAGAAGCCGCCATGACCGCCATCACCTTGGTGAAAACACGTGGTGCTGTTGCCAGGCCAAAAGGTAACGCCCGAAACTGGAAGTGGTCGCTGCGGATTGCAAACCTGAGGAACTGTTGATGGCGCCAAAGAATAGGGACATGCAGGTAAGCGTCCTGTATGTCCAATGACACCAAGTAGTCCCCAGGTTCCAGCGCCAGAATGATGGACCGTAGGGTCTCCATCTAAAAACTTCGGGACCCGCAAAGACTTGTTGAGTGCTTTGAGGTTGAGAATCGGACGATACGACCCATTGGGTTTCTGTACCAAAAATAGATTTGAATAGAAACCCTGGCCCCTCTGGGAGAATGGAACAGGCACTATAACTCCAGCCTGGAGCATAGTGTGCAATACCTTCCGCAGCTCCGTAGCCTTGTTCCGGTCTGATGGTAGACCCGTGGTGAAGCAGCGAGCCGGGGGTCTGTGCCGGAAGGAGAGGGCGTATCCGTGGGAAACCACCTCCAGAACCCAAGTGTCTGTCGTAGTGGTCGACCAACACTGGGCGAACTGTAGCAGGTGGCCTCCCACCCTGGGATCCCCCAAAGGGAGGCCCGGACAGTCAGGCAGCAGGCTTGTCATCTGGCTTGGGGGCCGGACGTCTGGTACTCCATGCCTGCTTCCGGGGCTTGACCGATTTCTTAGGGCCAGCCTGTCGAGGAAACGACTGTGGTTTGGGCCTGCCCTGGGCCCTAGATGACCGAAAGGACGATGGTCCAGAACCAGAAGGAGCAGCGGCCGACGGGAGACAAGCAGATTTGGCTGCCGCCAGCGTGGCCACAATCTTATCCAAATCCGGACCGAAGAGAACTTCTCCGGTAAACGGCAACGCTTCCAGACCTTTCTTGGAATCTGCGTCCGCCTTCCAGGATCGCAGCCACAAGGTGCGACGAGCAGCTACCGCTGCTGAAGAAATTCTAGACACCAGAGTACTAATGTCTAGAGCCGCCTCGTTGATGTAGGTGGCCGAATCACGGAGATTGCCAATCAACTCCGCCTGTTCGGCCGGACAGTCGGATTCAAAAGAAGCCTCTAATGAATCCGCCCAGCGCTCCATCGCTCTGGCAACCCAGCAAATGGCCATAGCCGGCCGTGCTGCCCCCCCTGCAAGGGAATAAGCGGACTTCAGGCAGATTTCTACCTTGCGGTCCGTAGCATCCTTAAGGGAGGACATGGATGGCATCGGCAATGTGGCACTACGGACAAGACGGGTCACGTGAGAATCCACCTGTGGAGGGGATTCCCACTTAGCAAAATAATTATCCGCGAACGGATAAGCCACCGCCAGGCGTCTCTGCGGCTGGTATCTTTTGCCAGGTTGTTTCCACGCCTCCTCTAAATGGTCCACCAACTGACCCGAAAGAGGAAAGACTGCGGCATCGCCCTTCACATCTTTGAAAAAGGCATACTTAGATTTAGCCGCTGGGGGAACTTCGTCCTCAATCACCAAGGCTGTGCGGACCGCCCGAATAAGTCCAGGAATATATACTTTGGACTTAGCATCAGCGTCCTTAGTATGGAGAGGTTCCTGATCGTAAGGATCCAGAATCTCCCCATCATCAGACGTCCCTTCGTCATCCTCATAAGGAGCGGACAGAGACGCCACCGGCCTTTTATGAGGCCGCATCACACACTCCCCTTGCAACACATCCGACAAGTGCTGTACAGAACTCGTCAGGGAGTTAACCCACGCTGGCTCCTGAGAACCCGGGAGCGGGGAAATAGGGAGACTGTGGGGTACCACCAATTGTCGTGGGAACCCCTGCATGGGTGACGACACCAGACTGCTGGGACAAACCCATCGGAGTAAAACGCGGGCTGCGGAGCTAACTGGCCCACTAAGGCTGTAAGCGCCTGAGCGAAACAAGCCCAGGGCGGCTCCTGTACCGGTGCTGTAACCGTAATAGGCCGCGCCATGGACAAACACTGCCGGCAAAGGCCCTCCGCGCTACCCTCCCCCTCCGCTAACGGTACTTTGCACGTGGTACACTGTAGCCGGAGGGGAAAATCACTTTCAGACATGATGGCACCACGTATGTGACCTCTCTCACCAATTAAGTATTAAATAGGCGAGAGACCACCCTGCAGCACCGCACCGCAAGGGCTTTAGTAGAAAGAACAGGGACAGTAATAAAGCTGACAGTTTAGAGAAGAAAAGTTACAGGCAGCGCTAGCACAGTCACATACAATGCAGAGAAATAACAATTCCTGCACTAACAGCGCTGATCACTCAACTACACAGACACAGGGCCTGGTAGGACACAGCGCTGCATACACAGACCTGAGCCACAGCGGAGGAGAGGTATGCGGGGGGACCCAGACCACGATGCTTCCGTCCAGCGCTTCCAGCAGCGTTCACCATGCGTTCTGGAGAAGATGGCCGCCGAGGAGCAGAGAGGAGGCTGGCCTGGGGGAGGAGCGCTGCCACAGGACCAGTCGGCAGCATGCAGAGAGGGCTGTGTGCAGCGGGGGAGGCGCCGGCTGTGAGACAGGGAAGGCGCGCTCCCCTGGCATGCATTTAACCCCTGGGACGCCGCAGCGCTACCGCACTGCTGCGGTCCGCTGTCCCAGG
Source organism: Taudactylus pleione (assembly GCA_031769625.1). Taxonomy (NCBI): domain Eukaryota; kingdom Metazoa; phylum Chordata; class Amphibia; order Anura; family Myobatrachidae; genus Taudactylus; species Taudactylus pleione. The sequence goes on from JAUIMM010000092.1 coordinate 41,541,720, forward strand.
GGGTAGTGGAAAGCGCAGGTTGGTCGCCTGGCTCCACGCTGCAGCCAGTCCCCAGGGAGCCCCCTGCCTGGGGACTTAGGACCATGTGACCAGCGGGGACCCACCGCGGGACCCCGCTGCTTACCTTTGTCCCCCTTGGATCCGGCCATGGCCCGGAACATCTGGGGTCACCGCTAGCTGTGACCCCAGATGCTCACCAGCATCCCCGGATCGGTACCAGCGTTCTGGTACCGGCGGGGGTGTAGGGAAGACAGCATGGACGTCAGGACTGACTGTCCATGCTGTACATCCAGATGTGCAGCCACAGCTGCACTGAAGAAAGCTTCAGGGGCTCTTCTAGCCCCCACTCCGACAGGTGCACCCGACGCCGGCCGGGCACCAAACTAAACTGAGGTGCCTTGGCTCGGGGGCGGGGTATAGGAGGGGGACCCTAGTGCATCCTGGGAGGCTGAAAAGCTTAACTCTATGGTGCCCAGCGACTGACGTTACACCTATACCCAAGGTATCCTGTGGATACCCTATGGACCCTGAAGTAGAAAGAGCCAAAATCACTCCAGGGATTGCGGTCACCGAGATCCTACAGCAGGGTCTCGTCGCAAGCCCGATGGTCGCAATGGTCTTGACCATCGCAACCATCATCATGGACGTTCGCATAAGCTGTGGGTGGTAACCCACAGCTATGCGAGCGTCCAAGAGGTCGCTCCAAGTTCAGGTAGGAGGGCCCTGATTCAGAGCGAGTGCTCTGGTCAGAGCGTCCGGCTCTGAATCAGGCCCTCAGTCCCTCCAGTGTTTCTGCTTCCACCTTCAAAATATCTCCAGGATCAGACTCTCTCTCAGCCCGGAGGCAACAAAGGCCCTAATCCACTCACTTTCTAGACTGGACTAATGTAACCTCCTCCTGTGTAGCCTTCACAACTCTCATCTATCTCTACTCCAATCTGTCCTTAATGTTGCTACACAGCTCATCTCACTCTCCAAACAAATAGCTACGGTCTAAATTCTGTACCAGGTCCTACAGGCACCCCTTCCCCATTAGAACCTATTTCAAACTGCTCACATTCTCCCACAAAGCCCTCAACCGATCGTCACCCCCCCCTTACATCTCCATCCACACTCCCTCCTGCTTTGCTCCATCAATGACTGCCGCCTCTTCTCCCAACTGATTACTTCCTCCCGCCTCCAAGACTGGAATTAGCTCCTCTCCCTATCAAGACTCTTCACGTCTCTCAAAATATTCAGATGGGCTCTTACAACCCATTATATCGTTCCTGCTCTCATCCTAACCCACGGCACTATCCTCGCTCACTCTCTCTTCTCTGTGTCACCCAGCTGTCTGCCCCTCCCTTATAGATTGTAAGCTCTAACAAGCAAAGCCCTCTTCCCTTTTGTGTTTTTCCTTCCCGGACTTATACCATCGTATACCACTCACTGCTCATAACATCACCAAACCTTTGGGCTCGCCTGGCGCTGCCATTGTTGGTATTTTCACTGCATATGCTGCAATGTTTTTACAGCTTGTATTCTATGTTCTACAATATTTTGTACTAGAAGTCTTTTGCACTATTTTCTTGTTAGGTTTGCAAGGTTTTCTATTTATATACTATGTAACTTACTGCAGACCCCTTGTGGAACCATATAAATAAAGAATAACAAATGTTTCAAGCCAGGGTCTTTTTACCGCTCAGTCTGTCAGTTATTACCCAGTCTTATTTTATTACTGTTCGTAAAACACTGAGGGGTATGCTGGTGCTATGTTTATAAACAAACCTTAAGTAACGAACCAACATATAAACATTTATACCAAGGCCAAAAGTGTAATTTAATTTGAAGGACTTTCTCCGACAGTGGCTGGCTTACACTGTGTGGTGTTACAGGGTTTCGATACAGGATCCTGGGAGGTTGGGATGCTGGCAGCCAGAATACAGACAGCGGCATCCCGACGCCTGAAGGGAAATAGCCTAATCCTCCCCTTAACCCACCTTTTGAGCAGCCTAAGCATCTCCCCGCAGCCTAACCCTAACTCTCCCTCTAACCTAGGTCTTTCATGCAGCCTAACCCTAACCCTCCCCTCCACAGCCTAATCCTAAATCCCACCTGCAGCCTAACCCTAACTCTCCACCTAACCCACCTTTCATGCAGCCTAACCCTAAACCCTTTCCCCCTGCAACCTAACCCTAACCCCCTCCCGCAGCCTAAACCTAACCCTCCCCTTAGGGGCCTTACCCCTAAACCTAACCCTCACCTTAATACTTACCGTCGTGATGCCAGCGGTCAGGATTCTGGAGCAGGGATTCCGGCACCAGTATTCTGAGCGCTGGTATCCAGACCACTGGGGTGGTAACTACATCCTATTTTACAGTATACTCAAATTAGGTTTCTTGCCAAAAAGAATATTATGTGATATATTGAAATTTACATGGGTAGAAAAATAAGCAATACAAAAATAAAAATGGCCAGGGGGATTGGGTGTCATATTCCCTATGTACTGTAGGCAACTGAAATTGTTTTATTTGCATGTCAGACTTGTTAGTTATGCATAAAAAGGTGTACATAACTTATATAAAATCAAAAGTCTTTAATGCAGTATATAAAAAGGTCATTACATGTCTGAGTCAAGACATATAACAAAATATATGATATTTGTCTCCCATTCTCTATTTACACCAGATCCCAGGTTAGACAAAGAACAAAAAGCTTTCACTATGTATCTGTAAAGACTGAACACCCCCCCCGCCCCCCTCTTTCATTATACTTAGGCGGCATAACTACCAGGTGTTCTGTTCATTTAAATAATATTAAAAAAATATATGTGCTATGAGCTATAAAGTAATACGCTGCTATTACCAGGAAATATCTTAGCAGCAGGCCGCATTTGATGTGGGAACAAGAATCATACAAGAAAATATAAGGTAAGACAAAAAAAAACATTAAGTGTAATGTGAGGGGGGGGGGGGGGGAAAAGGAGGTTTGTAAGTATCCCAGGGCTCAAACGGGCCTGGCAAACAGGGCTATTACCCCAATAAATGTTTATTTTTAAAGCACCATAGTACAGTGCTGGACAATGGGGAAACGGCATGCATAAAAATGAGTAGGATGCAAGGCAGCAACATGTGAAGTGCAGATATGAAATAAGGGTTCAGAAGGCATGCTCCAAAAGAACATACAATCTCCAGATATATACAGTCAGGTCCATAAATATTGGGACATTGACATAATTTTCATATTTTGGCCCCTATTCACCACCACAATGGCTTTGAAATGAAACAAACAAGATGTGCTTTAACTGCAGACTTTCAGATTTAATTTGAGGGTAATTACATCCAAATCAGGTGAACGGTGTAGGAATTACAACGGTTTCTATATGTGCCTCCCACTTTTTAAGGGCCAAAAGTAATGGGACAAACTAAACAATCCTAAATCTAACTTTCACTTTTTAATACTTTGTTGCAAATCCTTTACAGGCAATTACAGCCTGAAGTCTGGAACGCATAGACATCACCAGACGCTGAGTTTCATCCCTGATGATGCTCTGCCAGGCCTCTACTGCAAAGGTCTTCAGTTCCTGCTTGTTCTTGGGGCATTTTCCCTTCAGTTTTGTCTTCATCAAGTGAAATGCATGCTCAATCGGATTCAGGTCAGGGGAATGACTTGGCCATTGCATAACATTCCACTTTTTAGCCTTAAAAAACTATTTGGTTGCTTTTGCAGTATGCTTCGGGTCATTGTCCATCTGCACTGTGAAGCACCGTCCAATGAGTTCTGAAGCATTTGACTGAATATGAGCATATAATATTGCCCGAAACTCTTCAGAATTAATTCTGCTTCTTTTGTCAGCAGTCACATCATCAATAAATACAAGGGAACCAGTTCCATTGGCAGCCATACATGCCCACGCCATGACACTACCACCACCATGCTTCACTGATGAAGTGGTATGTTTTGGATCATGAGCAGTGCCTTTCCTTCTCTTCTCTTCCCATCACTCTGGTACAAGTTGATCTTTGTCTCATCTGTCCATAGGATGTTGTTCCAGAACTGTAATGGCTTTTTTAGATGTTGTTTGGCAAACTCATCTGGTCTTCCTGTTTTTGTGGCTCACCAATGGTTTGCATCTTGTGGTGAACCCTCTATATTCACTCTTGTGAAGTCTTCTCTTGATTGTTGACTTTGACACATATACACCTACCTCCTGGAGAGTGTTCTTGATTTGGCCAACTGTTGTGAAGGGGTTTTTCTTCACCAGGGAAATAATTCTTCTGTCATCCACCACAGTTGTTTTCCGTGGTCTTCCGGGTCTTTTGGTGTTGCTGAGCTCTCCGGTGCGTTCTTTCTTTTTAAGAATGTTCCAAACAGTTGATTTGGCCACACCTAATGTTTTTGCTCTCTCTCTGATGGGTTTGTTTTGATTTTTCAGCCTAATGATGGCTTGCTTCACTGATAGTGACAGCTCTTTGGATCTCATTTTGAGAGTCGACAGTAACTGATTCCAAATGCAAATGTCACACCTAGGATCAACTCCAGACCTTTTACCTGCTTAATTGATAATGAAATAATGAGGGAATAGCCCACACCTGTCCATGAAATAGCTTTTGAGTTGATAGTCCCATTACTTTTGGCCCCTTAAAAAGTGGGAGGCACATATAGAAACCGTTGTAATTCCTACACCGTTCACCTGATTTGGATGTAATTACCCTCAAATTAAATCTGAAAGTCTGCAGTTAAAGCACATCTTGTTTGTTTCATTTCAAAGCCATTGTGGTGGTGAATAGAGGCCAAAATATGAAAATTCTGTCAATGTCCCAATATTCATGCACCTGACTGTGTGTGTGTGTGGATATATATATATATATATTTCATATCCAAAGTCCAGCACTCATCAATTAAAGTCCATACTCATCAAAGGGGTGCACAACAGCTGTATTACCGTACTCCCAGGTTCTCCAGCAATTCATATGTTTTTAAAGGATGGCACTCACCAGTAATATGCAGTATTTAATAGAGAGGGCTTACATACAAAGCGACGTTTCGGTCCACCACACGGACCTTTCTCAAGCAGTCATGCCTCAAATATAACGGATACCAGGTACAATTCCCCAACAGGCAGATCATACTTAGGTAAGTTCCCGAGTTATGGATCGCAGAGCCTACAAGCAACAAAATGTATATTTTAGAAACAACTGTTAGGATGATACAGGAGGCGTGAAGAGGAAGACCCCCAGCTGTTAGAGGCAGGGAGAGTCTGTTTGAACCAGCCTGTTAAATGTGTTGTAACAGATGCTTCACCCCTGAGAACCAATGATATCAGCAACAGACTTCCCTATTGTCCTGTTTATTCTTGGGGGGTATAAATATGAGTGCACGAACGCTGGTTCTGAGTCTTCGTGCTGAATGACGAGGGGCCTCTTGCTGATGCCTCTCTCTGGGTCCGGAAGTGCCTGCGTACGTATACTGTACTTGCGATCTGTATAATTTCCTTTTGCGCCTAAATTGTGTCTTGATCAATTGCGTGTAACTGTCTGAACTTTTACCTGAATATCACTTGTGCTTTGGAACCACAGATTCCACGTCTAAGTCTTTATTTATGGTATTACTGCGTACGCAAATTAGCGTCATCCTTAGAAGGTATAGGCAGGACATTAGAAGGCATAGGAAGGTGTGTATAGAGGTTCTGATCCAGTATCGTTAGTCCGGACGCCTAGTGCGGCTTACTCATAGGAGAAAAAAAAAATAATAATAACTTGCTTGGGACTGCTGAAGCTGTCCCGTTCACCAGGTGCACTCCTGCGCACCAAACAAAAAACTGAATGCCTGTAGCCAGGGGCGGGATATATATGGAGGAGGACCCAGTGCATCTTGGGAGCTAAAGCTTGTAACTGTTTGGTGCCTGGATCAACCCAACCACATACCCCAAGGTAATTCTTGTGGACCCAGAAGAAGAAAATCATTGTGTAGGTATAGGCGAAAAAAAAAGAGAATATACTCACTGCAGAATAGTAGCAAAATCATCCAGGACAGAATATACAATATATTTTACACTAGAGCATTAACACTTAAATAATATATATATATATTTTTTTTTTTATTCGGATTTAATTTTTATTCGTAAAATGTTATAAAAAGACACAGGATAATTACATACATAAGTGCTAGGAAGCTATGAGAACTGTTTTTTGTAGGATTTGGTTTTGTATTCTTGTTGCGGGCAGTCCCTCTGCAAACTCCAACAGTAAATCGGCCATCATGTGACGATCCCACCTTCCTTGAAATCTTTCTTCCATTATCTGAATATCCTGGTGGAACTGTTCACCCTGTTCTTCGCTTAAATCTCCTAGATTGGACGGGAAGTGATCTAAATGGCCGTACAAAAAATTTACTTTAATACTTATGTTGGCACCTACTTTCTCGAAAACATTTTAGCATGTTGTGGACTAATTCATGATAGTTGTGTGCCTTGTGATTGTCATTCATAATTTTTTAGGCAGACACATAACTCAGCCATGCTTCAGATTCGGTTTCAGTCATAGATGTGGTAAAATTTGGATCCTTCACCAGTTTCCTTATCTGTGGGCCGTCAAAAATTTCTGCCTTTAATATTTCAATACATAGGCCCGTATTCAATTAGATTCGCACCCGCGATACTTTTTTGCCTGCCAGACTTTGCCTATATCGCGTGTTTTGGGTGCGGAAACTTTTCGCGCGTGTCGCATTAAATTTGAAAGTACGCGAAAACGGCACCTGGCGAAGCTTGAACAGGTGGAGAGTCCTCTCCAAAATGGGGTAATCAGCCTGACACCCCCCAAAAGATGCACTGACATGGGGGATCACTATGGATATCCCTGAATTGGCCTGCTGAAGGTATTTGGGGTATTTAAATGGTCTCAATAGGTGCGGTTTTGTGTATTTGCGTAAAGGGTGAAGAATAGCATTTAGAAGTTTCTTTTGGTGAAAATAACTAGTCCCAGCAAATTTTGGGTACCTGAAAATGGGGGGCAGCATATTTTAAAGTTGCTAACTAAAGTTTAAAAAAATCGTGAAGAAACCACCTGCCGCAAGCACCAGCAAAGTAAAAAACACCTGAGGCATACTTGGGGGACCCCCCGAGTCTATTTCGCTAGTTTTTAAAATTTCTTCCCCAACTTTGAACTTTTTCGTCCGTAAAATTAAAGATCTTTTAATAATTGACACAGTTTACCATTGGGGGACTATCTTAATCCTGCACAGGGGTTCCCACAACGTTGCACCCCAAAACCCCAATTCTGAATTTTTGTCCGCCTGCAATTTATAGGCAAAACTTTTTGCACTGACTTTCCGTCTAGGCGAAAAGTGTTTGAAATTCAAAACAGCGAAAAGTTTCTGCCTGGCAAAATGACGTCACCTGCGATACTTTTCTCCAAAACTTACTTTTCGCATCAAATTGAATACAGGCCTAAGAGATGGAAATGTTCGACAAATATACGTGAAACAATCGCCTGACTTGTCCAATGCTATTTCATTAAACCCAGTTTAATATGGAGAGGCGGCCGTATGATTTTTTTCCTGTCAATTAAGGGCTCATGAATGATGTTGGCTTCTCCTACAGTTATAACTTCTCTTGGGAGGCCATACGGTTTGCTGCCAGGGCTTTTGCACGACTATCCCATAAGCATATGTATATCAACTTTGTTGCCCAAGAAGAAAGTTTACCATTTTTAAATCGGCACAAAAACGGACCACTGATACTGAGAATAAGCAATTTTTTCTAAGACTAACTTGATATTTCCATACTGTTCTTTAAGTTTTGTTGAATGACTGATAGGAATCAATGCAAATTAATTCCCATTGTGCAGTAATACACATTTTAAGCTCCTTTTACAACTATCCAAAAAGAGCCGCCAGTCTTCTGCTCGATATTCTGGTAAGCCATGCATTTGGAGAAGTTCCGGAATATTGTTGCAATACACAAGATGGTTATCTTGGCTAAAGAACGGCAGTATGGCTTGCTCTATTTCCATACGACGTTATAGTAATAACCGGCTGATGACAGTGCTTTTCTTGAAGTCTGGACGCTAAAAGCTCAGCTCCTTTTTTCGATAAATTCAAGTCACATATTACATCAATTAGTTCCTTTTAAGAAAATGTATTTGGAGTAGAGGAACTCTCTTCAAACTCACTTTCATCTGTGTTGTCACTTGCACTGGATGAAATGAACATTTCCACATCATCACATTCAACTTCGCACAATGAACTGAATGATAGTACAGGTAAAGCTTCGCTATGTGGTATCGGTTGTTTTGCAGAATTTAGACTTCGGTATTCCCATTTGCGTTTCTTAAATAGATTCATAACTGTCAAATTTACAGCACAAAAATAGCAGTCACTCAAGCGATCTTTTGGTTCACACCACATCATAGGCATGCCGAAATTAAGTCCTTTTCGATCATCTGTAGTCCAATTGCAGAGCGATTCCACGCAGGTCTTACAAACTGTGTGAGTCACCCAAATCTTGTCTTGCTGGCTTATGTGACGCCCAAAATAAGCCTGATACACTTGTTTTACAAAAACAGTTATATTTTTTCCTTTTTCTCATGCAACATTATATTTGCCACAAATATAACAAAAAACATCAGGGTTGTTAGTATACCGTCTCCGAGTAGAACTAATTTTTACGGTGAAAAAACACTTTGCTTCACACATTCAGTGCTAACTCCCAGTAAAAGCCAAGGACGTACTGAACAAAACAAGCCCAAAGGGCGGGAAATTGGTTGTGGTGGGACAGAGAGAGCCGAACAAAGGAACAGGAGGTGTGCTAACTGCGTCACTCGGTCCTCTCCGTTGCTCCTCTCTGTATGCTGGGAGGAGGCGTGGCTGTGGTCTGAAGATGTCCCAGCAGACTCAGCAGTGCACTGCCACACCTCCTCCCAGTGTTCGTGAGGAGATTTGAATGTGTTATGTGTCTCAAATGTGACTACTAATTAATAAAACAAATTATTGTTATTGTTGAAAGAGGGTAGTTGTTAAAAAAGCAAAACGAAGTCGATTCTGTTAAGTAAAGTAGTCCTAGACTAGTAAGGTACTTCAAATGGAGAAAATTGAAAACTGGAGCCAATTCAGATATAGCGAAGATCTAATGCGAAATTAGGACCTGCGACTACTTTCAAACCAATCTTAAATCCTTTGCAAGAAAAAAAAATAATTTTTTTTGGGCCCCAGTGTAATCATATATAAACAACATTGAGCAAGAGCCAACCATAGTCTGACTCCCAATCAATAAGCATAACATAAAATTTATAGTCTAAGTAAAGTATGCTGATCCGGCAGCAACTTAGCATATGTAGATTGTAACCATCTCTGGCAATTCGGTCAAACTAAAGGCGCATATGCACTACACGATATAAATGAATTGAACAATTATGACAGTTATCGTTCAATTGTTCATTAATCTTGCAGTGATTATGCCGGCAACGACCATCGATACACCTGAACATAATGCCCAACCTGACGATATCATTAGGTTGTGCATGTTCGGGGATGAGGGAGGGTGCCTGCACTGAACGACATATCGTTCAGTGTGGGCACATTACCCACTGCACAGTATAATGAACGATCACACTGCAAATTTCATTTGCAATCCAGTACCAAACTCACATTGCTTTTATTCATTTGCGGGTTTTTTGTGCGCACACCCTTGAGCAGGTGAAAATCTTTATTTTAAAAGGTACAATTTTCAGGACACAGTGCAGAACACATGGTACACACCTTGAAATGAATAATCAGGCATAATAGCATAATTTAGCCAATAAAACATGTCAGTATTCAGGTGAATTTCTCTAAAAAGCTCAATAATAGTGTTCACTCTAGCACCCTGCACCTGTGACAACCCATTCAGTTCCTCATTCCTGCCTGGGGTGTCTACAGATGCATAGAGGTAAACATACAATACAGTGGGGGACAGGTGCATAGAGGTAAACATACAATACAGTGGGTTCACCTCCTGGTTGTCTTCAAAAATAGAAAAAAGGAAAGGAACTTATGTCAAACAGTAATGTAGTCCTTCTTATATAAAATTAGTAATAATTCTCCCCATGATGTGTCATGTAAAGAGAAATAACAATCTAGTGCAGACAATTCATATAAAACTCACATATTCAAAAGAGAAAGTATAGTTCATATCCAAAGTGGAGTCCTCAGAGTCTTATCATATATGAGGGAAAAAAATGTTCCAAGTAACCGTGCACAGTTAAGTTGATTCTTTTATTAGTTCAGAAAACATCTCATATATGCTCAGAGCTATTTATCAAACCTCATACATTGCTCAAAACAGGTGATACCTCTTCCTAGAGATACCTCTTCCTAGAGATACCTCTTCCTATGTCAAACCATCAGGCCACCTTGGAGCAATTTTCGATACTCAATGTTTGTTTATTTGAGGTACATGGAGGTGTTTTATTGATGGGAGAGGGGTTTTAGAACTTGCAGATGAGGTAAAAGTGCTTATTTCAAATTTTTACAAAAGAACTGAAAATTACTCTGCAGACATTTTTTGTACCCCAAAATGCTGGAAATACTTCAGTTTGCTTTTATCATTTTTCAACCATAAAAAAAAAAAAAAAAAATTTGCAAAAATCAGCCATTTCAAACCATTACATTCAAACCATTCAAACCATACCTCCAGTACTTTCCTTATGGCCGCTAACAGCCTTCTATATGGTCCTGCTATATCAGTTGCCTCTTTTTGGGGGTCCAATGTAATTTCCCCACTTTTTTAAATACTTCTCCCAGGTCCCATTTTGTAGAAAAGTCGTGTAACCTGGTTGTGACTACCACAAACTGGATCTCACATTTCTCGGGTGCACGCATTCATGCAATGTATACAAGTTTCATGAAACTAACCATCATTCTCAAACTTGCACCAAATTGGATTGAGCCCTATGCTCTTGTGCAATAAGCACAGGACACCGAAGAGTGGAATAATGTTTAAAAGAGTATAAGAAGTTTCATAAGTTTGGTCAGCAATTAAATATTAAGTTAATTTGCTTATGATCCTAATCCCTTAAGAAGTGCCAACCCACTTCCTTACAACATACTGTACAAAAAAAATGAGATGGCATCTGAAAACCTGTTAACCAGAAGTAGACATTTTTAATAAATATAAGGACAGGTTATATTAATACATACTAAAGCATTCCCTCTGTACAAAGTAGCTTGAAATCAAATTTAAAAATATTACAGTATGCATGGCAAGTAAATAAAACTGATTTTACATTATTATATACACACATATAAACACACAAAATCCTATCGTTTTGCACAGTCCCGCATGTTCGAAAATTTTCCATCCAGAAATGTAAAACTTTTCAGCGCTGCTCCCCTTCATAACCTTTCCTCAAAGGTCGTATCTAGTTATTCAAAGAAGAAAAACAAGGAGGCGCTCCATAGTGTAGTATATTAAAAGTATAAAGCTTTACCCAAAGAATAAAAAAAACTAACATGGATGCTTAGTATCACAAAACCTGGTCTACAGCAGTCGCCGAAGCCCCAGGCGTCCTAGTGCGTGTGGGACATGTGGATATATAAGCACGATCAGGGGTCAGCCCTGACACACCCACTGACGAAGTCCACTTGTGACAAAACGAGTTTGGACGGAGCTAATGGAGCTGGACGTGATGATATCATAATCCGGAAGGAGGCTTAGAACTCACTAGGACGCCTAAAGCTCTGAAGGTTGCTGTGGACCGAGTTTTGTGATACTCAGCGCTTGTTGTGGTATTTCTTGAGTAAACCTTTATACTTTTAATATACTACACTATGGTGAGCCTCCTTGTATAAATGTATACACACACACACGTATACATACATACAGTACATACACACAGACCACTCGCACATACACAGCCAGCCCACACACAGACAACTCATGCACATACGTGTACACAGCCAGCCCACTCACATACGCGCGCACAAGCAGACAGCCTACACAGATAATACAGTTTCCCCCTCACAGACAGAGAGCGCCCACAGCCCGCCCCAACTCACACACAGTCACACACAAGCACACACACACACACACCTCCACACACATATATACGCAGCCCCCACCCCCACACAGGATGCAGTCAGTAAGCCGACGGTCGAAACGCCGACCGCCGGCTTCCAGACTATTAAATTCCGGCAAAGTTCTAATGAAAGGCGTTGAAATCCTGGCGCCTGTCATTAGACCTACGCCGGGAGCCAGACATCCGGCATATCGAATGAAGGTAAGCCAGGCACGGACAGCTGCGGGTGGGGGAGCGTTAGGTTTAGGCAAAGGGGATAGGGTTAGGCACCCCCCGGAGAACTTAAATTGAGGCTGCAGGGAGGGGGGGGATTAGGTTTAGGCACTTAGAGGGGGGGTTGGCACCCCTAAAGGAGGGTTAGGGGGGGGGCACCTACAAAGCCCGCCCCTTCTACACACAGCCCGCCCCTTCCACCCATTCACCCCCCTTGCACACACACATATACCCAGAGACCAAAACACACCCACATATAACTAGAATATACACACACATTATATATCTCCTCACATACAGTACACACACCTATAGATAGCCCATACTCACTCCGTACAGCGGGCTCCAGCGGTTCTCCTCGTCTATGCTCTTGAATTCGTTCTCCATGTCTCCGGCCGCTCCCAGTGACGCTCTCACAGCTCCCCGCCGGGACGCATCGCTCAGCGGGCGGGCTCGGGCGAGTGCAGCGCTGCTTTCGGGAAGACCAAAGGAAACAAGCAACGTCCCAGATTTGCGACACCACCAGCCGTGGCACCGGCCCCTGCTGCTGCACACCTTCTTCCGGCTACCGCCACGCCCGCTTCCCAGCATCATTCGCTAAGCCTGGTTCTGGCAACCGGCTCAGACGTCTACCACCCAATGAGCGGCGGCCTGTGACAGCTCTGCCCGCCTCCCTGCTCACGCTCCTCCCGATTGGAGATCCCCTGTAGTACGGAGATAAGTGTAATCTCGGGTCGCGGAGAAGTAGCGGCCATCATAACTATGGGCACAGCCCTACCTGCTTCCGTATTGTGTATGTACCCTATATGGTGGCCCCAAGAAAAAGTAGAGGAGGCTGCTGTAAATTGTTGATGAGAAATTAAGCAGTGCTGTACTATGCAGTGAATTCGATTTGTAACCTGGTCAGTGGTCGGAGATGAGTGTGTGGATTTTACTGAGATACAGCACATTAGACTGTGTCCCCATGTCCACTTTTCCATCAAAACCATTCTAAAGCTGTATAGTTTTGTATGGAGATAATGGGGTAGACGTATTACTGATACCGCTTCTCCCCCATGTATTTTAATGGGGTAAGGTGTTAAATGACTATGCGCCCCTCTCATTATCGGCACTGCTATGCCGATAGGCTGGGCATGGTATGAACGGACAGTGGCACTGACCTTTCGACAGCTGCAGCCAGGGCTGCCATCAGAAATTGTGGGGCCCGGGACTGTCAAATTAGGCAGGTACCCCCCCCCCGCCCCCGCAAGCTTCACAAACCTCCACCTCCGACAACCCACCTTTCCCCGCTACCTTACCTATACACAAAATATATATATATATATATATATATATATATATATATATATATATAAATATATATATATAAAAAATATATTTCTGTGCATGTTTTAGTTAAGACAGGCAGCAGGAGACCCACAGTCTAAGGCAGTGCTTCCTGGAGGTCCAGACACACTTTAGCTTACCTTACCTCGCTCGCTTCATCCTTCTGTCATTGTCTCACTCTCTATGCTTCGGGCGGTTCGTCAGGCTCAGTCCTCACATCACTCACCCGCCGCAGCTCCTCATGACGTCACGCGCGCCGGCTTCCGTGATCTTAGATAAACTTTATTGATGGCAGTGGGCACACTGTCAATTGGCCAATGCAGTAAGGTGGGAGGAGGAACGGGAGAACGACTGCCGGGCCCGGCTGGGTGAGAAGTGACTGACAACTTACTCACTGTGTCTAATGTGCGGCGGTGGCGGCGGGAGGCCTTGGGTATAGTAATTGGTTCAGCCGGGCCTGTCACTGACACTTTCGGCCAGGGGGTTAGTAGCGGGCGGGCAGTACGCATAGCAGGCACTGGGCGGGCCCCTCGAGTGTCCGGGCCCGCCTAGCAGTCCCTCCCTGATGGCGGCCCTGGCTGCAGCTATTGATATCAACAGTTGCAGGTGTCGCTCCCCTATCACCACAGCAGGGATAGCACTGTCCCTGCTGCAGCGGTTGCCAGCTCTGGACTGCATACCTCCCAACTGTCCCGCTTCCAGCGGGACAGTCCCGTTTTTCTGGGACTGTCCCGCCACGGGCCGCAGTGTCCCGCGGTGGGGGGGAAGTTGGGGAGAGCACACCCGCTGCTCTGCCTAGCAGAGCAGCAGGTGTGCAGAAGGTGAACAGATGCCGTGCGCATCGCACGGCATCTGTTCACTAGCGTAGGGAGAGCCTGGGGGCTGCCCAGCATCTCTATAATGCCGAAAACGGGTGGAAGCCGCGAGGCTCCACCCCTTTTCAGAAGCCACGCCCCTTTTTCGGGGCGCCCTGTCCCTCCTTCCCATTCTCAAAAGTTGGGAGGTATGGGACTGCATGTAAGATCTTGTCATGCTTGCAACATCCCGCGCATGCCCAGTGGAGCCAGCTGGGAATGGAGACAGCACATCAGCACTAAGCTCTAGCGGGGATCGCCGGAGCGGGGAGTTTTCACTCCCCTTCTCCAGCAGATGAGATGTTAATACATCTCATCGATGGTGCTTTCTGCTTCGCCTCAGTAAAGAGGCGAGGCAGGAAGAGTTATTGCGGTACGATGCGTAACAAGTGATATTCTTGTAATCAGTTGTTACTAATCTTAAATTGTGCCCCAACCAATCAACAACTATCACTTTTCAAACACATGACAGGAGCTGATTGGTTGGATCACCATTTAAGATAACAAGAATATCACTCTTTGATAAATCTGGGCTTTAGTTTTTAATTGGTTGTTTGTTTCTTTCTGGCTGTTTACACTTGTTCACACTTGTCCAATCTTCGGGAGATCCGACTACCAACCGACTGGTCTGCCCGACATTGGACAAGTGTGTACCCTTTGCCTACAGATCCTAGGAGACCCGACCCCCGACCAGGCAACCAACGTTGTCGTATGTAGGCTGCGGAGACCGGAGCTGGTGACCGATCTCCAGTCCCGGCAGCCCAACACACTATCAGCGTGACGGCGGAGCAGGATCCAGTGGGATCCCACACCGTCCGCCACTGCTGTGGGATGCGGCAGGAATGGCGGCGGTGGTGATGCTGGAGGCAGCGGTGGGACGATGCAGGAGGTGGCTAAGTACCTTGCTGAGTTTGGCAGCGGGTGACGGTGCGGCTTCCCATTTCAAAAATGCATTGCGGCACCATTTTTGAAATTCAAGATGGCCGCAGCGAGCCAATCATGGCTCGCTACATCATCGCCTTGTCCCTTTATGCTGGCTTATATAATCCAGTGTGAGGCAGCATGTGTCAGTCTGACGGCAGAGGAGGAGCGAAGAAGAGCTCCTTGAAGATCGAAGATGCTGTGGAAGTCCTGGATAGGCGCCGGCAGGGATGGACTGGGGCTGTACATGGAAGTCTGCCCTGTGCACGCTCCTGAAGGGAAGCCAGGTTTAGTTTCAAGGAGGGCATGCCACAAGTCACAGGGGCTCACTGGTGCCACCCATTTCTTCCCTGGAGCTAATGCCCTGTATCCGGCAGCATTGGGTGGAGGGCAGGGGTACTTCCGCCCGCCTCGAACCGGTTCAGATGTACTTGGCAAATGTGGTTTTCCAAGTACCAGCATGTTGGGGAGGCTTGCTGGGACCTGTACTTCCATCTCTAAAAGACAATATTACACTTTTACTAATGGACTATCAACTCGGCACCCACAGCCCTGGGGTGCCGGGGATAGCCCCGGGCTTCAGCCCTGGCCCTGGGTGCCCTGGAGAGGGGGGACCCCTTTTATGGAGGGGTCCCCAGGATCCCCGGCTTGGGCTGACTAGTTAGGGGGAATTAATTCTTTGGCTGTGGGACCCCATCAAGTGTGTCCCCTGGCTGCATTACCTCTTTGCTAGTGGAGCCTGATGCTGGTTCTGAAACTTCGGGGGACCCCTACTTGTTTTGTTCCTCGTATTTTTAGAAGCAGTGCCAGCCCCAAGAGCCTGGTGCTGGTTCATAAAATATGGGTGAACCTTACACGTATTGTTCCCTGTATTTTTTCAACCAGGGCCAGCTCAAAGAGCCCCCGCGGCTGGTTATGGCTGTGTGGGGGGAACCCTACGCCGTTGTATTTAGTTGTTTTGGAAACTTGAAATCCTGTCCCCATCCAATAATCAGGTTATTAGTTCTCAACCTCCCCCTCTTCACCATTATTTATAATTAAAATAAATTTCTCATAAATGAATCCCCTTTCCTGCACAGCCAAATGTATTTTTTCAGCAGACACAGATTGGAGGTCTGCTGAAAAATTGGACAAGTGAGTAGCGAGGATTGGATGTAGAATCTGCGAGCAGGTGTGTAGTGGGATTGTATAAACAGCCTGATCTGCGGTCTGATCTGCAGTGGATTGGACAAGTGCGTACCTAGCATCATAGTTTCCACCCATTATAATAATTGTTTAGAAATTCGGTCATGTACAGTAGTAATATTGCATGTTCAATGCTGTATAATACTGAAATTATAATAAAAGTCTGAGATAGAACAACCATTTTTGCAAGGTGGCGCTGAGTATGTTTCATTTGGGATATTAGTGCAGTGAAGTTCAGATCATAGATCTTTGTGACAATAGCTGGACTTTTGATAAAACATTTTTTTAAATTTGTGTAGCTGAGATATGTGATTAGGTGTCTTTTGCTCTATACAAGTCTGAAATGTAAATTTAAAATACAACTGACTTACCCATATTTAATCATAAAAATACCTCACTGTAGAAGTCATTCAAGGCTGGCAGAAGGGTAGCTTCTCGCAATCAGCATCACCTCATCTGAGAATAAACATTATTTCTGTTCAATCGCTGTGTTCACCAGGCCTGATACCTCATTAGATAGTCCTATATGCTTCACCAGGGGTTCCATGTCTACACAAATACTAGGGGGAATGAGGACACCTCTTTGTACAATTATATATTACAAATTTAGTGCACTTAAAAACAACTGCTAAACACCAAGGGGGCGGCTACAGTGGCGTAGCTACCACCACTTTAGGGGAGCCGATGTTTACGCAGATGTTTACGCATCTTCATTGCAACCAGTCTGTCCGCCAGAAATCTCACAATGTCAGTTGTATAGGAGATTAGCATTATGTTCCTAGGCAATGCCTGTGAGTGCAGCTCCAGCTGCTGTACCTAACAGTGCCTTACCTTGCTGGAGTCAAGGGACCTCAATACAGGATAGTCCCTGTGTAAGATTTCCTTTAACCAGTATGATTGCATGTAAATCTCTGGCTGGGATTCAAGAGCTTTCTTTCAGTTATGGCTGTTTGGGGGGAAGCCCACGCCATTCCCAATGAACTAGATATTGTACCTGACTATGAACTTTCTTAGAGTCTATCATTTTTTTCACTTCATATTCAGGTTGGTCATTAAGAGGGGCGTGGTATGTTAGATTGAAAGTTATCATGTCGACATGGTCACAATGTCGGCATGGAACATGTCGACATGTTTGTCGAGATATTAGAATGCCGACCTGGTGGCCCAGCGGTTACTTTTACCTGGTCCCTAAGGCCGTAGTGGCTTTCCGGGGCTCGGTGTTCATGTGACCTCCCCGTAGTACCTAAACCCAACTTCCCTCCACCCCCCCCCAACAACCTAACCATAAGCTTCCTCCACAGCCTAACCCGCCAGCACCCAACCGTTGGCATTCTAAAAATGTCAGCATTTCACATGGCAATATTTAGTATGTTGACAATGTGAACATGTCAACATGGTGCTTGTTGACATGTTGAACCATGTTGACATTTTAATGACAATATTGTGGTGTCAGCATTATGAATGTTGACATGGTAACTGTCTACAATGTGACTGGATCCCAACTAGGAGTGCAAATATACAGGAAGGTACCGTATATCATTTGAATAACAAACCTTGGCAGATTCTAGGGATCCTTATAGATACTGGCAGATCCAACTGAAAACTTGAAAGGACTGTATTTTGTAATAATTTAGAATGGATTAATATATTTAGGCCCCCAACTTTTCAGAGGATTGTTTCAATTTAATATTGCAGATAGAGAGCCAGACTCCACCTTGAAGTTATAAAGCTTCCTGTGTCGATAAAAAATTTTTTTGGCAGATTTATTAGCTTGTTATAAAGCTGACTGGACTCCATTTCAAATGACATTAAGATGTGCAGAGGCCCCCCTAAATCCAAAGGATTCAAACTGCAGATTATCAGAAGAACACAATAGAATAGGCAGAGCCGTCTTAATAGGAGTGTAGGCCCTAGGCAGTGGCAAACGCAGGATTTCTAGAGGGGGGTTTCCAAATGCTTGGTTTTAGGGCGAGTGTGGCCAGTCCATGAAGTGGGCAGAATTAGTACTTATCCAGCTTTAATATGTTACATACAAATAATATTGTGTGTCATAATTCCAGCATATACAGGACCAGCGATCACAGTAAGCCATTAGATGCGGTAGAAGGGCCATCCTGTCTGAGAAGAATGTTTTTCTTCAGATGTGGGCACCATTCCAGAGCATTGGAGCATGTCCAGGAGTCTGGGGGAGCTGCAGAAGAACCTAGCACTGCCCTGGACATATACAGTCAGGTCCATAAATATTGGGGCATTGACAGAATTTTAATATTTTGTCCTCTATTCACCACCACAATGGCTTTGAAATGAAAGTATGAAACAAACCAGATGTGATTTAACTGCAGACTTTCAGATTTAATTTGAGGGTAATTACATCCAAATCAGGTGAACGGTGTAGGAATTACAATGGTTTCTATATGTGCCTACCACTTTTTAAGGGGCCAAAAGTAATGGGACAAACTAAACAATCCTAAATCTAACTTTCACTTTTTAATACTTTGTTGCAAATCCTTTGCAGGCAATTACAGCCTGAAGTCTGGAACACATAGACATCACGAGACGTTGGGTTTCATCCCTGGTGATGCTCTGCCAGGCCTCTACTGCAAATGTCTTCAGTTCCTGCTTGTTCTTGGGGCATTTTCCCTTCAGTTTTGTCTTCACCAAGTGAAATGCATGCTCAATCAGATTCAGGTCAGGGGATTGACTTGGCATAACATTCCACTTTTTAGCCTTACAAAACTCTTTGGTTGCTTTTGCAGTATGCTTCGGGTCATTGTCCATCTGCACTGTGAAGCGCTGTCCAATGAGTTCTGAAGCATTTGACTGAATATGACCATATAATAGTGCCCGAAACACTTCAGAATTCATTCTGCTGCTTTTGTCAGCAGTCACATCATCAATAAATACAAGGGAACCAGTTCCATTGGCAGCAATACATGCCCACGCCATGACACTACCAACACCATGCTTCACTGATGAGGTGGTATGTTTTGGATCATGAGCAGTTCCTTTCCTTCTCTTCTCTTCCCATCACTCTGGTACAAGTTGATCTTTGTCTCATCTGTCAATAGGATGTTGTTCCAGAACTGTAATGGCTTTTTTAGATGTTGTTTGGCAAACTGTAATCTGGTCTTCCTGTTTTTGTGGCTCACCAATGGTTTGCATCTTGTGGTGAACCCTCTATATTCACTCTTGTGAAGTCTTCTCTTGATTGTTGACTTTGACACATATACATCTACCTCCTGGAGAGTGTTCTTGATTTGGCCAACTGTTGTGAAGGGGTTTTTCTTCACCAGGGAAATAATTCTTTTGTCATCCACCACAGTTGTTTTCCGTGGTCTTCCGGGTCTTTTGGTGTTGCTGAGCTCTCCGGTGCGTTCTTTCTTTTTAAGAATGTTCCAAACAGTTGATTTGGCCACACCTAATGTTTTTGCTATCTCTCTGATAGTGACAGCTCTTTGGATCTCATAATGAGAGTTGACAGCAACTGATTCCAAATGCAAATGTCACACCTAGAATCAACTCCAGACCTTTTACCTGCTTAATTGATAATGAAATAACGAGAGAATAGCCCACACCTGTCCATGAAATAGCTTTTGAGTTGATAGTCCCATTACTTTTGGCCCCTTAAAAAGTGGGAGGCACATATTGAAACTGTTGTAATTCCTACACCGTTCACCCGATTTGGATGTAATTACCCTCAAATTAAATCTGAAAGTCTGCAGTTAAAACACATCTTGTTTGTTTCATTTCAAAACCATTGTGGTGGTGAATAGAGGCCAAAATCTGAAAATTCTGTCAATGTCCCAATATTTATGGACCTGACTGTATGTACATATTGGTCTCCTTATGTACTGGATAGTGTATTATTATACAGTATTAATAATTAACCCTATTGATGGTCTATAGCAGTGCACCCCTAACAGTGCATGTTTTTCACATGTCCTAGTTGGTGCACAGGTATATTTATTACTAGCTGACACATTTTAAAAGATCCACAGGTGGCACTAATCATTTCATTTGTGATACTGAGAAAAACAGGCAGCACTAGTAACATTCTTATTTTATTACTATTTCTATTGTGGTCATGGTGTGTGCTGGGAGGGGGCTTTCCAGGCACACGGAAACCCCCTCTGCGTTTGCCTATGCTAGGCAAAGCAATGCAGTGCCCCTTCCCTGACTGTGTGCATGGCTATTGCTCCCCCCTTGACTGTGTGCATAGCTGCTGCCCCCCAGCCGGACTGCATGGCTGCTGCTCCTTCCTGACTGACTGTGTGCATGGCTGCTGCTCTCCACCCCTGACTGTGTTAATGGCTGCTGCACTCCCCCCTGACTGTGTGCATGGCTGCTGCACTCCCCCTTGACTGTGTGCATGGCTGCTGCTCTCCCCCCTGTGTACATGGTTGCTGCTAACTCCCCCTGCTAGCTTCTGGGTTCTGTTTGTTTCATCTTACCTGTGGGCTTGCGGCTATCAGGATTCTGGACGGAGGAAAGAATACGACACCTGGCTGGCCAGCTCTCAAAGCTACATGGGAACTGTCTAGGAGGAGCTACGCACTTTAGCTCCCCCTAGATTCAGCCAGAGCCTACTCTTTGGATGTAAGGAGGTAGCGGCTGCAAGGTATAGGGGGCGGGGGTGGGGGACGGCCCTAGCCCTTAGAATCGTGGGGCCCCTGGGTAACTGTCCATTAAGCCCATACGAAGAGACGGCCCTGGAAATAGGGAGCAACCAGATGATACATGGAGCATTATTGTAGGTGAACTCAGCCCAGGAAAGGGAGCCAGCCCCATGGGCGTATCTATAATGGGTGCAGGGTGTGCGGGGCACACGGGCCCCTGGGTCCAGGGGGGCCCGCACCGCACACCCTGCTCCCATAGTATTACTTACCTCTCCAGAGTCCCACATCGGCGCGGGGGTCCGGCGCTGTAAAAATGACTGGAAAATGGCTGCCGCGGCCATTTTCCCATCGTTTGCGCATGCGCAGTACAGGGAAAATGTCTGCCGCGGCCATTTTCCCGGTGACCTGCGCATACTCTATAGACTCTGGGCTCACGCTAGTGCCCAGAGTCTATAGCTCTGGTGCTGGCCGCGCACAGCTCAGCGCGCTGCCGTCCGCCAGACAGAGAGGAGGGGGCCCGTGTCGGAGACACTACACACGGGCCCCCTCCTCTCTAGAAACGCCCCTGGCCAGCCCAATTCGTATGTAAATCAGAAATATAGCAGCTCAAGTATTGTTCAAGACTGATTGACATGCTGAGTCTGTTTACTAATTTGAGGATGATAGATAGAGGAAAAACTTAAAGAAATCTCCAACATAAAGAAAATTTCCAGAACAGCCATAAGCTGTCAGACACAATGTTGGTAGGAAATATGTCGAACAAAGAGCACTTTCAGTGTCTTGGCAGAGAGAGACCAAACAGAGGAATGAAAAGCACCATTTTACTGAATCAATCAACTATTACTCAGACAATGGTAAACCCATTAGACGGGGTAAATCCACAAACACATTCATATAAATATTGAATCAAGGCCTAACGGCATTTGGTAATGGCATTAGGGGTCCAAATGCCTGTCCAGTGGAACTTTTACTGTGGGCACAGGTTGAGCAGGACATTACAAAGCTTCTGGTTTCTTGCCTAATAGAGGGCCATGAAACAAAGCGAGACAATATGCTGACGGTTCTAGAGACCCCTGGATGCCCAGAAGTCTTACAATTGTGGGCATCACTTAAGCCAGCTCAGCTAGGATTTCTAGGGACAAAGAGAATTGTTGAAGGAGTTTGTACAGGAACATGACTTTGGGCCAAGTGTAATTGCAGTGACAGGACAGTAGTGAGGCCAGGAAAAATACCAGGCAAGGTTATGGGGAGAAGAGGTGGATCTGCATGCTGTTGAAGGTAGATTCTGGAGTGACCATCTGCCTTAAGGTTCTTAGATCTGGCTCTATATATGATGTTAAAGGGACTGAGGGATCTATGTACTAAGCCTTGGAGAAAAAATGGATGAAGATAAAGTACCAATCTATCAGCTCCTGTCACTTTACAGGCTGTGTTTGAAAAATCACAGGAGCTGATTTGTTGGTACTTTAGCTCCGTTCACTTTATCTCTCTCCAAGGCTTAGTACATAGACCCCTTAACCTTTTAACTGACTTGATATAAAGCAAATTCTTGTGTTCAGTAAACACTGTAATAAACTATCTGGTCCCTTCCAACTAGTATCTATACTCATTTAAGGCCCACTTAATGGCTAAAAGCTCTCTGTTTCCTGCATTATAATTTCCTTATTCAGCAGAGTATTATCTTAAAAAGAAAGTAGACGGGCACAATTTATTATCATAGGGGTTCACTTGCAACAAGTCCTCTAGCTTCAGTTTCCATAGCAGTGCATCAACTTCAACAATAAAGTTGGCCACACAACAAAAGATTTTCTGTCCAACCAGCCAACTAGTTGATTTGTTGGAATGAAAATCTGGTAACGTATGAAAGCAAATGATGATCAGCAATTTGCTCCTAAATGCCAGAAAACAGATGAAAATGGTTGTTCAGACAAGTTTATTAAATGTTTAATCTAAAAAAATTGTTCAAACAACAGTTTTTGCCTATTTTCCGGCGTTTGGGAGCAAATTGCTGGTTGTCATTTGCTTTTATACCTTACCAGATTTTCATTCCAACCAATCAACTAGTTGGCTGGTTGGACAGATAATCTTTAGATGTGTGACCAGCTTTAAAAGGTGTCAGTAGCAGCAGTCACGGATACCACTGGCTTGCCGTCAACTCTCAGCAGGCCACAAATTGCTGGCCTTCCCAGTTACAATCTTTAACAGAACCCAGCTGGGCTCAGGCTAGAGATGACATAACACATCTCTCAGTCTTTACAACTAACCTCCTCCTGCAGTGATGACTCACGTGAGTGTCACGAATCGTGGTCATAGCCGCCCATACATTGTTAAACATTCATTAATTGCTGTGTCTAAAACCTCCAACAGATTATCCCAGTGATTACTGCTCACCTGGTCAGCCAGACCAATTACCTATTACCACTCCCTATATATTTCCAGGCCTAGGAAAAACTCATGGCCTGAACAACTGTGTTCCCTCCTGAGAATCGTTCCAGGCTCAATGTCTCCAGAAACATTCTCCTGTGGATACTCTCCTTCCTGAAACTCAACTATTAGCTACTTGTACCATCGATGTTTGCCTCTCAGCACTGTGGCTTTCACCTATCCTCCAACATGTCCCCTTCCATCCGGTACAGAATGCTCTGCTCCTGGGCTTCCCACCTAATTAATGATTGCAGACACCTGTGTTGAGCTTGTTAATAGATGAGGCAGGTGTATCACCACAGGTGGCTGCAATCATCAATTAAGAGAGAAATCCAGGTGCAGTGCTTTTCGTACCGGATGGAAGGGGTGATGTTGGAGAGTCTGCTTCCATGCCGCATACAGATAACCACCAGGACTGCTTACCATCGCCGCTGTATACCATCTCAGCTCCGTGGTTTCAATGGAACACAGAGACTGCTTGCTGTTGTCTGCATTCCATCTAATGCTGTATATCATCTTTCAGCACCGCGGCTTCCATGCCACACACAGACTGATCATCGTCTACATTCCATCTACCGCTGTGTACCATCTATTAGCGCTGTGGCTCCCACGCTGCACACAGACTGCTTCCAGCTCCAGTTCTACCAGTGTAACAGTGGGAACATACCATCTGCTATTGCCGCACATCCTATCACCTGCATGGATTCCACTCTGCATTGTGCAGGCATCATCTGGACTGTGGGCCTGATTCAGACCCTCTCGCTAGTACTGTGCGCTCGATGGTTTGCGAACCCACATGCGCACGCCTCGTTCTGCGCTTGTGCGAACTACTCTGTGCTACCGCAGGCCGCTCGCTCACCCAGCAAAGACAGCCCAGTGAAATGAGTGACAGAAGAGGCCGTTTGTGGGTGGTAACGGGCAGGACACTAATAACGGGGGTGTGGAGGTGCGAACGCTGGTGTGCCTCGGTGTTTCAACGCTGTTTTTAAGGTGTGAATAATTATCAGGCAGCGTCATAGTACACGTCACATGCCTGTTTTTTACACTGAAGTCCTCGTAGTGCTTGCGACAGGGTAAGGCAACCACAAGCGCTGCGTTAGCTTCTGATGGTGCTCGATGTACCAATGTTTTAATACACTTCCTGGAGATGAAGTGCACTAGTGGGTGTCTCAACATACGCTAATGTGTGTCTGCATACACAGAGTGATCGCTCGCACAGCCAAAGTGGGTGTGCTTATGCCTTGGCGAGCGATCACTTCCCATGTCGTCACTTTGAAATATTTGCATACGCTGGATGCGAGCGATCGCATCTAGCGAGCGAGTCTGAATCAGGCCCTGTGTTGCAAGTATCACTACACTCTGTGGCTATAGTGGGTTACTGCTTAATCTAAGACTATTTTGGTTATCCTGTACTGTGTGTGCTCTTGTCTTGGGCTGACAGCCAGTGTTTGGGTTCCAGGTCTGGATGGCATGATCGGGTCACAGTCTTTTAGCATCAAGGTTTTCAGTACTGTGTGTGTCTGAAGTGTCTCTGTATCCTGAGTTCCTCTTCCGGATTATGGTCCAGGTCTCGCGTCAGAGCTGTACCAGGGATATAGCTTAATTAGTTCTTCCCTGGTTACATAAGACTCCAATTCCTGGCTTGGTTCCAAGGTCCAGACTATCAGTACTATACTGTTTTGAGTTGAGGTTCTTCTTGTCACTGGAGTAGTTCTCTGGTCTGATTGGTCCTTGGACCATTAGGTGAGACGCTGCCCAGTGGTTTGGGTTCCTGTTACAATTCTAGTATCCTTGCATTGCTCCAGTCCGTGGTCCCTAGTGTCTCTATTCTGCCAGTACCTGTATTACCTATGAGTTGTATCTTGAAGCCTCCTTGTTTCCTGCACTCCTTAGTTAATACCCCGGGCCCCGTGCCGGATCTACAACAGGCATCTGTTGTTGTGAGATGCCAAGTGTCTGAATACCAAAGAAGTCGGCCTCCTATCCCGTGGTCCCCCAGTGGGAGGCCCGCCCCATCAGGCCACAGGCTTATCCTGGGACCTGGAACCCGTCGTTTATTCTGCCAGGGCTTTTTTGGTAGTGGTTTTCTGCTAAAGCTTGCTCTAGCAGAGGGTTGACCTCTGACCTTCCCATGTGGCCGAAAGGAAGAAGTTCTGTCTGGGAACCGATGCTGAGGGTAGCCCTGCTGCTTTAGAGGCTGCCACGGAAGCCACAATTTTGTCCACTTCCGTGCCGAAAAGGATGCCCCCTTCAAATGGAAGGGACTCTAAAGCCCTCTTGGGCACAGAATCCGCCTTCCAATCCCTCAACCACAGGGCTCTACGCGCCACCACAGAGGCAGCTGATGCTCTGGCAGATAGTATCCCCGCATCCAATGCTGCTTCCCCCAAATAGGACGAAGCCTCCCTGACATAAGCAACAATCTCCAGTTGTTCCTTAGATAATACTGGCAGGGATTCCGCTAAAGTTTTCATCCATTCTTCGATGGCTTTGGCAACCCAAGCCGTAGCCATAGCTGGGCGGGTGGCTGTCCCCGAGATTGAAAAAACTGTCTTCAGACAACTATCCAGTCTCTTATCTGTGGGGTTCTTAAGGGAACAAGCAGATGGCAATGGTAGAATGGAACTCTTGACCAAATGTACCACATGTGTGTCAACCGACGGTGGGACCTCTCACCTAGAACACTG
This sequence comes from Taudactylus pleione, assembly GCA_031769625.1. Taxonomy (NCBI): domain Eukaryota; kingdom Metazoa; phylum Chordata; class Amphibia; order Anura; family Myobatrachidae; genus Taudactylus; species Taudactylus pleione. The sequence continues at coordinate 41,567,978 of JAUIMM010000092.1, forward strand.
TTCCGAAGGAAAAGGGTATAAAGCCGTGATCTTTCTGGTAACATGGAACTTCTTATCTTTGAACCCTCCATGCTTCCACCAAGAGCTCTGACAAATGCTCTGATCCGGGAAACTCTGCTTTTATTACTCTCTGGCGCTTAAATACTGGCGCCTTTATTAGCCGCGGCTCCTCCTCATCAATATTCAACACTGCTTTAACAGCCCTGATTAAAAACGGGACATCAGCCACAGGAAAAAGATCTCCCTCTTCCTCTGAAAGAGACTCCTGAGAGGACATCCGTGCCTCCTTGTCCCCCTCAGAGGACTCAGAATCCGTGTCCTGGCCCAATTGTTCGGCCAAACGCCTTCTGGCCTTTGGCTGCATCCTGGCCATCTGCGGTTGCTGCTGAGAAGCAAATGAAGATGAAGGTATAGCCTGTGTATGTGCATACATATCCATCCAGGATGGCATCATAGGGGGCAAAAACATGGCCGGATGCAGTGGCTGAGGATATCTCATCGCTGGGGCCACTGGAACCGCCAACCGTTCCGCCGTCTGCGCCATGATCTGGGAAAAAGAAGCCCAAGGAGGCTCTTGCCCAGAACCCAGCAAATTTGATTGCTGTGGAGACTCTTTAAAACAATGAGCACAGAGACCATTTTGTATAAAATCCTGAGGGGATAAACCCACTTTACAGGCCATACAAGATATCAACAGGGGGACCTCTGCCACCTGTCTTTCAGATTTCTTTGACATAATGATTTCTTATGTACAGAACCCAGTATACATGTGAAAAGCCTCTCCCAACCCCACACACCTGTAGCAGAGGGCTATAAAGGGAAATAGCAGTGATAGGTTAGCGTTTTGTAACATACACAATTTTTCACAAACACAAACAATGCATATATATATATATATATATATATATATATATATATTGTGATAGGATCATTGGTAAAGTGGTCTGTGGCAGGTACATTTGTCCCAGATTCCTGTCTTATGTGTTTTAAACCTCCAGGAGAAAGTCTGCAGTGTAGCAGGCTTGAGTCTCGGCTTTTTGAAAAGCCGGTTTGGGACCTGGGGTTGTGGGTGAGAGGAGAGGGAGGGCTCCACCCACGGCCACTCCAGGTTTTGGTTCTCTTAGCCTGGTAACAGGCTTGTTAGGGTTTCCACCTGAGAGTGGCCAATATAAGCCTAGTGTATTGAGGGCTGATTGTCTCACCTGGGAGAGCAGACAGGGAGTTTGCTCAGAGACACTTGAAAACCTAACTGTAAGTGTTGTGCTGTGCCCTTGTTGCTGGTGAGGGCATTAGGCCCTGCCAGGTTCTGGTAGTGAGGGAACTACCTGTGAAGTTAGTGCCCCGACAGGGCTAGGATTTATGTTTATGTTTTCTTTATGTTTTCTTTATGTTTGTTTCTGACATTGTACAATAAAGACTGGCGCCGACCAGCTTGTACTTGCATCCAGTCTAGCGTACTGTTTCCCAGCTGCTGTGTGTGAAAGGAAGGAGTCCTCTACCCAGGAGAGGGACCCCCTAACCTAACTGTGTCACTATATATATATATATATATATATATATATATAATTTAGCAGAGCTTATGCAATCTAGGCTCCCAATGAACTACGAACAGCCTGAAGCTTAGTAGCATATGGAGCTCTGTATGAGCGGTCCCCAGAGAGAGGCATACAGAGAGACTGACCCAACACCTCCTAAGTTAACCAGCCACGGAGAGCACCAGGAGTGAACTGTGGCAGACTCATAAAGGCTGGAGGCTGGGAGGAGCAACCAAAACGCGGAAAACCATCGTGAGGGCCGTAGTTTAGGTTGGGGGAGGGGACGCCGGGGAGGCAAAACCTCCCCTACGCTGTGTGGATCCACCCGGCTCACTGACATGGCCGCCACCATTTCTATGGTTGTCAGGAACATCACGTCCCGGTGGTCTAGTGAAGGGAGGCAGACGGCGCTGGCACCCCAATACAGCAGTTCCCCGGCCAGTCTCCACACAGCGGCCGTCGCAACCACACTCACCTGCATCCCCTGTACTCGGTCGCGGTCCAGAGCCTGAGCCCCTGCCGAAAGTACCAGTTGTTAGAACAGCGTTGCGGCGCCGGCAGGGGGTAGATGGAGCAGGTGACACATGCGTCTCTCATCAGACGCTTAGCTCTCAGACCGTGCCATCTGCCCACAGGAAAGAAAAAAAAAAAACTTGTCTTAGGGACTGCTCCAGCAGTCCCACTGCTAGTGTGGTGCCTTCTTGCACCAAACAGAACAACTGATGGCGGGGTATATGGGGGAGGATCTGATGCATCCTGGGAGCCGAGAGCTTTAATTAACTGTTTGGTGCCTGGATACATCCATATACCCCCAACATAATGGCTGTGGACCCCATGGACCCCGAAGAAGAAAGTGTGATTCATCACACCAGGCCAACTTGTTCTATTGCTCCATGGTCCAGTTCTGATGCTTGCGGGCCCATTGCAGGTGTTTTGGCTAAGTACATAGTCAGCATGGGCACTCTGACTGGTCTGCGGCTACATAGCCCCATATGCAGCAAGCTGTGATGACTAAATGTTCTGACAACTTACTATCATAGCCAGCATTAAAATTTTCTGCAATTTGTGCTACAGTAGCTCTCCCTACACACGTCAATGAGCCTTGAGCGCCCATGACACTGTTGCTAGTTCACTGGTTGTCCTTTCTTGGACCACTTTTGGTAGGTAGAAACCACTGCATACCGAGAACATCGCACAAGACTTGCAGTTTTGGAGATGCTCTGAAAAGTCGTCTAGCCATCACAGTTGGGCCCTTGTCAAAATCGCTTAGGTCCTTACACTAGCCCATTTTTCCCTGTTCCAACACATCAACTTCAAGAACTGACTTTTCACTTGCCGCCTAATATATCCAACCCCTTGCCATTGTAACAAGATAATGTTATTCATTTCACCTGTCAGTGGCTTTAATGTTATGGGTGTATATTGTCAAGACAATATCTGCAGGGAGTTAATATTTTCAAAGCACTATACAGATGTGTCCACATACATCTAGCCTCCTTGCTCGTTAAATAGCCCTTCTAGTTGTGCCATGCCGTGGTGTGACTCTCTAGAGTGTCTTTTCATGCAACGTTTTACCCTCAAATGTGACTTATTCGCACAGCGGTGCGAATAGAACGCACAAGCACCTTCTGTTTAAAATATGTGGCATGCCTATGTTCTGTGTGCAACTGCTGGTCTATCTGCATGCGAAACACTGTTACAGTGTCACATCCGCTGACACTGTAACATGGCTACATCTGCAGTCACACACAGGGCTGCAATCAGGAATTGTGGGGCCCGGGTCTAACAAAAATAGGCAGGGCACCCCCAGCCCCCACTCAAGCCCCCCTTCCCCCGCTGCCTGGGAGAAAGCAGTCCCCTAGCCAGCTCTACTCCCCACATCTGCAACAACTGACATACTGCAATAAATAAAAGATTAATTACACTTACCTCCTCAGTCCTCACAGCGCGGCTCCATTCTAATTCGGCGGCGCAGCGCTGGTGACGTCATGACGTCACGTTGCGCCGACTCACAAGTTGCGGCAGGTAGGAGACTCGGAGCGAGGTGGAGAGGGAGTGCGGCAGCTATGTGAGAAGTGACTCACTATGGGTCACTTCTAATGTGTGGCGTCGGGCGGTAGTAGTGGGCGGCTCGCTCTTAGGAGCGGGCCCGTCACTCTCTATAGAGGTAGCGGGCACCGGCGGCAATAGGAGCGGGCAGAGAGTCACACTTCTATTGTGTGGCAGCAGAGGGTACTAGCGGGCGGGCCCCCTTAGTGTCCGGGCCCGGGACTCCAAACCCGGCAGTCCCCCCCTGATGGCGGCCCTGGTCACACATACTGTAGAACAAAAGCATTCCGCATATAATTTTAATCAACAGAAGCTGCTTATGTTTTATTTGCAGCGCTGTGCGAATAAGGCGCATCTGAAGATAAAAAAATTGCATGAAAAGACACTCTGAGCTACCGAGTCACACGGCACTCACGCTTGATGTGTAATGCAACTTGAACTGCACAGAATATAGATAGATGTATGTGGACACATCTGTAGATGTTACTTGGGAGAAGTTCACCTTTAGCTGTTGCCTTTTCCTTAATGCTTTACATGCACACTGGTACTCAGATGCCCCCAGGACTTAAGCTCTAAGTAAATCCTTAATGTCCCATGGTATATCCAGGGTTGAACTGAATGTGACATATACGTATAGGCGGCACTGAGTGTGGAGCTAGTAACACTGGAAGTGCAGTAACAGTGTGAAACAGCCAAAGAGCTCACAGGATTAAGAAAGCAAAGTTCAGGGACAGGCCAAAGGTCAGAACTGCCATCAAACAGACTAGCCAGGTCACGATCAAGTTTGGGACAGGCAGAACAATATCCTGGAAACAAGAGAAGGTTAGGAGAACAGTCAACAATATCTAAACCAGTCTGGTTCAGCAATAAGTAATCATAAGCAATTTTACAGTGGGTTCAGCATGGTCAGCAGTTCCACTTGATTATCCAGTTAATTGTCACTAGGAAACCCTCAATCACTGGGGATCCTCGGATAATATTGAACCTGATCCTCTTGGATGATGTACTACATTCTTGTGTAGTATATCCGGTTTACATTTTACTACTTGTGTCTGAATGGCTTACATTTGAGGATCTGCTACCCATCTATATTATTAACACTCTCGAGTTTCTCAGTATATTGATTGTGATCGGCTAATACACCAGTATTGTAACGGAGAGCTGCATTTAGTATCAGTTACCCTATAACAGGGTGTCGCAAACTTGGTCCTCAAGGCGACGTAACAGTCCTGGTTTTAAGCCTATCCATGCTAGTGCATGGATGGTATAATCAAAATGACTAAGGTACTAATTTGGTCGCCTGTGCTTGAGCATGACTATCCTTAAAACCTGAACTGTAAGGGTGCCTTGAGGACCTAATTTGTGAACCACTGGCTTATAACATATCAAACTGTTCTTTGGTTATACTGTACATTTATTATGATTGTCATTAAATAGCACCAACCCATTTCCCAGTACTGTAAAGGTCATTTTATTTAGACTTATCCTCCATTCTTTGGAGCATCTCTGCTTGTTCTACTAAATGCATAAAAACACCAGTAAACAATAATAATCTAATGCGCTCCCCCTGGTGCTGTACTGGTGTTGTCTACTGTATTTTAAGGAGTATATGACTGATGATTCTCGAGTAATATCTACAACACAGTGGGCGTAATACCCTGTGATGTATTGATGTGTCATACACACTATGGACTAGAGATAGTGGAAGTACACAGCATTTAATGTAGTAAAAACCACAACAAAATACAATAGGTTATACTGTTGCTAGTCAAAGTTATAATGGAGGTAACTAAAATATGGGTACAGTAATATGGAAGGTGAATCCCAATGCACGTGATAAGTAAAACTGGTAATGTGGTTATGCTGATATAGTAGAGGAAGTCAACAGGTGGCGTCCCAACCTCAGTTGATCCTTTTCAGTCACCTCTTCAACAAGTGAAGCGATGGGTATGTAGAGGATGATCGCACTGTGTGGGGTAACACAAGTGCGGGGGTACCTGTATGTTGGAGTCTCTGTGTCAGGCTGTCTGGAGTTCGCCGAGTTTCTCTCCAGGGACGCAACAAGCAGCACACCTGGTCCTGGTGGTCCGCTTAGCGTCAACCTGGGGTGTAGCTCCGTGGTTGGTACAGCAGGTTTTGCGGTGTTGCCGGTGGGGGGTGAGCCAAGTTACTGCTGTGCCTTCCTCTCCTTCTCTCGTCCTGAGTGGAACAGTCTCCTCTGCGTTGCAGCGCTGATCGTCCGGCACCTATGTTCTTCCGGGTAGAGCGCGCTCTAGAGGCAGGTAGCGGTCACGCGATTTGGAATTCAGGGAAATTTCAGTATCATGCAGGAGATTGAGTGTGGGTCCCAACGCGTTTTGGCCCTTTAGGCCTTCTTCTGTTAACACACCCCCAGAGGAAGGCCTAAAGGTCGATTAATCCGAACTGCGCATGCATCGCAGCGTGCGCGAGCCAGACCCTGCATCGGTACTGCGTACGCAGACTCTTTACAATGTGATCAACACGAAGTGCCGTTTGTGGGTGGTGACGGAGTGGTGGTCGGGTGAACGCAGGCGTGCCTGTGCATAAATTATCCACTGCATGGCCATAAGCAGCCATAGCACTGATAACGTGCGTGGCTGTTAGCAAATTCTGAGTAAAGTCAGGGCTTGTGCAAGTGTGTGTCTGGGTCCGATGTTACCGATTGTTTCGCTATGTTGCCCTAATATACGGATGTAAGGGGATGTGGGTGTCTGTCAGGATGCAATCACAATGTGAATGCAAACATTTAAATGGCACTGCTGATATTATCAACTGCGGTGCCTGCCTATACATACCCTCCAACATAACCCCTTCCACCAGGTACAAAATTCTCCACTCCTGGACTTCACTCTTAGGCCCACTCTTATGGTCTGACATGGAGGATCACTATGGGTACCCCTGAATTGGCCTGTTAAAGGTGATTGGGGTTTTTAAAAAGCCGCAGCAGGTGCATAAATGCGTCTTTCAAGAAGTGGTAAAAAAAAGCATTTAGCTTTATGTTTTTGGAAAAACAAGGTCCCATCAAATTTGGGGTACATGAAAATGGGTGCAAGCATATTTTTAAGTCCCTAAAGTGATTTTTAAAAATTCTTCAAAAATCCACCCGCATTCTAGAAAACACCTGCTGCATACTTGGGGACCTCCCCTGAGTCAATTTCGCTAGTTTTTAAGTTTGTCCCACAACTTTTTTTTACGCTCCCAAAATGAAACAACTTTTTTAGGGGTGTCCAATGCTAATTTAATTTTTTTTTTTTACACAGATTACTTAAAGGGGACATTCCAAAGGCTGCAGGCTATTTTTTTTTAATTCTGCACTCCAAAACCCCAATTCTGAACTTTTTTTCGCCGCCTATGCAGTGGTGAAAACTTATCCCCGTTTTTTTACAAAGACTTTTCGCACCTGTGAAAAGTCTTTGAAATTGAATATGGAGATAAGTGAAAATGACATCATCGGCGACAAATGATTGCCGATAACTGACTTTTTGCTCCAAATTGAATATGGCCCTTAATTGATTATTGCTGTCACCTGTGTTGAAACACCCTTTTCACATCAATTCAACACATGTGACTGCAATCATATATGCAGAGGAAAGTCCAGGAGCAGAGCATTTTGTACATAGTGGAAGGCGTAATGTTGGAGGGTCTGGCGTATAAGCAGAATTGCGATCCAAGGTGAATCAGGCCCATAGTCACTGTAATGGGGGTATCCACTTAGCGACTTAGCCAAGCGATTGTTATCGTGCAATCGCTTGCAAATTGCGCATGCATCGGGCATTTTTCGTCAGAAGCGACCAGCGATGCGCGTGCCCGCTGGTCGCTTCTGACATCCGACATCGCCCGTACATGCAGGTCAACCTGACGATCTCGTCAGGTTCAGCATGTGCGGGGATGAGGGATGTGCCGGGACTGAACGAGTGAACGTTCAGTCTAGGCACATCACTAGGTATACAAACGACAGCACGATTGCAATGTCGTAATCGTGCTGTCGTTTGTATATATTGCCAAGTGGAACATCAGAAAACAAGATTCTGTTGTGGCAACCATTGCAATCCTGGCATTGAAAGTAAAAAACATTTAATTGAGCCCGGAACAATAATAGTTGCCAACCATTAGTTTCCGATGTTCATCCCTAATAATACTGTATGTTTTGCGCTACTGTCTATACTAATTAAATAATCCCTATTGTGTCTTCTACGCTCTAGGTCATCAAATTTGGGAACTAATCACCAGATCTCAGTCAAAAGTAGTTTTATCACGGACACAAACAGTAAGCGCCGGGTGACATTGCTGCAGTGCATGGAGGTAGTGACACTGCTGGGTGCCGCCTGGCCGGAATGCGTAGTCTCCCGCATGAACAGCAGGCAGTCAGCAAAAGTACTACAACACCACGTGACACAACAACAATATCACGTGACGTGAGCGCAGCCCGGCTGTTGGACTACGCATTAGGCGGCTAGAAATTACGCATGCGCAGTACACCTTACACGTATAATACAGAATTGGAATCACCATATGACGTTGGCTGCCGGGAGTTGAGGTATTAGTGCGAGTTCTGAGCCGTCGGCATGTTCGTAGCTCGCAGTATAGCTGCCGATCACAAGGATCTGATCCACGATGTCTCATTTGATTTCCATGGCAGAAGAATGGCGACCTGCTCCAGCGACCAGAGCGTGAAAGTGAGTGAGGGCGGGGAGCACATGTGTGGTGGCACGGACTCGTGGAATTCTGATAGTATGAACTGTTGTGGAACTAGAAGTCCCAGATTGACACGTCAGCTAGCTTTGGTACTACTGCCTGTTTGTTTACATGCGTCCTGCCCATGCATTGCTCTGTCCTTTAGACCAGTGATTGCCAACCTCGGTCCTTAAGGCGCAATAACAGTCCTAGTGATATCCATGCTAAGCACAGATTGTTAAATCAAAATAACTGAGGTACTAATTAAGTCACCTGTGCTCAGGTATGGCTATCCTTAAAACCTGGATTGCTAGTGTGCCTTGAGGACCGTGGTTGGGAACCCCTGCTTTAGACTTTCGGTCCACCATTGAAAAGTGTGGCCTGCTGCTCTTGGGTGACAACTATTTCTTTAATGCATGAAAACAACGAATGAGAGAGTGCTGCAAATACAGTGTTATATTATATACATAGGATTGTACTTGTCAAAATTGCCAAAAATATTTGTCACTTTTATTTGAAGGTTTGGGACAAAAGTGAAAATGGTGATTGGCATTGTACTGCAAGCTGGAAGGTAAGATGGACCCTAGTTTCTTGTGGGTTTTTTTTGTTCTCTGGTGGAGATTTTGTTTTTGTTATGAAAGGGAGAGAAATGTATCAAGCCTTCTTAAGAGTGGAGAAGTTGCCTATAGCAACCAATCAACTTCTACCTAGCGTTTTATAGGATGTACTTGGTAAATGCTACCTTGAAGTTGATTGGTTGCTATAGGCAGCTTCTCCACTTCTATTTTCAATGCATGATACATCAACCCGATTATTTATTCAAATGTATCCTTTTGTAATGTGACATGTAACATTGGATCCTTAGTGGCAATGCATTATCTGTTTTTTACCAATATTGTCTAAACTAAACTGGGCAGTATTCCCAAATGTTATTTTTATGCAGTAGCTAAAGTTAAGCATTTTCTGATTATATAATTTTCATTTATGTAAAAGGCTAAAAATATGGCTTTCTGATTATTTGCTAAATTTATTTTGTCCTTAGACTTGTCCCGTAAATTAGGGCTGGCCAATAGGTCGATCGCTAATAGGCACTAATACAGTGGTCATTGTATAAGGGGCACTACTGTGGGCATTGTGTATAAGGGCACTACTGTGTCGTAACGTGAATAAAGGAACTACTATGTGGTGTAATGTGAATAAGATTGTGCTGCTGTGTGTAGTAATTTGAATTTGGGATACTGTGTAATTTCAGCAGGACAGACCCCACGTCCCCTGCTGTGAGGTTACGCCCCCTTTTCCAGGCTTTGTAGATCATGAAAGTTTTTTTCGTTTTAAAAGTGGATCACCGAGTCCAAAAGTCTGGCCACCCTTGCCGTAAATGGATGACTGTTGTTTTCTTCTCTTCAGACACACAGTGGATCTGTATGGCGTGTAACTTGGGCTCATCCAGAGTTTGGGCAGGTATTGGCCTCATGCTCTTTTGACAGAACGGCTGCTGTCTGGGAAGAAATAGTAGGTGAATCAAATGACAGACCTCGAGGACAGAGTCACTGGGTAAGACTCTTCTTGAAATTTTAATAATACCAGTACTAGACAGACTAATTATTATTATTTATGTGGCGCCACAAGTGTTCCGCAGCACCTTACAAAGTACATAAACAATTAACTTGACCAGCAACTTAATGTACAATACAATCTAGGATAAGGACATGGATAATAAATATTGCTAAATTACATGTTACGACCATAACACCCAGATATGCAGCAGAGCGTAAGCAACCAAGTGTTGGGTGCCCTAGTGGGCAGTAAGAAGTAGATGAAAGTAAGGAGAAGCACAAGAGGGTAGAGGGCCCCGTTTGTTAGAGCTTACATTCTAAAGGGGAGGGGCAGACAAACAGGTGTGACACATGGGGTAGACAGGGAGGAAGCAGCATGTAGCAGCAAGTTAGGATGAGAGCTTGAAGGCTTTGATGAAGTAGTGGGTCTTGAGAGCCCGTTTGAAGGATTGTGGAGAGTCTGATGGGGCGAGGGAGGGAGTTCCATAGGTGGGGAGCAGCACTGCAAAATCTTGGAGGTGGGAGGCAGTAATTAGTTGGTATGTGAGGCGGCTAACATTTGTTGACCGAAGTTGGCAGAAAGGAGAGTGAAGGGATGTAAAAGGGAGAGGAATGGGTGAGGGCTTTGTAAGCAAATGTGAGAACCTTGAAATGGGTTCTAAAAAATGAAAGGGAGCCAGTGGAGAGCTTGTAGTAGAGAGAAGGCAGATGTAGAGCATTTTGGAGAGGAAGATGAGCCGAGCAGCAGCATTGAGGACAGACTGGAGAGGAGAGAGAGAGATGGGAGTTGGGGAGGCTAGATAGGAGGAGGTTACGGTAGTCCAAACTGGAGATGACCAGTGAGTGTATGAGGGTTTTAGTAGCATCCTGGGTGAGAGAGAATCTAATCTTGGAAATAATTTTGAGATGGAAACGACAGGACTGGGAGAGGTTCTGGATATGTGGTTTGGAGGAGTCCAGGATAACTCCATGACACCGCACTTTGGGACAAGAGGAGATAGTTGTGCAATTAAATGATAAAGAAATAGTGGGAAGTGAGGTTATGTTGGAGGGTGGGAAAATGATCAGCTCAGTCTTGGACATATTAAGTTTAAGAAATTGCTAGGTCATCCAGGACGAGATGGCAGAGAGACATAGATACGAGTGAGTAGAGAGGGGGAGAGGTCAGGGGAGGAAAGATAGATATGAGTATCATCAGCATAGAGATGATAATGCAGGCCAAAAGCTGATGAGTTCACCAAGATAGGACGTGTAGAGGGAGAATAGTAGAGGTCCAAGAACAGAACTTTGGGGAACACCTACTGTAAGAGGCTGTGGCGGGGAACTGGAGTCACGAGAGGAGACTGAGAAGGACCGGTCAGAGAGGTAGGAGGACAGCCAGGAGAGGGCAGTGTCATATAGACCAAGGGAGTGAATGATTTGCAGCAGGAGAATGGTAGTCCACAGTGTCGTAGGCAGAAGAGAGGTCAAGGTGAATGAACCCAGAGTAGTGGCCCTTGAATTTGGCAGCAATATCGTCGGTGCTGACTTCTGTGAGGGCAGTTTCAGTGGAGTGGAGTGAACGGAAGCCAGACTGAAAAGGGTCAAGGAGGGAGTGGGAGGAAAGAAAGGTTTTAAGGCGATTGTAAACCATATGCTCAAGGAGCTTTGAGGCAAAAGGGAGGAGAGCGAGATGGGACGGTAGTTGGAGAGAGTGTTAGGATCAAGGGTAGGTTTTTTTAAGAATGGGGGGAGACAAGCGCTTGTTTGAATGCAGAACGGACTGTGCCAGATGAGAGGGAGAGATTGAGGAGGTGGGCAAGATGGGAACAGGCACAAGTAAAGATGGAGATGTGAAGGCATAGGGTTAAGGGGGGAGGTGGAACGGGAGGGGGTGGGAGACTTCTTGACTTTCTCTTCAAATACAGGGGAGCACGATGTCAGAGTAGGTCAAATGGATGGGGAAGGATGATCTGGGAAAGGAGGCGGTCTAGAACTGGGAGACTGGTGGGGTATGATGTCCTGATGTATGGTATAAATTTTAGATGTAAAGTAGGTAGCAATGTCAAGGGCAGAGTGAGGAGGGGAGGCAAGGAGTGGGTGGACAGAGGAGGGAGTTGAAGGTGGTGGAGAGATGCCTGGGATTTGAGGACTGGGAGGAGATGAGGTTCTTGAAATAGATCTGTTTAGAGCGGGAAAGGGCAGCACTATAGGATGAGAGCATAAATTTGAAATGGAGAAAATCTGCCTTAGATCGTTATCTTCTCCACTGTCTCTTGGCAGCTCCTGAACACTTTTGCAGGTATCTGGTGCATTTGGAGTGCGAGGGTGAGTAGTAATCACCGGAGCAACAGAGTCCAGAGAAGAAGTAAGGGAGGCATTGTACAGTGAAGCAGCTTGTTCAAGGCAGGAGAGAAGTGAGTTAAGCAGGGGGAAACGGAAACTGTTGATAGCCTCAATGTTACAGTTCGTGATGGTGGCCTTAGGAGGTAGAGGAGGGAAAGAAGAGAGGGATAGGTTAAAAGTGAGAAGGTGATAGTCAGAGAGGTGGAATGGAGAGTAGGAATAACCTGAAATATCAGCGGTGAGTGAAGACTAGATCAAGCGAATGCCCACTCGCATGGGAGGGTGAGGAGGGCCATTAAGAGAGAACAAAAAATGTGAGGCTAAAGAGTTTGGAGGCAGAGGATTCTGTGGGTATATCAAGTGAAATATTGAAGTCACCTAGGATAATAGTGAGAAGGTCAGAGGAGAGAAAGTGAGGGAGCCAGGAAGCAAAGTTATCAAGGAACTTGGAGGGAGGGCCAGGGGGACCGTAAATGACAGCTACTTGCAGGTGTACTGGTTGGAAGAGGCGTATAGAGTGAACTTCAAATGTAGAGAATGTAAGGGATGGTTCAGAGGATAGAAGGACCCCCACTATGGCGACCTCCGGGCCGAGAGGTGTGAGAGAAGGTGAGGCCCCCAAAGGAGAGCTGCAGGAGAAGTGGTAAAATCCAGGTTTCGGTAATGATTAGTAGATGTAGGGAGTTGGAGATGAAAAGGTCATGGGTGGGAACCAGTTTATTACAGACTGATCTGGCATTCCAGAGGGCACAGGATAGAGGGACAGTATTTGTGCGAGAGAAGGTGAGATTTATTTGGGTGACTGAGATGAATGCAGTGGAGAGATTGTGTTGGAAAGGGAATCTGTAAGCGGTGGGCAGGGAGGGAGTTTAATGAAATGTGGGTGGAGGTGGGGTGATGTGGCATGGAGAGGGGGTTTGGAGGAGGGATTAGATGTGGGGTATTAGGACCCAGGTGGGGTAGAAGAACATAAAAGTGGAATAATGGGAGAGGAGAGGGAGGAAGGCAGACAGGAAAGGAGATAAAGGAAGGAGGAGGAGGAGACAAGGGGGAAATGATACCTGTGGAAGTAGGGCGCAAAGCAGAGTATTAGGTAGACACTGAGTGAATGGGGAAGTGGAAGAAAACCTGGTCATGGTGTGGCTGAGGTGAATAGGGGGAGGAAAACTAGATGCAGGAATAAAGTGTGAATGTGAGAGTGCGGGAGAATTGCAGAGAAGCAAGTAAACGTACAGTGGATGAAAACGTGTCTGCACAATAACGAGTTTATTATTGAGCAGAGGAAGGAGATTAAATGGGGAAGAATTGAATATTAAAGTAAACAGTATTAAAAGATAGATGACATGAGGCTAGGCAAAGAACGAAAATAGAAAACAATATTTCTAAAGCTGGCCATACACGCTCCAGTTACCGTGGCAATCTCCCCGATATCCGCGGATCGCCCCGATAATTGTAGCGTGTGCGCGGGTGACCGAGAGTTAAATATTGCTTGGTCGGGCATGCCGGGTTATCCAGCATGCCCGTCCGATGCGATGTTTAACAGGTAAATTGTCGTCTGCATCGCTCTTTGTATTCCCATGGAAGGAACAGGGAAATGTCTCCTCCCCTGGGGGCGGAGCACAGATGTCTGGCAAATACACTGAGAAATCTCAGTGTATGCCGTGGACATCTGCGGTTGGCATGCTGCCAGATAAAATGTCTGACAGGCATTTTATCTGCATGTGTATGCCCAGCTTTAGAGAGAAACTAAAATTGGTACAAATACAAACTGCTTTGAGATATCTGTGAAAAAAGGGAGCTAGCACAAATATTAGTAATTAAAAAGTGTTGTTATAGTATTATTATAGTGAGAAAACAGTCCAGTGATGAATGTCCTGGTTATGCAGACAGCAGTTGCTTGAAGAGAAGTGATTATGACCTTGCTTTTCTTGTATATACTTTGTCCACATTTTCTGGTTTTTGGATAGTTTGTAGTTGGAGTGATCTCCTTCTGATTGACTTTGGTTTAACGCCGGTATAAACACATATGCAAAGTTCAGATGTCCTACCCTCCATGTTTTATATATATATATATATATTTTAAACACCGTTCACCTGATGTGGATGTAATTACCCTCAAATTAAATCTGAAAGTCTGCAGTTAAATCACATCTTGTTTGTTTCATTTCAAAGCCATTGTGGTGGTGAATAGAGGACAAAATCTGAAAATTCTGTCAAAGTCCCAATATTTATGGACCTGACTGTATATATATAATTTTGTTTTTCAAATGTGTCCTGCACTCTCATCCAAGCAAAACATTGGGGTGCTCCCAGTGACCTGATCGGCCACTTAAATAACAGTAGATATCCACTAAAGGAAGGAAGCACTCTCCATATTGTAAAATCTGTCAATTTTAATCTAGCTTGAACATCATACTTTGGTTGACATATTCCATATGCATGGTAACAACGATCCGGTCAACGTTTCGTTTCTAACATGAACCTTTATCAAGACCTCGTATAATATAGATGAAATGGATCAATAAAATTATATAATGGTGACATATATGAACTGCAGATGAAAGAAAAACCTATGACATGTCTATCAGGCTCCATTAAAAAAGAATAATTTTATTCAAAAGATATGCACATATGTATTAAAGAAATGTGATTAATTATTGTGAGTCATGTGACAAACTCGGGGTAACTCCATACTCGTAACACCATGTCCTATGCATGCATACACACACCCATGTATATTCACCTCATAAGGTGTGTGACACTAAGGTTGATGTGAAAAAAGTATAGATAATATATATCACACATGATGCAACCAGGTGAAAGAATAAAAGAATCATACCTTTTGTTGCACTGGGAACACACATCCATTTCCTTTATGTTAAAATACAATGAACACTGCCGTCCAATATGAAAGACCTGCAAATGTATGTATGCAGTCAATATAAAGATGGATTCCCGGTGACATAACTCTCTGTATGGACAGAGCCTACCATAGTTTGAGCCAGTAGTGCTAAACATCGGGTCAGACGTGAACCAAGCGTCCCGGGGAGTATCTGCTACGCCGTGCATATGGTCAGAACGCACTCCGGCTATATTTCGTCAAACCGGAAACTGTCATAGTTATTAACTTACCTGGCCTGGAACACCAGCTGTGTTCGTTGCCGTGGAAACCTAAAGCTATACTGGAAATCACGGCGCTGACTTCAGCGTCAGGCTTGAAATGCAAGTTCTCAACAATATTATAAAAAAATCGATTAGTGCCAATAGTGGAGCCTGCATAGCTGCAGTGAGCTTTTTGGCCAGGATAGTTTTTAAAAATCACTCTAATGGTATAAGATTACACGCTATCATCCACTTGATCAAAATCATTATTGTTCATAATATGTGTAAGAGCTTAGAATGAATCATATGACAATAGATATATAAATAAAAAGAGAGAGAGATCTATATATATATATAATTTTTTTTTTTATTCTCTCTATCCATACATCTGCAACATATTGCCGTGATCAGGGATGCGATCGGAAATTTCCAATCGCACACCATCGATGTTCTGCGATCCGTCGCCGGATCGCGGACATTTGACATGTTAAATGTCCCCAATTTGACGATTGCGATCATTTTTTGATCGCGAACATCAAATCGCCGAAATCCAACAAGTTGGATTTCTGTGTTCCTGGAATGCAGAGTTGCGGGATCGCGGCAATACATCGCATATTCATCACTTTTCTTGCATATTGTAGGCTACTCTTTGTTGCGCCTGAGGGATTTGTGTTGTATATTGAAGTTTTTAGGGTTTAGATGCCCAATCTCCTTATTTTCAGCTGCATATAAGATAAGAAAACCCTACCTATTACTTTCTGCAAGGAACAGTTCCGATAGTTACACAATTATTAAAACATTTAATTTATGAAAATATATATTTATTGACTAGAAAAATATTGGGTACATGTAGGCACATATATGAACCTGTGAACATTTCACAGTAAATCTAGTGCTGTGGAATATGTGTGCGCTATATAAATAACTGGTAATAAATAAATACTATTTTAGATTTGTATTGGAGATATTAATTACCAAACCTAAACATTAAATGCGTTTTTAGTGCTTCCTACACATGTTTTATACTTTATACACAGGAAAAACTTGTTTCCTCATGTTTAACTACCAGTGCTAAGAAAAACAATATCAAAAACAGAGTTGGTCTCTTAATTATCTGTCATGACTTGCCTTTTAGGTTAAGAGGACTACACTCGTGGATAGCAGAACATCAGTCACTGATGTCAAATTTGCTCCCAAACACATGGGCTTAATGTTGGCCACCTGTTCTGCGGATGGTGTGGTAAGAGTGTATGAGGCCCCCGATGTCATGAACCTCAGTCAGTGGTCTCTGCAGCATGAAATCTCCTGCAAGCTGAGCTGCAGTTGCATTTCTTGGAATCCTTCTAGGTTAGTTGGGGCTGTTTCCTAGTTCAACTGAATTTGATGACTGCAATGTGGTGTGTACAGTTTGTAACGCAACAAAACAAGAATGGATCTATAACAAGTGTGTGCATGTATATGCCTTTAAATTACATTAGTTGTGGAGAGTAGAGTGGTTGTCGTTAGTAGTAATTTCGGTGCTGTGACTTTTTTTTGAATATAGATTTTAGCATTATGTTAATATAAAAATAAAAAAAAATAAATATATATATATATATATATATATATATATATATATATATATTAAAATTTTTTATATATATATTTATTTTACAAACTCAGCACTCACATGCTTTTCAAACTGCAACTCCTTTAAGCATAGGGAATGTTGGATCCAAAATATTGCAATAATTTGTTAAGCTGACCACCGTTTCACGGTCATTCCCATCTGGCCTGCCCCTACACTGATTCTCAGATAAATGAACTTGATCTGCCACCTTTGGCTCAAGCTGCATACATTTTAAACATGAAACTGGGTCCTGCCTTAGGACAGGTGCTTAGTAACTGATAGCCCTGGGTGTGGTCCTGTCTCTTTAAGGCAGGACCCAGTTTCATGTTTAAAATGTATGCAGCTCGAGCCAAAGGTGGCAGATCAAGTTCATTTATCTGAGAATCAGTGTAGGGACTGGCCAGATGGGAATGACCATAAAGCACGACAGGTCCAGTAAACTCTGTGTAAGAGAGAGCGCTGGATCTGCTGGTACCTGTCACATGCCATGGCACCCTGAGGGTAACCCAGTAGGAACATCCAATCCTCTTCTGGCAAAACACCCAGGTCCATGACCCATTGAGATCTGAGGGAGCACATCCCTGTGGCCTTAAATTGTGACAAAAAAGAGCAGTATATCTGAGAAATGGGCTTCTGGCTAGAGTGGGCCCAGATTAACAATTGAACTTGGGAGGCAGAGAGAACAGGTGCAAACTCTCCCCCCACTGTGCACAAAGGGCATGTCTGATCTCTAGACAAATGCGATGGAAGACCATAGGTAGAGGACAAAAGGAGTGAAGACGTGGATACACACTAGACGATCTGCTCCATGAGCGATATCTTCAGTGTTTCTCCTTCATCCACTAAGGGACACTGGAGTTCAAGACAGTGGGGTATAGACGGTGGTAGAGTAGAGCCTGGCACTTTAAATAATCTAGAAGTGTGACTGGCTCCTCCCCCTCTATGCCCCATCAGCCCCAGTTTTTAGAATGTGCCCGAGAGAGCTGGTCGCACATCAGGCTGTCTCCAGCCTTTCTCATATAATTTTAATTATTTTTATTTTATTTAACAAGCTGAGGACAGGCAGGCTGCTTACTGTGGCAGTCTGCCTGCTACGTGGGAGCCGCCGGTAGGGCACCACACGGCTACTGCAGTCTGTGTCCGGTGACCCTGAGGGGGGACTTTAAACAGAGTCATCGGACTCCATGAGGACCCGCCACAACTGAAACCGGTTCGTGTCCGGGTTTCCTCATTTGCCCCCCTGCCCAGCAACCCGGCCGCAGCAGTCCGTAAGTATATCCCACTACTCCTGACTAGTTGGAGTGGTGGGCCAAAACGCTGGGCTCAGGGACAGCGCACACTGCATGGCTATCACACACGGCTCCTTCCCCCTGCCAGTGAAAGTGGTAGTGTCGGAGCTGCTGACGAGACCTGCCGCTGCACTCGACAGTCAGCGTCCGGGTCTCTGGCTTATTCCTAGCCATCCCCCTCCTATTAACGAGGGGATGGAGCGCGGGCCCCTGCAAGTGTGTGTTAAGCGGCAGTGATTCCGTGACTGTCACTGAGACGCCTGTTCCTCCCTTCTCTATATGGGAGTAGAAACGCTGGGCGGTGTGAGTAAGATCACACAAATGACAGACGCCGCACCGCTGCTCACTAAATAGTGTAGCACAGGCGAGGTCCTGCCATCTGCCATTGGTAGTGTAATGGCGGGCTTCAGGAGGCCAGACGCGTCCCTCTACATGAGGCAGCGCTGACAAGCAGCGCGATCCTTGGTGTAGGAGTACCCGCGTAAAGAGGCTTTCCTTATTGAGAACAAGGGCCCAGCCTTATAAATGTGTCTGCTGATGCTCCCGTACTCCGCTCAGAAGGGCCGGGAGGAAGGTTGTCTTCCCTACATTACGCCCAGCCCACTTTTTCCTAGTAAGTGGGCAGAGGCGAGCCTTACAGTGCACGCGCGCGCACACACTGATAGCCGGTATTTTAGGGAAGGGCGCGTCATGCATAATAGCCGTGCCATCTGTAGTCGGGCTCGTGCTCTAAGCCCTCATCTGAGAGCAGCGCGGTCTGCCGGTCCGTTAGCGCTGCTGCGCAGACATACTCTGCATTAGTCCCCCCGTGAAGGGACCTCAGAGGTACCTGGGAGGGCATCCTGCTGCGTCTAAAGCAGGCAGCAGCAGCCCCCCAGTATTAAAATGGCGACCGCACTCGGGGCAAAGCCACGCCCCCTTCACGGTCCTAATTGCGGGCACGCAACAGCCCAACCACCGGGGCAGCCACCAATGCCTGCTGCTGGTTAAAGATGCAGTGCAGTGCAGACCAGCGCCTGAATGAGCGCGGCTGCCTCCTAACTCCTGCAACAGGGTTAATTAATGCGACTCCCTCCCCCTCCCACGCTGGGAGTGCTGCTAGCACAAAAGTAGAAGTAGGATATAGTGCTAGCTACAAATAAGTATCAGCGCAGGGCTCGGATCTCTCCACGGCTCTTGCTGTGTGGAGTTTGTATGTTCTCCCGGTGCAGGCAGCACTGTCTTTGCTTAGGCTGATCTTAAAAATTAGCAACGCTCCTCATCTAAATCTCAGGAGGAGATGCCGCTTCCCGCAGCTCCTGGCTGGGCTGAGCAGGCTTCCCTGTTAGCTAGAACATAGGGCTAATAGCCTTACGTTATACCAGCACAATGCAGCTCCCCGATGCAGCGCTGTATGACCATCACACTCCTGTCACAGCAGGACAGCATCACCGCTTTATACTATTAAGGGGGCTAGCAGCGCTGTGCTAACTGAAGTGTAGCAGTTTGCACACGCACAGCGCGGTATTCATGAACAAACAGCGCCCCCTGCTTTCCTTTTAAGGACTGTAGTTACTGCCTGCACACAAGCAGTATAGCTCAGTGCACTACCTGCAGCAGGGAGTGCTTTAGCGTGGGTCTCTTACGCCTACCACACTGGGAGTGCTTCAGCGCAAAAGGTAGGGGAGGCCCTGTCCTTGTATAATAGGAGTTTAGTGCTAGCTACAGTGGATAGCTGGTTGCTAGCTGTATGGGCACTAGCCCAATTCCCTTTTGCACATAACACCACGTTAGGCGGTTCTGAAAGAGGCCAGTTCAGTCGATGCATCACAGCTAGAAGCGAGGGGTTGGCGAGACAGTCCCGCCAATGCAGCGCCGCTTGGCAGGCTTCCCTTCGTTCTATAACAAAGGGCGCCTAGCTTAATCTAATGGCTTGGTATCTCAGCCTGTGAAGTATCATAGCCTCATGGTGTACTAGCTCTACTGTTCTGGTGCTGCTGCCAGAACTTATGGTTATAGCATACCCTTCACCCAGGGTTAGCACATTTTGGCGTCCCATCCCCAGGCTTATGCCTCACATGGGCTCGCCTTAAATAGGGGCAGTATCTTCCCATGCATATATGTGGCAGCACATATACTACATTATAGGCTGGTCTTAAAACCTTTCACCAGCTTTCTGTGCTTACCTTAGAAGGTATGCATATGTGCATCTATTTATATCTCATGTGTTCCCTTTGGCAGCACATACAGGAAGAGGTTAGTAACGTGCGGCTAGTGTAGTTGTTTGCATTACTGCCTCACAGCACTGAGGTAGTCTTCTTGATTCCCACTTCGAAAACAGCACGCAGCTAACATATCCTGCCCCTGCGCAGTAGCTGAGTAAGCCACGGGTATGGTATGTGTGTGTATGTATGTGTATATATATATATATATATATATATATATATATATATATATATATATATATATATGACACACACACACTAGCCGTGCAGTATTGTAGGTATGCATATACATATATGGATATCGCTTCTTATCCTTACCATAAGAGCAGGGGTAGGATCTGTTCTTATCAGTTTTATGTCTGATACCTAGCATATTGATAGAAGGCTGCGATTGGAGGCTGGACTCCTGATGCGGTAGTTGGTACAATAACTCCGCTTAACACGATCTCTCCCGGGGGATTGGGTTGTGTGTGTATATACATGTATATGTGTAGGAGGCCTATACTTCCACAAGCATTAGGTTACCTATAATACCACGCATGGGAAGCCGCCTGGGATTACCAGAAGCTGTAGGCTATATCCATACATATTATATGGTGGCTCTATAATCTAAAGTCATGTGCTGCAGCTTACATAGTGATAGTCACAATTCCCTAAGGCATTGCTTCTAGCATGGACCCTAGACATGTCACATGTATATAAGGATATATACTTATATAGCTCGGTTCATGTCAGTCTATATCTATGGCGCCCCGTTTCGGGGGACCTATTATCATTACAGTGATGCACTTGGTAGCAAACTTGTAAGACGCCCCTTCTTTGTATGTATATTTCCTAATAATTGGGAAACAAAAACCTGTTTTCTGTTTAACCCTACTGGGGTTATCACTACTGCTATCTCCCTTCTTTGCTTGGGATAACTAACGAGTTCTATGTCTAAGTACAGGTACCCTTCTCAGTATTGATTCCGGTACTCCATATTATTGTCGCATATCTCAATAGAATGAGTCTAAAGGGCCCTTAGGTACAATTCATATCTTGAAGGCCTAGGGCCACCTACCGATTTAGGCAGGGACAGACCTGGCTTATATTAGATTGGTGGGCATAATACACATTGTAAATATTTGTGTAAGGATACTTAAACTAGCAGACCGTTTTTGGGGTATAAGTATAATCTACAGATACACGTCTCTAATGGAACAGGCTCAGGTATAGAGTCCTGTTTTACGACCTTCTTGTCTCCACTAACATTTTGCTAGTTTCCACAGTATTTTCTACTGCACATCTCCAGACTGAAGTACGTGCTGTAGGGCATTGGTCTTAGCCCACTGAAGCTACTCTCTATTCCTAATGTGGCGGGTTGCTTTGCGATAGAACAGGTCAGTGACATTCTACATTTCGGCCAGAGGGCTTCTGGTCGCTCACAGGTGAGAGCTTACCCACTAATGCCTCGGTAGAGGCTCCTATTTCATGTAAACTGACATACATAGAGTTCTTCTCCCTTACTGCTTCCTAGCAGCCATCCGCTCTTTTAATCAGTTGGCTCTACACTTTAGAATTTTCCTGGAGTGTGGGTGCATAGTTACAACATTGAGAACCAATTCTACTAGAATCTGTTGGCGTTATGGACCAAAGCACATCTCTGGGCTACTGCACATCTTTATATAGAAGTGTGACAGTCACTATGTTCCACTCAGGGGGCCTGGTGGTTTTCCTGTTCAGTAGCTGTTGATATTTTTATCATACTGACAGGTACCTGACTGGTATCTTCCTGGTTTTTCTCATGCTATGTTCAGGCCAGCAGTTACTACTGCCTATGCACTTCCATCATGTTGGAAGTTGTCCGTTGTTTTATCTTTAGCGTCAGGGTATCAGTTGCTGGTTTATTCCTGCTCTCAGAATGGGTTGTACTGCGGTCTGACCCTCTGAAAAGTATTGTAATCTCAATCCTCTCGAAGCCGCCTCATGCCCAGGGTGATCTCCACTCGTTGGAGATTTCTATGGTCTCATCCTTCCGCTGGTTAACAACTTTGTAGTACTTGGACTTCCAGAAGGGTTCAGGGCGACTGTGCGGCCTTTACTTTTACCTCCCTGTATACTCTTTGTGAGGAGTCTGTGGACTCTCTGTTTTTGTAGATTGGTATCGTTATACTTCTATCTATATGAGTTATGTCCAGCAGTGCTGGTATTCTGCTATCTGCAAAATGTGGCAGCTTCCTGTTTCCGACTCTGGTACGGTTTCCTCGAGGTTTCTTCTCGGGTTACTGCCCTTCTCCTATGGATTCGGGTAGGAGTTCTCTTCTCCCAACAGTCTGGCTTGGTCTGTTTTCAGCTGAGTTTACAGTGTTCTGATGCTTCTCATCTGAGGGTGTTTTCTCGCTAGCCGCTTATTCCATTCGACTACTGTACGTTGTGGTATTCTGTGTCTGTTCCGCACAGAGTTCTGTTTGTCTCCTGGCTCACGACACTTGATTCTCAGCTCTTGCCTTCCGTTGAACCTCCGGTTCTATGCGGTCCCTGTTCGGTTGGCTGAAGGGTCGGCATGTTCTCCGCGCTTCCCACCCGGGAGGTTGGCTTTGGGACGTCCCCACTGTCTTGAACTCCAGTGTCCCCTAGTGGATGAAGGAGAAAACAGGATTTTGGTACTTACCGATAAATCCCTTTCTCCGATTCCACAGGGGACACTGGACGCCTGCCCGGCGCGGCGTACCTGCCTGTTGTGGGTCTTTATATAGTTGTGTGACTGCATGTGTTCCCTGCAGTGGTTTCCTCTGTTTTCCCTCAGTCGGTATTGTTCCGTTCTGTGGTCTTCTCCTTCTCCTCGTTTTCCTGTTGTCCTCCGTCTCCTCTCGGGCTCAGTTCTTAAACTGGGGCTGATGGGGCATAGAGGGGGAGGAGCCAGTCACACTTCAGAATTATTTAAAGTGCCAGGCTCTGCTCTACCACCGTCTATACCCCACTGTCTTGAACTCCAGTGTCCCCTGTGGAATCGGAGAAAGGGATTTATCGGTAAGTACCAAAATCCTGTTTTCCTCTCCCGGGCAAATGACATTGGGCATACACACTGAACGCTATCGTTCAGTGACGTCACCCTGCCACATCCCCGAACTTGCAGAATCTGACTATATTGTCAGATTATCCGTCAAGGTCACGGCGATGGAAGACATCATAAACGATGTTGTGCATACACACTGGACGATCTAACGTTATCATTCACTTTTATCGCCTAGTGTATGAGCCTTAAGATCCCTCTATAATAGAATATAAATGCCCTATAGCATTGATTCTATAAGACATCCAGATAGACCTACCCTCAAGTTTACATCGTTCTGGGAGAGCAGAGTTTCCCCGAAGTGGACAACATGAATCAAGCTCAGACTCTCCCCCATAGTGGAGTAAACACTAGACCGACCCTCTCAAGGAGAGCCAGAGGTGGATTCCTCCCCCACCCCGCTGCAATGGCATAACCCCTTCATGCAAGTGCACTAATTGGACAGCAATGTAATAAGGCCACATATCCGGTAGGGCTAAGCCTACCACCTTCTACCCTACAGAGATGTATGAGGCTATATGTATATTAGTCATATACTGAGTAATACAGCTACAGCGGGCCGACCGCTCCCCAATGTTTCAGCATCTTTTTTTGGGGGGGGTTCAGGCTGATTTCCCCGATTCTGACCCCACTTTTCGCCTGTTCTGACTTTGTTTCGCCGTTTTCATGTCTTTTGGAATTTAATAAGGCGAATAGCAGGTACGTGCACATTAAGTTTCCACAGATAAAATACATGATGTAGGCAAAAAGTCCGGCATGCAAAACTTCATCGCGGGTGTAAATCTAATTGAATACCGCCCATAGTGGGCTATAAACTGGAGAGTTTTGTAGTACATATAAAATTTACACGACCGGTGTCTGATAATGGTAGTT
This sequence comes from Taudactylus pleione, assembly GCA_031769625.1. Taxonomy (NCBI): domain Eukaryota; kingdom Metazoa; phylum Chordata; class Amphibia; order Anura; family Myobatrachidae; genus Taudactylus; species Taudactylus pleione. The sequence goes on from JAUIMM010000092.1 coordinate 41,592,267, forward strand.
TCTGCCAAACAGGGGACTCTGGGCCTGATTAAGAGATTGACGCAATGCAAATTGTTGGCCATTGCGCATGCGTGTAAGCCACAATGTGCACATGCAGCGATTGAATTGTGAATACGCTCCCATAGAGGATTCACTCGCAAAATGAGTGACCGGTAGTCATCATTTGGGGGCGGTAATGGGGGGTGGCTAGAGAAATGCAGGAATGTCTGGACCATTTGAACAATGTTTTATGGGCGTCTATAAATTTGCCACCGGGTTCTTGCTCGCAGCAGGAGATCCCTCTGCGTGTCTGGATAGAAGGCTGATGGTCGCCTGATCTGCACTCGATGTTTCCGGTTGTGGTGGATGTGAGACTCTGTCATCACTGGACAGGGAGTGAGTAATTTGCATATTTTATCAATTGAAATCCGTGAGAGATTGCAGCTGCAATGGCATTTGCGTCCATCTCTGAATCAGGCCTTTTAAGAAATAAATTTTGAACATGTACACAAAATCTTGTTAAACCACCGTAGGGAGAAAGCATAAGAGGGCAGTTTAGAACCAGTAGGGAGAAGGGGGGAAATCTGTTTTATCCCAGTTAATTCAGTCACCAGAGTAGTAACCAAAACTATCCATCATGGCAAGCAGAGCTGGCTGAGAACATTTACAGTGTTAAAAAATAAAAATATCATGTCTTGGCGTATAGACCAATTTTTTTCCCTCATGTCCCGAAATCATTAAACCAGAAATGACTGAGGAGGCCCTAATCGCACAGGCCACCAGCTTAACTTGGACAGTGTGCAACCCAAATTTCCATTTGGGAGCCTCACCAGTCCTTCCTGCAATCTGTGATACGGGACGCTCAATAACAGTTCAGGGGCCCTACCCTTTTGGCCTCTCGAAAGCCCCCATGAAGCTCATGGCAGTACAACTCCGCTCTTGGCGCCTGATTCAGAGTTGGGAATAGAGTAAGACAGAGCAAGTCGTTATGTACCTGGACTAACCATGTTGCATGGCAAGGGGTGCAAATACATTTTTTTTTATTATTATTTGAAGGGTAAATACTGGCTGCTTTTGTATGTAGCCCATAAATGCTGGACAGCTTTTATTTTTACACTACAATTTAGATTTCAGTTTGTACACACCCGTCCCAAAGCTAAATCTATCTGCACATTTTACATCTGCCTCCCCCCCCCGCAGTGCAACATGATTTTACCAATATGCACAATTTCTTGCTCTATATGTTACGCTTTCCAACTCTAAATCAGGCCCTTGGATTGTTAGCTTTACCCTTTGTTTAATGTTATTGTATGTAATATTATGATCCCCTTAATGTACAATGCTTAGTTATGTTGGTGATTTATAAGTAAACGATAATGTAATAAAAGCCCAATTTAAAATGAGTGAGACACTGCAATGTATTGGTTTATTATATTGACAGCACAGTTATGTTTATAACCACACCAGTAATGTATCTGCTTCTGATATTTTTGTGGCTGTGATATTTATTCTTCGTACCTGTTCCTCTTAAGTAGTTTCTTGGAACATTGTGGTTTAGTTTGTGTTCAAATAGTTTACTTTATTTGAAAGTTTTTGATAGAATAGCAATATTAAGATACATATATACGAAAGACAAATAGAGCATTTATCAGGTAGTTGTAGTGTGATATTGACATTGTGCAACTTATGTCTGTTTTGTGCTTTCATGTTCTGGTTTCCTTTTTGTTTTCTTAGTTCCCGAGCTCATTCTCCTACTATAGCTGTGGGTAGTGATGATACCAGTCCTAATATAATGGGTAAAGTTCAGATCTACGAGTACAATGAAAACACAAGGTAATTCTCAAAGCATGTTATTTGCATTTGTTTTATATCTCTTAACCTTTTTTTTTTTTTTTTTATTGCATTTTGAATACACTACACATGCCAGATTCTTTCTTTCTGACCTACTGTAACGTTGAGCGATACTATCCCCAATATTGCGCAGCATTAGATTTGCTGAATTCCTCTATTAATCTACTTCTAGTAAGCAAATACCTGAATGTAATAAGTTTACAAATAGTTGAATCTTCGGCCCCGATTCCTCTTTCTTGCTTTCGGATCGGCTGCCATCGATCGGCGGATCGGGAAACTAAACGTGTAAAAAAAAAATCGCTTGACTCGCTGATCCCAACCATTTTCAGGTCGGGTTTGGGGAACAGAGGGGGTCATTCAGACCCGCTCGCGAGCGCAGGACGCTCGCAAGCGGGTCGATGTTGCCCCACTGCGTATGCGCACGACTGAGGGAGCTCCGTCGTTCGCATGCGCGAGACCCGGATAGCGACGGGCTCTCCGTCGCTCCGGGTCTCGCACCAAAGGGGGCGTGCTGTCGATGTTCATTGACAGCACGCCCCCTTTGGTGGGCGTGTCGGGGGCGTGGCTGCCAGACGGAGGCGTTCCCATGGGAACGCCTACCGTCTGAAGCCGGCCCCACTGACATCACTAGTGATGTCAGTGAGTGATTTTGGCTCTGATAGAGCCAAAATCACTCCAGGGCTTGCGGCAGCGAGACCCTACCGCAGGGTCTCCGTCGCAAGCCCGATGGTCGCGATGGTCTTGACCATCATCATGGACGCTCGCATAAGCTGTGGGTGGTCACCCACAGCTATGCGAGCGTCCAGGAGGACGCTCCATTTTCATGGAGGAGGGCCCTGATTCAGAGCGAGCGCTCTGGTCAGAGCGTTCGGCTCTGAATCAGGCCCAGAGATTGTTCAACATGTTGAATTGGCAGAATGGGGAATTCCGGCTATCAGAGAAAATAATGGGGCCCATATATTTGCGACTATTATCATTATTACCAGTTATTTATATAGCGCGCACATATTCCGCAGCGCTTTACTGAGAATATTTAGTCATTCACATCGGTCTCTGCCCCAGTGGAGCTTACAATCTACATTCCCTACCACATGCTCACACACATACACACTAGGGTTAATTTATTTATTTTTTGTTGGGACCCAATTAACCTACCAGTATATTTTTGGAGTGTGGAAGGAAACCTGAGTACCTGGAGGAAACCCACGCAAACGCAGGGAGAATATACAAACTCCACAAAGTTAGGGCACATCCACTAGAGGACACTGTATTTACTTTACAAGTTGTTCAATTTGTTAATTCTTTTAACTATTTATTCTATATTCTTTGACGACAAGTAGATGCAGCAAATTGATTGCATTTGGTCCAGATAGTTACCTAAACCTGTTATCTTGATAGTAGAAGGCAGGCTAATCCAGCACTGTGCATAAGGCATAATAGAAAGTAGCAATAGTAAAACATTTTTGGCTTGTTTGTGTTTATTTCAGTGTTTGAAACAAAAATTTTAAATGCTGCATTTAAAACATAATTTCTCATCATGCCATAATGATGTTATGTGCATCACATGGGTTGAGTAAGTACCTTCAAGCTTTCACATGTGTATCATGTCAAATATTGTAGTATTGTTTTTATTTTTCCGATGTACAGCGGCTCAGTGGTAATCTTAGATCAACCTATTGTACGTTGTCCTGTGCTTGTGAAATAGTGCTTCTTTTTGTCATCTGGGGGGACTCAGATTAATTAATGGGAAAAATGAATTAGATCCTTTTCAGTTCGGCTTCCTTTCTCTCCACTTCACTGAAACTGCCCTTACAAAAGTCAGCAACGACCTCTTTGCTGCCAAATCCAAGGGCCACTACTCTCTTCTCATTCTCCTTGATCTCTCTGCTGCTTTTGACACTGTGGACCACCCTCTCCTGCTGCATATCCTTCACTCCCTTGGTCTACGTGACACTGCCTTCTCCTGGCTGTCATCCTACCTCTCTGACCGATCTTTCTCAGTTTCCTCTCATGACTCCTCTTCCACCCCCCCCCAGCCTCTTACAGTAGGTGTTCCTCAAGGTTCTGTTCTAGGACATCTTCTATTCTCCCTCTATACTTCCTCTCTAGGTGAACTCATCGGCTCTTTTGACCTCCATTATCATCTCTATGCTGATGATACTCAAATCTACATTTCCTCTCCTGATCTCTCCCCCTCTCTTCTGACTCGTATCTCCAACTGTCTCTCTGCTATCTCTTCCTGGATGTCCCAGTGATTTCTTAAACTTAATATGTCTAAGACAGAGCTGATCGTCTTCCCAGCCTCCCACATAACCTCACTTCCCACTATTTCTTTATCAATTGATGGTATAACTATCTCATCTAGCCCCAAAGTGCGGTGTCTTGGAGTTATCCTGGACTCGTCCCTCTCCTTCAAACCACATATCCAGAACCTTTCACAGTCCTGTCGTTTCCATCTCAAATATATTTCTAAGATCAGACCCTATCTCACCCAGGATGCTACAAAAACCTTCATACACTCAATGTCATCTCCAGATTGGACTACTGTAACCTCCTCCTATCTGACCTCTCCAAATCCCATCTCTCTCCTCTCCAGTCTATCCTTAATGCTGCTGCACGGCTTATATTCCTCTCCAAACGCTCTAAATCTGCCTCCCCTCTCCTACAAGCCCTCCACTGGCTCCCCTTCCCTTTTAGAACCCAATTTAAGGTTCTCACGCTCACTTACAAAGCCCTCACCCAATCTTCCCCCCCATCTCTGATCTCATCTCCCTTCACTCTCCTCTCCGCTCTCTTCTTTCAACTAATGCACGCCGTCTTTCATGCCAGCTGATTACTTCCTCCCACTCCCGTCTCCAAGATTTTGCCCGCACGGCTCCCCACCTCTGGAACTCTCTCCCACTCTCCACCTCTTTGCAATCCTTCAAAAGGGCTCTCAAGACTAATTATTTAATCAAAGCCTTCCAGCTGTCATTCTAACTCCCTGATACATACACCTTCCTCCCCATCTGTGTCATCCCTGTTTGTCTTCCCCTCCCCTTTTAGAATGTAAGCTCTTATGAGCAGGGCCCTCTAACCTCTTGTACTTCTCCCTACTTTAGTTTCAGCTACTTCTTACTCACCACTAGGGCACCTAACACTTGGCTGCTTACGCTCTGTTGCTTATCTGGGTGTTATGGTCACTAATGTAGCAATATATATTATCCATGTCCTGGTTCTGTATTGTATTGTTCTGTAAGTCGCTTGTCTACAACTTGTTTATGTGCTTTGTAAGGCGCTGCGGAACATTTGTGGCGCCATATAAATAGATGATGATAATGATGATAATTCCCTTCCTTTCAGGCACTGCACAAACTAATTTAAAAAAAACATCAGTCTCTTCCATGCAGAAAGTAATTTTTTTTTAAGTGACATCGATCGCCCAGTAAGAAGTTAATTTGCCTGGATCATGTTTTTTTTTTTTTTTTCTGTACATGATAAAATATTGTGCCTACACAAAATGACACTCTTTCCTCTTCTCTGCAGAAAATATGTCAAAGCAGAAACTTTTATGACTGTCACGGATCCGGTTCATGACATTTCCTTTGCTCCAAACTTGGGCAGATCTTTCCATATCCTTGCAGTAGCTAGTAAAGATGTCAGAATTTTTACCATGAAGCCTTTAAGGTGAGGTTTCGGGGGTTACTGTTTATGGCTTAACTGTTCCATATGATTATGTTTGAATGTAATTATCTTTTTCTCATATAAATGCACAAATATTTTAACAGTGTTGGCTCACGTGACTGATCTTGTGACGTTTTCCTATTGAGTAGACACAGTTGCAGAGGGAAGAACGTTCATGTGATCGCTAAAATGCTAAAAGTCTTGAGCAGACTCAAACAAAAAAGCAGAGGACTTCGATGATGACGAGCCCTTTTTAAAATCAGCAACAGGGGACATATTATATTGTTTACCTGGTGATTAGTAATCAACTGTATTTTTTTAAACAATTTTTCTTTATTGAAGCATCAAAGATACACAATAAGTATGTGCAAGTGTTAAACAAATTTATACGAGAAACAATTCAGAGTCCATTACAATGTCATATAATTGTTCACTTTTTTTTTTTTTTTATATTAATAGACCATCAAGCTTTGTCTTTTGAAGTACACAGTCCTAACTCTTTTTTATATCCTTTTTATTCTTTTTTTGCATTTAATGACTGCTATACCTTAAGCAACCACAGTTTTCTCAACAGGTTTGATTTTTCTTCTGTTTCAGGAAAGAATTAACCTCTTCTGGGGGTGTGACAAAGTTTGAAATTCACACAGTGGCACAATTTGATAATCACAACTCGCAAGTGTGGAGAGTAAGTTGGAACATAACTGGTACTGTCCTGGCTTCTTCAGGTGATGATGGAAGTGTTCGGCTGTGGAAAGGTAAGCGTTCATTGTTGTCTTTAATTTACTCTGTAGCCACTTCTTTGTGTGTGTGTATAAAGAGTATACTCATGCAGTTTGGTACATGTAACGGCAAGTGTAGGTGTTAATGCAGGTGAAATAAAACTAGATCCAATAATTGTTGCAACTTATTTGATGGTGGATTACTACATGAAGTAGCTTGTTCAGGCTCATAACAGAAAACCTACTCCATACTGTCTCACCACCACTATCCGACTTGCTGACTTCCATTGAGACATTCCTCGGGATGGATTCACGTATTCCCAGAAGTGTGAAACTGCATGACCGTATCACACCATTTATTTTTCCTCCCCAAACCTTCATGGACAGCACTTCAACAAGGCTGAGAGACACTGGACCATGGGATTGTAGGTTGGGGCTGGAGCTGGCACTTAATAAAGCTGTAGCTTTAACTCCTATGCCCCCTCTCCCCCTGCAGTCCCATAATTCCAGTCTTCGTTAAGTGCCTGAGGAGTTAGGCACCATTTTTATTGGCTGCTACACAGCCCCTCTGTAGTATAGCTTTGCGCACCAGGGGGTGGGTTGTTCAGTTTGCATGAACTTTCTCTGATCCGGGATCCACAGCATGGAGACCAACACCTTGCTACACGTCTGGAACGAGCATCTTTGGATTCCGTTTGGGGCAGGTCTTCCTACTACCTCAGTGGGTAATTGACTCTGTTCCTTGTCTATTCCGGGCCCTACCGTATCTGCACCACAATAATATAGGTGCGCCGCTCCTAGTGTGCACAGCAGGTATCACAATTTGCTCTCTTCTGAGGTTCTGCTTGTGTAGGATACCTCTGCATCAGAGTAAAGGACCTTCTTGGGTCGCTTGTTTCAAGTGCTTTCGGATAAGGGATTTGTCACTACCTTTTGCAAGGTCTTCCTTGCTTCCATGTCTGCGCCTTCAGTTCTGGGGGTGGCCTTTGACACCTCTCTCCAGGGGTGTGGTGTTGTGGCGGATAGTGCAGGGACCCTACCGACCTTGGTCTCAACGGTTCGGTCGTTGCCTCGTCCATAGACCGGGTTGAATATTCAGTAAACCAGGTTCTACTTACGGGAGTTCCAGTGTGTAATTCTCCACTTGACAGGGTTGCTCAGCATCCCTCTCGTCTCCGTTCCCATTCTGTATGGCAGCACCCGTTACTCTCCATTGGTGGAGGGTTTCCGTCGTTCTCCTCCAGGTACTCTTTGTTCCTTCCAGATGGGCGCATTGTGGCAACGGCCGTGAATCTCCTGGTCTGAGGTGTCGTGAAGTTGCTTTTCGGCTCTGGGGCCTTGGGTCACCATCTGCAATGGCTCAGCTGTTTTTGTTGGGCTCGAGCTTCAAGCCATCGTTCTGAAGGGCCCTGTCTGTCCTAACTGGCTGGTCGACCAGGTGATGGCATAGGTACCGTAGTCTTTCCCGGCCGGAGACCTTTGTACCATCTCAGTGGTGGTCGTGCCGGTAGTGGGACATTGGACACTGGACTTCCTCAGCAGAACCACATTTCTCCCAGGGCAGTGGTCGTTCGCTCGCTCCTCTGTTCAATCGGGGGGACTTCCTCAGTTGATTTTTCTCGCCTGGACTTCTGGACCTGGGAGGGAAGACGCTTCAGGTAATTTCTCTCCCACGGTCCGTACTAGGCTGCAAGCCCGGACTTTGTTTCCATCTCACGCTTGCCTTCGGGTTAAACTCTACCTCTTGTGTTGTAACCATTACAAGGTTTTGCCTCTAATTCCTTGGCCTTCCTTCTGAAAGGTTGGGAGGCCGGCTGCTGACTTTGTCTCGTGACGTTACAGGTTTTGGCCCTATCATTTTCTTTCCAGCTGCTTTTGAATCTTCTAAGGGTCCAACCCGTTTTTTCAGGTGTGTTGCATTTTTGCCACCATTTCATTGGCAGGCGGAGCTGTGGATTCTTAATCTAGTCTCCTGGGCTCTTACAGAGGCTCCATTGGAGTCGTTGCATTCAATGGATCTTCAGTCCGTTGATTGGAAGCTGTTCTTCCTTATGGCTATTGTCTCCCCTCGGCAAAGTTACGTATTTGCTCGTCTTCCATGTGCTGTTCTCCGTACATGTGTTACGATTCCAGCCAACACTGGTTTTGCATGTTGTCCTTCCGATTCTTCCTCCTTAGGGGATTGACTGGGATGATCTGGCTCTGTTAGTTGGGCTGAGCTCTGCAGATTTCCTTGGACGCGTTGTCTTTGGTACGCCGCACTCTTCTCTGCAGGTTATTTATGACTGCTTAGAACATGGTTGGCCGGCTACTCAGCAGACCCTTGCACGTTGGATCAGCTAGGTCATTACTCAGCCTATTCTGGGATGAGTTGATTCAGAGCAAAGGATTCAACGTTAAGTAACCAGAAAAAAATCCCTTTTTTTTTTTTTTGATTTGACTGTCAAAATTTGGAACTTCTTTTTTAATTAAGACTCACACAAACATCCTTCATTCACCATTAAATAGTTCAAATGCAAATAAAATCTGATAAAGTGAAGTCCACTAACACAGTTGAGTAGACTGTAAATATTCAGTAAATCATAAAACATTGATCTCTATGGACGTACTCAGTACTTTACTGTGAGCAGCAATCTCATGAGCCAGCTCTCTGACACTAGAGCAGCACTTACACCTACCCCATGCTAGATGAAATAGGCATCCGCTCGACATACACACGACTAAGAATATGGTGTAACTCTGCAGGAGAAGGTTTTCCTATGTGCCTTCATTCATGTTCCACCCAGTAATGACCAAGATGCGTCCAACTTAGAATGTTAGGTTTTTAACAACTTTACACCTCTCTGCCCAAGATTTCAGATGTCCTGTTGGCAATCTTAATTACACCGTAGTGACAATCATTTGGCTCCAACTACTCCCGCCATTTGAGGAGTTTTGCTTTTATAAACTGCTGCAGGCTTCCGGTTCTGGCGCGAGCATGGCTGGACGCTAAGATCGGGAGCTCCGGTATTGATCGCCACATACCCTATTTCACGGTCATTTCTGACCTCTACATTGACAGGCAAAGCTTTGGGAGAACCCGCTGTCCCCCACCCCATACTTTATGCAGCGTTACCTCATGGCTCCAGCGCCGGGCAAAACGCAGAAAAACTAAACTGACAGACGCCACACATCCAATATGGAGCCGGAGACCAGTGACTCAGTGTTATCCTCGGATGCGCAACACAATCTGAGGAGGGATAAAGCATCAAACAGTGAGTTTGCCTCTGATATTCTGCTGTACCAGACGGAGGTACCTTTTCCCCTCTCTCTCCCTAATACCTCCGTCACCTACAGCTCCATAGTGCAGGCTGTGAGAGATGCGATAAACCCATTTCTACAAGCACAAAAAGCAGATATAAAGGCACAGCTCCAGGATCTATCCCAGAGAGTTTTAACCACAGAACATAGATTGGGGGAATGTTTCCCAGTTAAAAAAGACAACAGCCAAAATGGAAAAATCACATTATGCTATTTGGAACAAACTAGACAATTTGGAAAATCGCTCCAGACGGAATAACCTGCGCATTGTAGGTTTTCCTGAGAATGTAAAAGGTGCAGATTTATATGACTTCATCCGCAATGACCATCCTTTACTACTCAATATTCAAAATTCCTGCGGAGACCTCGTGATCGAAAGAGCGCACAGAATGGGCCCGCAACGCACACATCAAGGAGCTTGCCCTAGGGTGGTAGTCTTCAATTGCCTTAATTATTTACACAAGGAGATGCTTTGGTCTGCTTCTCGGAAAATTCGTGATCTTCCTTTCAAACAAGATTTATTTATTTCAAGATTACTCAGCTGAGCTCACTAAAGCACACAAGGACTTCTCCCCACTGTGCTCCCGTCTCATTAAAGAAGGCAAAAGATTTGCTTTATTATATCCTGCACGCCTCAGGTTGTATGATGGATCATCCTCTGTGGATTTCTCTACTGTGGCGGATGCAGAAGCTTACCTAAAAGAGCTGGATGAAGAGCGACATGGATCTGAAAATTCCAACATGACATGATAAATGTCAGACTTTCTATACTTCTAGGTCAAGAAAGGTCACAACCACCTATAATGCTGATCTAATCTTTTCTCAATGTTCTTACTTATGTTTTTCACTCTCCTGTGCATATCGGTTGTAGAACTTGATGGTTAGCAAAACATACCTTTTTGTATGAAAGTTATTACTGCATATAATTATGTCGATGGATCTTCTTTGCTAATTAGTAGCAAGAGCTGATATAAGGCTAAATAATATAGTTCTACAGTTTATACCCAGTTTCTGGGAAGTACTCACTCTTGTCTATTGCAAAATTTATAATGCATATGAAAAAAAAAAAAAAAAGTATGTGGGGTTTCATGAATAACGCCTCTTTAATAGCGTAATTCAGGACACCTGTTAGTGTTGATTTCAATACTTTATTCATTGCTGTGAATCGGTTAGGAATGTCCTTGATCTTCCTTTAATAAGTTGACATTTATAGATGTTTCCCGGAAGATCCCTTTTTTCTGGTTGTATGTACTTTGAGGTTTGGGAACTATACTCCCTTCTACTTCAGGGTCCATAGGGTATCCACAGGATACCTTGGGGTATAGGTGTGACGTCAGTCGCAGGGCACCAAAGAGTTAAGCTTTCAGCCTCCCAGGATGCACTAGGTCCCCCTCCTATACCCCGCCCCCGGGCCAAGGCACCTCAGTTTAGTTTGGTGCCCGGCCGGAGTCGGGTGCACCTGTTGGAGTGGGGGCTAGAAGAGCCCCTGAAGCTTATTCTTCATGCAGCTGTGGCTGCACAACTGGATGAACAGCATGGACAGTCAGTCCTGACGTCCATGCTGTCTTCCCTACACCCCGCCGGTACCAGAACGCCGGTACTGATCCGGGGATGCTGGTGGGCGTCTGGGGTCACAGCTAGCGGTGACCCCAGATGCTCCGGACCATGGCCGGATTCAAGGGGGACAGAGGTAAGCAGCGGGGTCCCGCGGTGGGTCCCCGCTGATCACATGGTCCTAAGTCCCCAGGCAGGGGGCTCCCTGGGGACTGGCTGCAGCGTGGAGCCAGGCGACCAACCTGCGCTTCCACTACCCCCGGGGACAGCGGACCGCAGCAGAGCGGTAGCGCTGCGGCGTCCCAGGGGTTAAATGCATGCCAGGGGAGCGCGCCTTCCCTGTCTCACAGCCGGCGCCTCCCCCGCTGCACACAGCCCTCTCTGCATGCTGCCGACTGGTCCTGTGGCAGCGCTCCTCCCCCAGGCCAGCCTCCTCTCTGCTCCTCGGCGGCCATCTTCTCCAGAACGCATGGTGAACGCTGCTGGAAGCGCTGGAAGGAAGCATCGTGGTCTGGGTCCCCCCGCATACCTCTCCTCCGCTGTGGCTCAGGTCTGTGTATGCAGCGCTGTGTCCTACCAGGCCCTGTGTCTGTGTAGTTGAGTGATCAGTGCTGTTAGTGCAGGAATTGTTATTTCTCTGCATTGTATGTGACTGTGCTAGCGCTGCTGCCTGTAATCTTTTCTTCATCTAAACTGTCAGCTTTATTACTGTCCCTGTTCTTTCTGCTAAAGCCCTTGCGGTGCGGTGCTGCAGGGTGGTCTCTCGCCTATTTAATACTTAATTGGTGAGAGAGGTCACATACGTGGTGCCATCATGTCTGAAAGTGATTTTCCCCTCCGGCTACAGTGTACCACGTGCAAAGTACCGTTAGCGGAGGGGGAGGGTAGCGCGGAGGGCCTTTGCCGGCAGTGTTTGTCCATGGCGCGGCCTATTACGGTTACAGCACCGGTACAGGAGCCGCCCTGGGCTTGTTTCGCTCAGGCGTTAACAGCTTTAGTGGGCCAGTTAGCTCCGCAGCCCGCGTTTACTCCGATGGGTTTGTCCCAGCAGTCTGTGGTGTCGTCACCCATGCAGGGGTTCCCACGACAATTGGTACCCCACAGTCTCCCTATTTCCCCGCTCCCGGGTTCTCAGGAGCCAGCGTGGGTTAACTCCCTGACGAGTTCTGTACAGCACTTGTCGGATGTGTTGCAAGGGGAGTCTGTGATGCGGTCTCATAAAAGGCCGGTGGCGTCTCTGTCCGCTCCTTATGAGGATGACGAAGGGACGTCTGATGATGGGGAGATTCTAGATCCTTACGATCAGGAACCTCTCCATACTAAGGACGCTGATGCTAAGTCCAAAGTATATATTCCTGGACTTATTCGGGCGGTCCGCACAGCCTTGGTGATTGAGGACGAAGTTCCCCCAGCGGCTAAATCTAAGTATGCCTTTTTCAAAGATGTGAAGGGCGATGCCACAGTCTTTCCTCTTTCGGGTCAGTTGGTGGACCATTTAGAGGAGGCGTGGAAACAACCTGGCAAAAGATACCAGCCGCAGAGACGCCTGGCGGTGGCTTATCCGTTCACGGATAATTATTTTGCGAAGTGGGAATCCCCTCCACAGGTGGATTCTCACGTGACCCGTCTTGTCCGTAGTGCCACATTGCCGATGCCATCCATGTCCTCCCTTAAGGATGCTACGGACCGCAAGGTAGAAATCTGCCTGAAGTCCGCTTATTCCCTTGCAGGGGGGGCAGCACGGCCGGCTATGGCCATTTGCTGGGTTGCCAGAGCGATGGAGCGCTGGGCGGATTCATTAGAGGCTTCTTTTGAATCCGACTGTCCGGCCGATCAGGCGGAGTTGATTGGCAATCTCCGTGATTCTGCCACCTACATCAACGAGGCGGCTCTAGACATTAGTACTCTGGTGTCTAGAATTTCTTCAGCAGCGGTAGCTGCTCGTCGCACCTTGTGGCTGCGATCCTGGAAGGCGGACGCAGATTCCAAGAAAGGTCTGGAAGCGTTACCGTTTACCGGAGAAGTTCTCTTCGGTCCGGATCTGGATAAGATTGTGGCCACGCTGGCGGCAGCCAAATCTGCCTGTCTCCCGTCGGCCGCTGCTCCTTCTGGTTCGGGACCATCGTCCTTTCGGTCATCTAGGGCCCAGGGCAGGCCCAAACCACAGTCGTTTCCTCGACAGGCTGGCCCTAAGAAATCGGTCAAGCCCCGGAAGCAGGCATGGAGTACCAGACGTCCGGCCCCCAAGCCAGATGACAAGCCTGCGGCCTGACGGTCCGGGCCTCCCTTTGGGGGATCCCAGGGTGGGAGGCCGCCTGCTACAGTTCGCCCAGTGTTGGTCGACCACTACGACAGACACTTGGGTTCTGGAGGTGGTTTCTCACGGATACGCCCTCTCCTTCCGGCACAGACCCCCGGCTCGCTTCTTCACCACGGGTCTCCCATCGGACCGGAACAAGGCTACGGAGCTGCGGAAGGTATTGCACACTATGCTCCAGGCTGGAGTTATAGTGGCGGTTCCATTCTCCCAGAGGGGCCAGGGTTTCTATTCAAATCTATTTTTGGTACAGAAACCCAATGGGTCATATCGTCCGATTCTCAACCTCAAAGCACTCAACAAGTCTTTGCGGGTCCAGAAGTTTCGGATGGAGACCCTACGGTCCATCATTCTGGCGCTGGAACCTGGGGACTACTTGGTGTCATTGGACATACAGGACGCTTACCTGCATGTCCCTATTCTTTGGCGCCATCAACAGTTCCTCAGGTTCGCAATCAGCAGCGACCACTTCCAGTTTCGGGCGTTACCTTTTGGCCTGGCAACAGCACCACGTGTTTTCACCAAGGTGATGGCGGTCATGGCGGCTTCTCTGCGGCTGCAGGGAGTCCGCATGTTGCCGTATTTGGACGACCTGTTATTGGTGGCAGGATCTCCAGAGCTCCTGTTACGCCACTTGGACCTGACCATTGCACTGCTGCAACGGCACGGCTGGCTAATCAACTGGCAGAAGTCCACTCTAATCCCGTCTCGGAGGATTCTGCATCTTGGAGCCTTATTGGACTCGGGACAGCAAAGGATCTTCGTGACGGAGGACAAGATCTCTGCTTTACAGTCAAGGGTGCGCAGTTGTCTGCACAGCCGCCGGGTGTCCTTACACTCGGCGATGAGGTTACTGGGCTCCATGGTGTCGGTGTTCGACATGGTGGAATACGCCCAGTTTCACTCCAGACCTCTGCAGCACCTGATCCTGTCCAAGTGGAACGGGCTGACTCAGTCTCTGAAGTCCCAGATGATTGTGCTCACCCAGGAGGTTCGCCTGTCCCTTACGTGGTGGTTACAGACGACCCACCTCAACAAGGGACGGCCGTTCTGGGTTCCAAATTGGGTCCTGTTGACAACGGACGCCAGTCTTCGGGGCTGGGGAGCAGTTTCGGGTCCACACTTGTTCCAGGGCAGGTGGACGCCGACAGAAGCGGAGCTTCCAATAAATATCTTGGAACTCCGTGCGGTCTTCAATGCTCTCCAGCAGGCACAGCGGTTTCTCCAGGGTCGCCCGGTGCAGGTCCAGTCGGACAACGCTACCACCGTGGCCTACATAAACAGGCAAGGAGGAACTCGCAGTCGGGCGGCTCTCGTAGAGGTCTCTCGGATCCTGGTTTGGGCGGAGCGCAATCTTCCGGCCATATCAGCGGTCTTCATCCCGGGAGTGCTCAATTGGGAGGCGGACTTTCTAAGTCGCCAGGACGTTCATCCGGGGGAATGGTCCCTGCACCCGGACGTTTTTCAAATACTGGTGGACAGGTGGGGTCTTCCAGAAATCGACCTCATGGCGTCCCGGCACAACAACAAGTTGCCGGTGTACGGGTCTCGCACAAGAGACGAAGGGGCGTCTCTGGTGGATGCTCTGTCCGTCCGGTGGACGTTCCGGTTCGCATACCTGTTCCCTCCGGTCTCCCTTCTTCCACGGGTAATCCGGAAATTCAAACAGGAAGGAGGGACGCTCCTGTTGATAGCTCCCGCGTGGCCCAGACGGCACTGGTTCTCAGACCTTCAGGGTCTGTCCGTGGACATTCCTCTGCGGTTGCCGCTACGACCGGACCTTCTGTCTCAGGGTCCTTGCCTTCACCCGGACCTGACTCGGCTGTCTTTGACGGCGTGGCTGTTGAGACGGCCATGCTGAGGTCCCGGGGGTTTTCCAGCTCTGTGGTGCGTACCATGTTGCGAGCTCGGAAACCGTCTTCCGCGAGGATATACCATCGCGTGTGGCATACGTTCTTCCAGTGGTGTCGACCGAGAGGTTATGCACCGCGGGAGTTTCGTCTGTCTCGGATTCTCGCCTTCCTGCAAGCGGGACTAGATCATGGGCTTCGCCTTGCTTCTTTGAAGGTACAGGTTTCGGCCCTATCTGTCTGGTTTCACCGTAGGATTGCTACAATCCCGGATGTGCGCACCTTTATGCAGGGCGTTCTCCGCATTCAGCCGCCCTTTGTTCCACCTGTGGCGCCTTGGGATTTGGCTGTGGTCCTGAGGGCTCTCCAAGGACCGCCGTTTGAACCACTGGGCTCAGTGGATCTTAAATGGCTGACAGCTAAGACTGTTTTCCTTCTGGCCATTGCTTCGGCCAGACGTGTTTCTGAGTTAGGGGCTCTTTCTTGTAGACCCCCTTTCTTGGTTTTTTATGGGAACAGGGCAGTGCTCCGCACTCGGCCCGAGTTTCTTCCCAAAGTTGTTTCCCAGTTTCATATTAACGAGGAAATCGTTGTTCCGGCCTTTAACTCACCGGGTCTTTCCGTGGGTGAGGCCTCTTTGGATGTTGTGCGGGCCTTAAGGACTTATGTTGACCGCACTTCTTCGTTTAGGAAGTCGGACGCTTTGTTTGTCCTCTTTGGCTTCCGTAAAAAGGGTTGGCCTGCTTCAAAGCAAACTTTGCCAGCCTGGATCCGTATGGCTATTTCTGAAGCTTATCTTCATGAAGGCCTACCGGTCCCTCCTTCTCTGAAGGCTCATTCCACTAGGTCTGTGGGTCCTTCGTGGGCAGCTCGACGTGGTGCCTCGGCAGTTCAGATCTGCAAGGCTGCTACGTGGTCTTCTGTCCATACCTTCGTGAGGTATTACAGGTTTGACACCTTCGCCTCTCAGGATGCTTCCTTCGGGCGGCGGATTCTCCTTTCTGCACAGGAGCGTCCCCACCCTTAAAGGATACTGCTTTGGGACATCCCCAAGGTATCCTGTGGATACCCTATGGACCCTGAAGTAGAAAATATGAGATATGGTAAGAACTTACCCTTGTTATCTCTATTTCTACGAAGTCCATAGGGTTCCACAGGACTCCCGCCCTGTCGCACCTGTGCTGCAGATGGGCTTTGCTCTGGTCACCGGTTTTCCGTCTCCCTCTGGTGAGAATGTGATTCTTGTATGTGTCCAGATCTTTGTTCTCTCTCTTCCTTCTCCTCCTCCGGCCTATGGCTTGGTAACTAACTGAGGTGCCTTGGCCCGGGGGCGGGGTATAGGAGGGGGACCTAGTGCATCCTGGGAGGCTGAAAGCTTAACTCTTTGGTGCCCTGCGACTGACGTCACACCTATACCTCAAGGTATCCTGTGGAACCCTATGGACTTCGTAGAAATAGAGATAACAAGGGTAAGTTCTTACCATATCTCATATTATCTTCATAGTACTTGTGCTGATGTTTTCCCCTTCTATTTGTTTGTCATTCTTTCCCCTTTGTGTCGTCCTCCCCCAATTCTTTGATAATTGTGGATTTAGGTCATTTGTAAACCACTACATTATTTTTTCTAGAATTAAAGGTTGTCATACTTTGACTATAGACGATGGTGGATAAGTTAAGAGTAGGTTCATGGAACGTTGGCGGGTTTAACTGACCGCAGAAGAGGAAAAAGATATATTGTTGTATCTTAATAAAATGAAAGTAGACATAATTTGTATACAGGAATCACACCTAATACAAGCAGAAACTGACAAATTAAATACCTTAAAATGGTCGGTCTTGGCATCAGCTCCTTTCACATCCAAAGCGAGAGGAGTGATTATATTGGCTAAATAAAATTTACAGATTCAATTGTTGACATCTGAGGTTGATCCGGAGCGTCGATATTTAATATGTGAATTGCTTGTAGCGGGACAAAAATTTACATTATGTTCTGTGTATGCTCCTAATGTATATTCTTTTTTTTTTTTTTTTTTTTTAAATTGAGTAAATTTTTATTGGTTTATAGAAATACATTAACAAATAACCAAACAAAATAAATAATAAAAAATATATAATAAAAATAATTATATACACACACACTCACACTCAAATAACAGCATCTGGAATATAAAACCTAGATCTAAAAAATGCATCCCAGATCCATTGCTTATAAAAAAAAATATAATATTAATGTCTATACCAAAACAATAAACATAGAGTATATATATATATATATATATATATATATATATACACACACACACAACAAAAAATAATAAAAAAAACAAAACAAAATACCACACTATACAAATATTGGAATATTGTCAAAAATAACACGTGTTACTTATCTTTAGCAACTGGGACGTTTATATTTATGTATGATCAATACACTAATTGGGATAATTAGTGGATCAATTAAAGACAGAGGGTATATAAAGCCCCAGTGTGGGTCAGATTCCTTATACCTTGAAAAAGACCTGCAGTTGACAGGTCGAAACGCGTTGGTTAACAGGAATCTTGAAAATCAGGACTATATTACTTGCTCCTTGATAAGGTGGAGGTTTTCATATCACCTCTCACCATTAAGTTTTTTTCTTTTTTTTATTTATTTTTTTAAACAATTTTTATTGATAGGTTTGCAAATAACATAAATAGTACACATCTGGGTTGTATACAATCATACAATACTACAATATAGAATGGTCAACAGTTATAAAACACTTGAACATCACAAATATATCCAATCGTAACATCATCAGAGTCAACATATTTAACAATATCTTAGAAGATTCCAAAATGAACATACAATCCAACCCTCAAAACAATCTGAAATTCAAAAGGGAGGAGTGCTATTACTAAGAACCTCCAGGTTATACCAAGAAGTGAACTGAAAACATTTCCTCAAATTTTCTTTCATTACTGGGGATAAATTGTGTATGTATGGGAGCCATGTGTCAAAGAACCGTTTGACCTGCTTTTCTTTATGCAATGATGCCTCAGACCAGTCCATAGAAAATAAAAAAAGAAATTCTAGGGTGTAATAGTGTTATAGATATAGGATCTGATGAGATCCATTGAGATAAAATTGTCTTTTTAGTGGCTGCTGCCAATTTTGCAAGTAACACACGATTACCTTTGGAGGGGCCATGAACAGTATCCTGGGGGTGAATATCCCAAAAAGCCCAAGTTTTTGTGACTACAAACTTAATCTTAAGTGTATTATTGATATAATTTTGAAGATTCATCCACAATGCTTGCACCTGAGGGCAGGCCCATAGACAGACAGTGTATAATATTAGCCTCTGGGGTTCCACACTTATAGCAGTTGGAAGTGGAAGACTCACCGATGAGGAACTTCAATTTTGGTGTAAAATATGCCCTGTGTAGTATTTTCTGATGCATTTCAGTATATGAAATTGAAATTAATTGTTTATTTAGTTTGACATAAGAAGCTAATATGGTTTTCAATGAAATCAATGTTCCATTTTAATAATCCCACATTACCGGAATCTATATTAAGTCGCGAACGAGAGTTCGCATATATCTGTGAGGTAGAATAGAGGTTCTCAGGTCTACAGCGCACCATGTTATCCAATCCGCATTCCATGTCCCTCTCACCTAACCCATGCAATATTGATTGTACATAACTTAAGGCTTATAAAAATGGTAATAAAGGGATTGTAATAGATGGGTGTAAGTCTTGTAATTGAGAACGCATTAGTGGATTCATAGTATCTGCATTTAAAAATTGATAAACATATTTAAGGCCCCTATCATGCCATATCTTAAATATCAGCGATGTTCTATGAGGACAAAAGGCTGGATTGCCCCAGAGAGGTAAAAATAAAGATGCATATCTAGATATCTTCAATTTAGAACTGACCAATCTCCATGCCATACAAGTAGTATAAAGTAATAAATTATCTTTAACTTCTGTTGGTAGAGATCGTGGAGGTGTATGTAAAAGAGATATTAGATTCCAGTCTGGAATAAAAGCTTGTTCCATAGATCTTATGGTATAATTGTTAGCCCCCCCTATCCAATCAATGGCGATTCTATAATTAGCCGCTAGGGCATAGGATTGGAGACATGGCAAATTGACACCACCTAAATCAGTCGTCTGTTGTAATTTGAATAGTGATATTCTGGGACGTTTATCTGCCCATATGAATTTTGTTAAGGCTTTGTTTAGCAGTTTCAGGTCATTCTTTGATGGTATAAGAGGAAGCATTTGGAGAACATAGAGTAGCCTTGGGAAACTAATCATTTTATATAGGTGACACCTACCAATATAGGACAAAGGGAGATATCTCCATTTCGTAAAATCTGAAAAAATCTTTTGTAATAATGGTGTGTAATTTGCAACATATAGGTGGGAGGGGTGTGTAGTAATCTTGATTCCAAGATAAGTAATGCAATCAGCAGCCCATCTGAAAGGGAAAGAATCCCCCCAACCCAATTTTGCGTCAGGAAAAAATGCCAGTGCTTCAGTTTTAGTGTAGTTGATTTTAAACCCAGCTACTGATTCAAAGGTATGAAATAAAGAGACCAGAAAAGGCATAGCCACTTTTGGGTTTGCAAAGTACAGCTGAAGATCGTCAGCAAATGCTGAAAATTTTATTTCTATCTGACCAAATTTAATACCCTGCCATCTAGTCTCTTTAATGAAATGTCGAAGGAGGGGGTCGAGGGCCAAATTAAATAAAAGCGGGGATAATGGGCAGCCTTGTCTTGTACCACGAGATAAATAGATAGAACGTGTGTTTAATGAGTTAATAGTCAAAAAGGCAGTTGAATTTTGGTATAGACTGTTAGACATGTAAGAAAGCAGGGCCAAAATTTTGGTAATTAAATATTCTAATAAGATGAGACCAAGACACTCTATCAAATGCTTTGTCCGCATCACAGCTAATCACTATGTTCCCCCTTTCTTTCAGCTGGTGTGTTTTGATCATGGTAGCCAACAATGTGCGGATGTTATGAACAGAGTGACGGGTTTTTATAAAACCTGTTTGTGCCGGGTGAAGTATTTTGGACAAAATAGGTTGGAGACGTATAGCTAATATTTTTGTGAAAATTTTGAAATCTTGGTTTAATAGAGAGATGGGTCTATAGGATGACACCTGAGTAGGATCTTTGTTTGGTTTTGGCAGCATGATAATTCGAGCTGTGTTAAAACCTGAAGGAGCTGAATTACCTGCAAGAATGGAATTATATAGTGTTGAAAGGTGTGGTACAATGTGTGAGGAGAGAATTTTATAGTAGGCTGCTGAGAATCCATCTGGACCTGGTGTTTTGCCTGTTGGCAATGATTTAATTACGGATTCTATTTCTAAGTCTGTTATAGGAGATAAGATAGCCTCTCTATCGTTGTTATTGAGTTTATGAAGACCCGCTTGTCTCAAAAATTCAATTCCCTGTGTAGGTTCATCAGGGGGTGCTTGGTATAAAGAATCAAAAAAGGTAAGAAAGGTGTCATTAATCATTTCTGGATTAGTGCTAAGTGACCCAGTAGAAGTTTTTATAGAGGAAATATGTTTGCGGTTAGTAGAGGACCTTATTAGATTTGCCAACAATTTACCTGGTCGATTACCCCATCGGAAGTATCTATTTTTCTGATAAGTCAGATTCTTTTGGGCTTGCTCCGTACAAAGAGTATCATATAAGGCCTTAGCTTCCCTGTAGGATTGTCTATTTACCTCAGAGGGATCATTCAATAAATCAGAGTAGGTAGACGTTACAGTAGCACTAGCTTGTTGGAATCTTTGTTGTAATTTTTTCTTTTTAAAAGATACGTAAGCTAATAAATGTCCTCTTAAAACTGGTTTGGACGCCTGCCAGAGAAGATTAATATTCTGATTATGAGCAACATTATCTGTTAAATAATTTTGAAAATGATGAACTAGTTGTTGTTGAAAGTCTTCCGAAGAGGCCAAATAATCTGGGAACCGCCAATTAAAAGAAGAAAAACGTGGAACCTCCTACTTAATAGTAAACCATATGGGTGCATGGTCTGAAATTAATATGTCAGCTAAGGCAGCATTTTCAACCCTATGACATAAGATCCCTGGTATCAACCAATAGTCAAGCCGAGAGAAGGAGTTATGTGGGTGCGAGAAAAAGGAATATTCTCTAGAATCTGGATTTAAATGTCTCCATGGATCAATTAGTTGGAAAGACTCTACAAGCAATGATAAAGTAGACGGCATTCCACGTCTACCTCCGGTCTGTCTAGGCCCACCTGAAACATCCAATGAGGAATCAAATGCTACATTAAAGTCACCTCAAGGAAATCAAAGAACCTTCTAGCCAACCTTGTAAAGCTGCATAGATGTCTGAGAAAAAGGAAGCATTAGGGCCTGGAGGGGCGTATATACATGCAAAGGTGAAAATCTCGTTTTCAATATTCACCTTCAAAAAGAGAAACCTTCCCTCTGGGTCTATCCACTCTTCTAATATATTATAATGAATAGAATTACCAAACAAAGTAAGCACACCCCGTGTTTTCGTAGTGAAGGACGCACTTTTGTATCCAATTATCCTTCAAAGTATTAGGGTCATCTAATTTCCAGTGCATTTCTTGTAAAAAAACCACGTCTGGACGAAATTTCTTAAGATGACGTAGTATCTTTTTCCTTTTAACAGGTGAGTTTAACCCCTCTACATTCCAAGATAAGAATTTAATGGATCTTTTGGTTAGGACATTAGGATTGTCAGTTAGTGGCATAGTAGACATCAACCAACCCCCATTTTGGGAAACATGAAAAAGGAAACTTCTCTATCCGGTTCCCTTACCCTGTCCCAGCGAGCAGAGAAGGGGGCAATCACAGGGAATCCCTGATAATGACCGATAACCTGAACAATCAAAGCAAACCCAGTGTGGACATAGGTTGTTTTTTACGTGTATTTGTGTTATCTATCAAAATTTTTACATATTTGAAAAACCCAGTTTGGTAGCCCCTGAGGGCATCCCAACTTAAACCAGTAATCAAAAAGATTAGAAGAGCACAACCCTAAGGGTCGGAATACATATGAATGAAAAACATACATATTCAGCAAAAATACACCACAGCTAAATGTAGCAGTAATAATGACATAATATATAAAGATAACATATAGAAAAGGCAATAGGGATATGTCAAACAGACAATAATGTAATACTTATCAACTCTCCCAATGTTCAGTCATTATCGTCCAGGGTAGAATGAGGAGAGACAGATCCCAGGGACTGAAGAAAATTCTGTGCTGACTTTGGGGAGTCGAAGTAATGTGGCTTTCCAGCGTGAAAGATTCTCAATTTATCTGGATACAAGAGCGCAAAACGGACGCCTTTAGTAAACAGTTCCTTGCAAACTGTGGAAAATTCTCTTCTCTTTGTGGAAACCTGAAAAGAGAAATCTTGAAACAATAGCAATTTGAAGTCGTAGTAAACGCCTGTAGATTTGCGGTAAGCCTCCAATATTTTAACTTTGTCAAGATAGTTCAGAAGCTTGAAAATGACAGGTCTCGGACGTTGTTGAGTATTCTGACGATCCGGACCAATGCGATGCGCCCGTTCCACCAAGATGGATGAGGAGGTAGATGATATACCCAGTGTTTCAGGAAGCCATGTAGATACTAGGTGAAGAAGATCTTTTGGTTTCACTGATTCAGGGAGACCTATAAGACGTAAATTGTTTCTTCTGTTACGGTTTTCCATATCTTCAAGTTTGTCATGAAGAGCCGCCACAGTGGAATCGTGATTGGAGAAGAGACTTTGCCTCATGTAATTCGTCTTCCAATGTAGAGATGCGATCCTCCGCCTCTGTCAGCCGTTGGGAATGTTGTGTGAGTTGCGCAGTTGCAGCTGTAATTGCCTCTGTTAGTGGTGCTAATTTTATATCAAGTAAGGGCGAAATGATGTCTGATATTTCTTTTAGCTTTTTGTACAGATTGGGAACTGTATTTATCGGTGTCAAATAGAGCATCAATTGAGTCATCCCTTTTAGAAGACATTGGAGAAGAAGAAGCATCAGATGCTGAGGCTTTGTCCTTATTGCGCCCAGTTTGCGAGCCTCTAGGACCTCTGGGGGGTTTTGCCACATATTTTTCCATTGTAGACACCAAGTGTGGAGAGATTCTTGTGAGTAGAGAAGGGCAAGGGATACTGGCGTGTCTGTTGATTAAAGTGGCGCTCCTTGTTAGGATATATGTAGAATAATACAAGGCGTTGTCTGTAGAAGAGGAACTATGGGCAGGAAGTCAAAATAGGCGCCGTCTATTTCCACTGGCCGCATTGAGCACTCTGTCAATATATGAGAAACAGCCGCCAGAAATTACAATAAAATGGCCGCAGCGCAATATGCCACAAGGCCGTGATCCGGGGGTATAGAGAGCAGGGAGCCGGCGTTGATGTAAGCGCCTTGCCTGAGCTTATCCCTGGTTGCTGTCCAGTAAGATTTATTTATTTCTTGGGTCAACAGTGAACAGGGAGCTTCTCTTAAAAAGGGGGCCGCTACGTTTGGCCCGCCCACCGGAAATCTTTGATGATATATATTCTGAGGCACTGTTTCTTTAAATCTTGATCTTACATCATGCTGACACAAGAGGGAGCTAGACCCTCATGTATGGAGTGAGCAAAGTTGTAGGGTGCAATATGATGTAATAACACTACAGGTGCAATGCAAGAGTAATACAGACCCCTCCTGCAGATTCACCTTCCTTCGGCAGAGAAATAGAAGAGTCACCCAGAGGTCCTCATGTAACACAGCAGCGGCAGCAAGTTAATGGAATAGCGCCAAGCACAGAGCAGCCAGTGACCACTTCACCATGGAAGCCCAGCTAGTAGGCAGGAGAGAGGCCACAGAGCATGTATATGCTAAAGAGAGTGGGCAGCCTCCAGCACTCAGCGCTTGCAGGGTAGAGGATAGGGTTTAAAATGGCGTCCCCCTGAGGTTTGCGACTCTGATCACGGGCCTTTCCAGGGGTCTCCTGTTGATACAGGCTGCCTATCCCACCTCTCCAGCCAGACAGCGGAGGTCCCGTTAGGGTATGTTAGTTGTGGCAGCGTCCGGCGGTGATCGGCGATTAGCGCGCCAAAATCGAGGCCCTGGCTTCTGGAGGCGGAGTAGGCCGCATAGGCCCCAGAGGTGTAACTCTGTCCTGGGTGTCAGCCAGGAGGTCAGTGGGACCCCGTGTGGGTAAGATTGTGAAGAGGACCCTCTATAACCACAGGAGTCGGCGGGAACGGGTGATTTTGCAGGGTAATTTAGGGAGCTGCAGCAAAGCACGTCTTCCCTGCTTGCCAGTCAGGCCACCAGACCTCTAACCAATCTTTATTTTTTATTTTATTTTCTATTTTTAATTTTCTTGATGTGTGCCTTTTTTTTGCCTTGTATGTTCATTCTGGATTAAAAGAAATTTTTAGCTACATCATCTATCCCTCTTTTGTATGAGGATATATTATAGAGGGATTAAATCTCAAGGATCCCTCGGAGAATCATTGAAAGAAACCTCTATGTGCAGAACATTACGTCTGTAACACGTAAGTAGGGTATGCATCATTCTACCGCCTTCATTTATGATATGTGACTATAGGAGGATTGTTTGGAACCATTGAGCGGGCGGGCAATATAAAGAAACCTTTTGGGGAGTCCCACTACATGTCTTGATGTGAGTTGGGGTACGCCCTGATCCAACTAATTGACGGAGCGTTTATCACTCTGCCCCTATACTTGGTGTACTAATATTACTTGGTATACAATATTAGACCACTAAAACGGCCTTTTTTGTATTTTTTCCTTTTTTATGTGCCAATCGGACTAATTCCCGGAGACTCTCTGGATTTTCCACAGAAAGTGATCTATACAAGGACTCTTTCATCTCTTGAAACAGATTGAGTATCTCCCCTCCATTTATTTGAATATTTTTTCACCTTGCTCTATATCTTTTTTGTATATCCAGCGCCACCCGGCAACACAATAACTTTCTTGTCATAGATGGAGAGAACAAATTCTCTTCATAGAGCCCATTAAACAGATCTAAAAGTCTTGGAACAAAGATACGAGCATGCTTTTTATATATCTCTATGGGAATCCCATCAGATCCGGGTGCCTTGTTGCCGGCAAAGGAACTAATCGCAGCATCTACCTCCTCCAGGGTCAACGGGGCATCTAAATACGCCCGAGCCTCGGATGACAATTTTGGAATCCTAGCAGAAGCAACATATAATGACAAAGCATTCACGTCCTCAGTCAACTGTGTTTGATATAAGTTTTTATAAAATATACTAAAAACCTCTGCAATATCTTGTGTAGATGTGACCATAGAACCCTCAGGCCCAATTAGTTCCGAGACAACAGCAGAAAGACTATCAGCTTGAACCAAGTGTGCCAAAAAACTACCAGTTCTGTCACCTGCATATAATATAAATGAGAACGGAATAACAGTCTACGGTTCATTCTGTCAAATGATCAGTCCACTCTGTCTGTGCAGTCAACCATTTTAAACGTGAAGATTCCAACCTGTCCCCCAAGTAATCCAACTCAAGATTTCTACAGGCCATCTCCAAAACACGTCCTTTTTCCCTATAAAATGTTTTTAATTCTGCTACCCTTTTGATCAGAGACCCACGTAAATAGGCCTTGAAGGCGTCCCAAACATTAGCTACAGAGGCAGATCCCACATTGTCAGTGAAATAGCCATCCCACATAACTTCCAGCTCTGAACCTGCACCCATTTGAAGAAGCCAAGAGGGGTATAGTTTCCATAAACGGAGACCTCTAGGACTACACATTCAATTCTACTAGAAGTGGGGAGTGATCTGAGATTCCTCTGGCTTTATATTCAATGTTAGTTATATTAGGTACAATAGATGGGGACATCCAATCTAGAGAAAGAGTGATGCGCGGAGGAAAAACAGGCGAATTGTTGTACTCCAGGGTGTTTAACTCTCCACGCATCAACCCATCCCAAGTCAGTTACAAACTTAGCAAAGCCCTCACCACCTTTAGAAAGAGAACTTGAAGACTCATGCCACTTATCCATAGACTGGTCCATTATATTATTGAAGTCTCCCAAACAGAGCACTGGCGTATCTGGAGAACGGGCCACAAATTCAGCAGCTTTTTTTAAAACGTCATATGAAAAAGGAGGGGGGATGTACACTGCTAACAATAAAATGGGCTTAGAATACAGTACACAATCCAGAAACATATCTGCCATAAGGGTCAGTTTGGACCGCAGTAAAAGAAAAAGGGACAGATTTATTAATAAGAATGGAGACACCCCTGGATGATGAAGTATGCGAGGAGTGATAGGCCCATCCCAACCCATGGTCTTTTTAGAGCTAGTACCTTACTCCCAACCAAATGCGTCTCCATTAGACAAGAAATATCAGGGCCATATTGCTTAATCATTTTAAAGACCAAAGAGCGCTTCAAACGATCATTAACTGTGGGCAGCACAGATGGTGTAATGATAGCATTACTGCCTCACAGCACTGAGGTCGTTGGTTCAATACACACTACGGCCCTAACTGTGTGGAGTTTGTATATTCTCCCTGTGCTTGCGTGGGTTTCCTCCGGGTACTCCGGTTTCCTCCCACACTCCAAAAATATACTGGTAGGTTAATTGGCTCCTAACAAAAATTACCCCTAGTGTGTGTATGTGTGCACATGTGATAGGGAATATAGATTGTAAGCTCCACTGGGGCAGGGACTGATGTGAATGGCCGAATATTCTCTGTAAAAGCGCTGCGGAATATGTGTGCGCTATATAAATAACTGGTAATAATAATAATAATTAACCCCCCGGACATTCCATGTTAAAGTTTCACCATTGTAATACATTGAACTATAAAGCATAATTGAAGTTACCTTTAAAAATAGTGTGGTAAAGAAAAAAAAACATTTGTAAGAAAGACTGGACAACCCATCCAAAACCACCCCCCACCCTGTATACCCACCCGAACTTAGGCATACTTAAACCCAAAACTAAACTACACTAAAACCCACAGGATACAACTACTCAATCCTTATAGGTGTAAAAGGCACTGGAATAAAAATAACCACCAATGCAACGGAACTCTCCGGCCATATTTTGACCGAAATATCAACATAAACAACAAAAGAAAAAGAAAAACCCTACCAGAGAAAAAAAAAAAAAGAAATATACCCAGTAAGGGGAGCAGGACATAGAACAATATCCAACCAATATCACAACATAAATACTATTATAGAAATATAAATATTGGAATATCAGAAAAAGGCCTATTTAATGTCGTTATGACACTAGCAATTTCTGGCCATAAACAAATATAGGCCCTCATTCAGAGCCGTACGCTCTGAGCAGAGCGCACGCTCTGCATGAGGGCCGGGCTCCTTTTTCATGGAGCGTCCTCCTGGACGCTCGTATAGCTGTGGGTCACCACCCACAGGCTATACGAGCGTGCATTTTGATGGCCGCGATGGTCGTGACCATCGCGACCATCGAAATTGCGAGCCGGAGCCTGCGGTTGAGGTTTTCAACCGCAAGCTCCGGAGTGATTTTGGCTCTATCAGAGCCAAAATCACTCCCACTGACCTCACTAGTGATGTCAGTGGGCCGGCTTCTGACGGGAGGCGTTCCCGTGGGAACGCCCCCGTCAGGGAGGCACGCCCCCGGCACGCCCACCAAAGGGGGCGTGCTGTCAATCAACATTGACAGCACGCCCCCTTTGATCGGACACAACGAGCGAAGGAAAGTCCTTCGCTCGTCGTGTCTGGCGCATGCGCACGACGGAGCTCCCTCCGTCGTGCGCATGCTCAGTGCAGACCATCGACCCACTTGCGAGCGTACAGCCGCTCGCGAGTGGGTCTGAATCAGGCCCATAATCAGCAAATGCAATCAGTACAGTCATTCCGTTGCCATTTGCCTGTTCCCAGGAGATTTCTGGTCCAGCCACGCCGCAGCCTCCCGTGGTGTAGAGAAAAATTTTGAGACTCCATCCGCTACCACTCGCATCTTAGATGGAAAAATCATAGCGTACTGAAGATTTAAATCCCGGAGACGACGCTTTATTGGAAGGAATTTAGCTCTGTCTTTTTGGACATCCATTGCGAAATCAGGAAACATAGAAATTTTCACACCGTTGCGTTCCAGTGGCCCTTTAACTCGAGCCAATCAAAGCACAGTATCACGGTCCTGGTAATGAAGAAATTTGGCTATAAATGTGCGCAGTGGAGCTGCAGGGGACGGGTAGGGATCCGATGCGCTCTCTCCACAGCAAATTGGTTAGTAAATGAGTCTCTGCCATATGTATCCCCCAACCACTTCTCAAGGAATGTTTCAGGTGAAGACCCCTCCTCTCTTTCCGAGAGACCAACGAACCGCATGTTGTTGCGGCGCAGTCTGCCCTCCATATCGGAAATTTTATGCTGCATTGCGGACATTTGGGATGTCAGGGAGGCCACTTGAGCCTGTAATGGGGTCTGGGAATCTTCCAGATTAGATGGACGTGTTTCTGCCTCACCGACTTTCGCGGACCTGCTGGAGACCTTGATGAAGAGAAGATATATCGGATGGAACTTTCTCAATCTTATCTGCCAATTTAGTCTCGCAGGAGGTAACTTCTTCCAGCACTTGTTGCAGCGTAACTTCTGGTGATGAATCTGACCCAGATGCAGCAGGGGGAGGTGGGGTCACAGACTTGGATGTACCCTGGGGATCACAACACACTGGAGGCACAGGAGTGGAGGAACGGGCAAAGCGTTCCAGTTTTGCAGCAGCAGCATGACCTGTTTTCCCCCATAGTATTAATATAATGTAGGAGAATAATGTAAGAGACAAGTTATAATATATAAATGCACAGGTAGTGACACAGCAGCAGCAACAGGCAGAGATCCCTCCAAACTTAGAAATCACTCACAGGGAAAGAAGTGTTGCTGAGTCCCACAGTTGCAGAGCTGACAGTTCTCTGCACAGAGCAGGGAGAAATAGTGATGTCTGGCAGAACTCCGGCAGTATCAGACTCAGAGATAACCTCCCTGACTCTAAACACAAGCCAGGCAGGAGAAGCAGACCAGAAGCTCCCAGCAAAGCCCCCTTGTTAGGCACAGACAGGCTGCATAATACAGAAGCCAACAGGAGAGGAGAGGCCTGGGTGCAGCTCTGGAATCACAGGATCTGGAGACAGGCAGGCCCAGGGAATGCAATGGAGGCCCTCGAGCCACTCTCCTCACTCCACACAGCTCCAACCAAGTCAGCAGGTTCCTGGCAAGGTATGTGAGAGACAGCAGGGTAGTAACATTGATATAGGGGTCTCAGGAGGGGTAAGCAGGATTATCAGCCGGAGAGCTCAGAGTCCCTGTGTCCTACACTATTGCTGCCGTGGCCACGCCCCCTAATGTATATTCTAAATTATTTATGCAAAACCTCATTGCCCTACTTAGCCCATTCCAGAACAGCTCTTTGTTTATTTGTGGAGATTTCAATATGATATCTTCTTCTCACTTGGATAGACAGTTTCCTAACAATCAACAACGTAAACCCCCTAGGTTTGGAGTCCCTGCTATTGCTGAAAGTCTTAATTTAGAAGACACATGGAGATTTTCACATCCTGTGGATAGGGAGTTCACGTGCCTATCAAATGCACATGGAACACTTACCAGGATAGACTATATTCTATCATCTATAACGCTGATACCCAATATATCTACAGTTACGATAGAACCGATTTGTTTTTCAGATCATGCCTTGATATGGTTAGATTATCACATTCCTTCCACAAAGGGACATAGTTACTTATGGAGATTTCCTCAATACTTGACACAGTCACTTCAATTCCGCCATCACCTTGATGCTATATGGGAAGATTACTTAACTAACAATACAGCTCATTTGAAAGATGACCCCATTCTATTTTGGCAGGCTGCAAAAGCCGTCCTGAGAGGAGGTATTATCTCCTATGCTTCAAATCATAAAAAGAAACTAATGAAAGATTACACGGAAAAACAAAAACAGTTGTTATCCCAATATAATTTATTTGTATCTTCCCCTACAAAAATTAATAAACAAAACTATTTAAAAGCAAAGGCAGAGTTTGATGATTTTTTTATTAGACTAGAAGAACGACATACTTTTGGAAGAGATTACCGCTTTCATAGATTTGGAAACAAATCAAGTAAATTAATGACCAACTTATTAAGAGGGATCAGGCCGCCAATAGTGGTCCACCCCCTTCGCCTAGCGGATAACTCTCTCACAACCTCAGGGGCCCAGGTTTTAGAAGTCATGCGTTCTTTTTACGAGAAACTGTATGACGCTTCAGAGGGTCCATCGTGATACTATACTTAAATTTTGGGATATGCTCCCAATCCCCCAGGTTCAAACAGATCAAAATACATCGCTCAATGCACCTATCACAGATATAGAAGTAGAAAACGTAATTAAAGGATTAAAACCCGAAAAGGTCCCTGGGCCTGATGGTCTCTCCAGTGAATTTTACCGTCTCTTATCTAAACGTATTTCTGCTATACTACCAAGAGTTTATAATCAAATTCTAGAGCAAGACCATATGCCTCTACATTTCAATTCTGCAATATTACGTATTTTACCGAAACCTGGTAGGGATCTCAGCGACCCTGGCTCTTATAGACCAATATCGCTTTTGAATTGTGATTACAAGATTCTAGCAGAAAGATTGAAGCAAATTTTGCCATCCACAATCCACAAAGACCAAACAGGCTTTATAACAAATAGACATTCAGTAGTAAACATTAGACTGGTCTTAGCAGCTATGTATACAGCATCCCAACGTAAAGATAACATAGATAAAGCTATTTTATCGCTAGATGCCGAAAAAGCGTTCGATTTAGTTTCTTGGTCTCATCTCTTTGACACATTACAGAAATTTTATTTTTCATTACAATGTATTAATATGATTCGTACCTTATATACTAAACCTTCTACACAAATAATATGTGATAACCACATATCTGGATCATTCCAAATCAAACGTGGTCCGCGTCAAGGGTGTCCTCTTTCGCCCTGCTGTTTGACATAGAGTTAGAACCACTAGCAATCGCACTCCGTCAATCACCCCTTTTTCAAGGTATACAGATAGGAGGAGGTGTAGATTTGAGGACTGCCCTATTTGCAGATGACCTGCTACTCTTTGTTTCATCACCAGCTAATTCACTGCCCGCTATAATACACATCATTGAAGATTTTGGGAAACTTTTAGGATATAAAATCAACATGATGAAATCTGAACTTCTCTGGCTGCCTGAAAATAACACCAATATATCCTCAGTCCCCTATTTACAAAATTTCAAAGTGGTTAAGTCACATATTAAATACTTGGGGATCAACATTCCTTTAAAATTGTCTAGTCTATATGAAGTTAACTTCGCCCCTTTGATTCAATCAATATCAAACATGCTGGAGAGATGGATGCAGCTCCCGTTGTCTCTGTTAGGAAGAATAGCCCTAATTAAATCTATTGTCTTCCCAAAAATTTCTTATGCCATACAGATGTTACCTATCCAGATTTCTAAATATGACGTTAAAATCCTTACTCAACTTTTTATTAAATTTGTTTGGCGTGGTAAAAAACCACGAATTGCAAGAGCAAAATTGCTGTCACATAAAAATGATGGAGGAATGGGCCTCCCAGATTTGGGTCGCTTCACACAGGCGGTCCATTTTAGATATATAAAGGACTGGTTACATACTCGTAGTCTATATACAGATTATGTATTAGAGTGTGCTTTACTACATCCATACTATCCAGGGGCACTTTTACATTCACCAAAGAAGAAGATTCCTAGTGTAATATATAATAACCCTTTATTCAAAAGCACATTTGAGATATGGTTCGCCATTAACAGACGACTTGGTAGAAACCCCAGATTTTCCAAATATATACCATTTTGTGGTAACCCCATGTTTACTCCAGCTTTGGAGAACTGTACTTACCTAAGATTGCAATCTAAAGGCATTCGTGCTATATCAGATGTCTTTGACCCTGGAGGTCGATTGTTGTCTTTTGCAGAATGGAAAGAGAAATTTGCGGTCACCAACAATCGCCTATATATTTTTCTCCAGATACGACATTTTACTCAATCTATAATGTCATTAACCTCATCAAATAATGATTCAGAATCCCTAATGTCTCTAATTTCTGTATGTTCTCATGTTCCATATCGAACCCGATATTTATATACAGATTTAATTAAATCCAAGGACTCTAGGCTGTGGGCTCCCTGTTTTCAGGCTTGGCAGAAGGACCACCCGACTATTACAGAAGGCGCCTCCATTATTAAATACTTTGCAAAGACTATGTCCATTCTACAATCTGCAGATTTGCAGGAGATTCATGTAAAAACAATTAATAGGGCGTATATTTCTCAATCTCAACGCTCTCACTTAGTTACAGGCGCATCTGGAGCATGCCCTAAATGTGGAGATCCTTCTGCCACTTTTACCCACAATTTCTGGACTTGTAAATATATTAAAAGGTTCTGGAATAGATTAATATCTTACCTGAATAGATCTTTTCATATAATCCCTACACTAGATCCCCTAGTGTTACTTTGCACCAACTTATCTGGTTGGAAGGATCTGGTGGATTTAGGATTGTTATCTCCTATTTTAACCATGGTGATAACGGTAGCAAAAAAGTTAATTCTAACAAATTGGATACATAGCCAGAAGCCTACAGTACAAATGGTCTGTCATAGGCTCGAACGCTCAATGTTTTATGACAGACAGTCAACCTTACCAGACATAGAAAAAGGAGTAATCCGATTCTATAAAAAATGGGGTCTGTATATAGAATCGCTAGATCCTTCAGCTCAGTCACGGGTGTTATCTATATTTGAAAAAACTGAGTGGATGCTTTACAGAAGACTTACATGATGTCCTTTCTACGTTCACCAGGATATAGGTTTATGAGTCTCATATGCTACTTCTTATTAAAGTATGTAATCTATGTCCACAGAAGAATAATTTACCCCATTACCTCTCTCCCCCCTTTTGTGTCTTCCCTCCCTAAGTCTGTCTATTAATCTCCTATCTTAATTGTTTTCAAGATATTTTTGTATTTGAAAGATATATATATATATATATATATATATATATATATATATATATATATATATATATATATATATATATACTTCAAAGTTTGGATATGATCAAAAATTATTCTCATAATGTGTTTTTTTTTTTTTTTGTTAATCATTTTGATCTGATCAACTATTGTTACTTGATTATTAATATCTGAATATCGATATTTTGAAAAGATATCTTGGAATGTCAAGTATTGTTATACTTTCTTATTTGAAAACAATAAAAAATGTTTTACAATAAAAACTGCTACAAAGTATAGTCACACATACACATTTTTATACGTCTCAAAACTTTCACATGTATACTTCCAATCACTCATCTCCAGTCAGTCTTGTTACACACATCTCTTCTGAACACACCCACACCAACCCTTCCCTAAACGGCAGTCTGCTCACTGTTTTTTTTTTTCTTTTCCTGCACCTTCCATTTATTTAATCCCATCAATTAATATAAAATCTCTCCCCTCCTACTTTTACTACCCAAATAACTTGTCCACCAGACTATCTCCTGTGCCCGTCTTTGCCTTTAAAATCCTTAATCCCCGTTGTTCCCCTTTCCTCTGAATGTATGCACCTGTAAGCTTTTGCATTGACTATTGTAATTTTGTTCCTGACAGGTCTCCCCTATACATAAATTTCCCCTGCCATCTGTTTTGAATTCAGCAGACAAATTTTCTGTGAAATGTTATTTTTCCACTTTCCTTTTTTTCTTCCATCCCTATGTTGGTTATCTGTACCTAATCAAATATATTGTAGAATAATACTTCAACTAATCTATATATAATCTCTCTATCTATATCCATATTCTGTCTTGGGATAGCTTAAGGACTTTGGGTGCTATTGTCCCTGAAACTACGTGGGCTAATTTTCTCGCTCACTCTGTTTAGCACCATGCAAAGAAAGTTGAATACCTGCAGGAGCTTCTCCCACAAACTAGTAGCTACCAGCTGGTTGACTCTCTCAAATGAAGAGGAAGGCATACAAGGGAAGAGTGCTACATATTTTACACTTTTTATACACTCTTTGAATACCACAGACAATGTTTTTTTCACCTTAAATGCTAGTGTTTTTTGAAATGTAGAGTAAAATGTTTACTTTTAATGAAAATAAAAACCTGCCCAAAACCTACTATATGTCTAGGTTAACAGAAACCGGATCGGCAGATGGGCATTAGCATGTACAAAGAAATCTGCACTTGGAGCCGGCCATATATAGTAATAGGTTACATTTATAACTAAAAAGGAGTCATCCTGAGGCCACGTGATTAAAAAAAAAAAATATATATATATATATATATTCAGAAACCCACTGCACTCGCCACTCCCAGATTTGGGGTGCAGACCTGCACTCGCCATTCCCAGGACTGGGGTGAAAGTGGCCTGTCACCACATTGCCTAAATAAATAAAAACAGAAAACCCAGCACTCACCATGTTTAAACGCTCTCAATGATGTCTAAATAAATAAATAATGGGGATTTGGTTCATGGATTGATCAATGCATTTTAAGCCCGCAGCCCACATCACGGGACCCCACTTTTCTGCAGGTCCTACACTATCCGTCACACTGATGGAAACCTGGTAGCTGTTATCACATAGTTTAGACTGAAAAAATGTTACCTGGTTTAAAGCTCACCTGCCAGCTACTGGCTTTTAAAGGTAAGGCAGTCACCAAACATAGCTTCTATCATACTACCAAAAGGACAATAAATAAATAATGGGGATTTGGTTCATGGATTGAATGCATTGATCAATCCATGAATCAAATCCCCATTATTTATTTATTTAGACATCATTGAGAGCGTTTAAACATGGTGAGTGCTGGGTTTTCTGTTTTTATTTATTTAGGCAATGTGGTGACAGGCCACTTTCACCCCAGTCCTGGGAATGGCGAGTGCAGGTCTGCACCCCAAATCTGGGAGTGGCGAGTGCAGTGGGTTTCTGACATATATATATATATATATATATATATATATATCAGAAACCCACTGCACTCGCCACTCCCAGATTTGGGGTGCAGACCTGCACTCGCCATTCCCAGGACTGGGGTGCATAATATATATATATTTCTTTTTATTCATATATATATTTATTTTTATTTAAAAAAATAAATAAAAATAAATATATATATGAAATAAAGGTGGACAACCTGTGGTTTACAAATTTAAAAAAATAAATGAATAGGCCCAGTATGGACATGCTACTGACATCATCTTATTACTGTTATAGCAAACTGCACTTGTTTTATTAGAGAAACGGGGAGGAACATTATTTTTTTAAAGAAAAGTGCTACAAGGAATTTAAACGTTGAGTTCATGACATCGAATGGATTAATCACTAAAAATTATTTATCAGAAGTATACTTAAGAGAGCATAGTTTTATATTTATCTAAATAAATTTAATTTGTTTTGTTTGGCATATCCTTCAGCCAACTACATGGACAATTGGAAATGCACTGGTGTGCTGAAGGGAGACGGGAACCCTGTGATTTCCAGCCAGCAAGGGTTCCTTGTGTCGTCTGTTGGGTCTGCCAATCAGAGTTTGCCTAACTCTGTTAATGGATCGTCTTCTGGCAGGTAAGCATAATGGTTTGTGGCACTGAAAATGTAGTAGCATGGAGTTGCTGTTCAAATTACTAATCAAATCAAAGGAAATGTATTCTCCTAAATGGTTAAACCTGCGTATTCATAATCAACAGTTTAGTTTTGCAATAAATTACTTTTAATAAAAAAATCGTATTATAATAGCACAGTCCGTGTAATAAATAAAAACAGAAAAATCCCACATTTATTGTTTTTAAATGGCCAATTAATATCGATCATTGCAGGTGTCTACATTTTATACATCTGTGAGCTACATTGTTCACATATATCGCCACAGTTGTATAGCACAGCAGATGCAATATATCTGAAGGATATATAATATATATCTGCCTTGTGTGTACGGGCGACTGACCGACCCGTTATGTAGGCTGCAGGAACCAGCGACAATGACACAACAGGGTGGGCAAATGTAAATGCCTGCTCAATTGTGATGTCTGGCCAGACATATCGAGAGGCCGATTGGTAAGTGTGTATGCTTGCCAAAATGGTTGCTAGGATGGCGGTACCCCCAGCTGTTGCCTCGGTCAGGTGTATACCCCACATTAACTAAAATGTGTTGTTACCCTACTTTTTATTTATTTACATTTCACTTGCTGAGCAAGAGAGTAAGCTGACTTTTGACAGTCATGCATATTTTATATTAGTAATCCGGTAAATCCGCACCTCTGTTATATATCTCTGACGTGAGTTTACACCCCATTGACAGATCAAGCACTGGTAAATGTACCAGTTAAAAAGCCTCTTCAATTTTTAAGTAGTTACCAGTAATGTAGGTATCCACACCCCGAAGCTTGGAAAGGTTGGAAATATTAGAACAAGACTACACAATATATACTTAACTTGCTTCTATCCTAATGCTTGTGAAACTGTTTAATGGCATATTTAACACTTGGCGTTATCCCATTATATATTGCAAGGTATCAACTATTTACTCCTAATAACCTACATTTAGTTTTTTCAATGCAGTGTAAGAAAGAACATATTCTATATGTGCACTACTTCCTAACTGGCAGGCATCATATAATAACGTAACCAAGGCATATACATTTTGTGGCATCTCTGTGCTTTGAAGCTGTTCTTTCCTTAAGAATAGTACAGGTTGAGTCTCCCATATACAAATATTCCGAAATACAGAATATTTTTAGCATGACTGAGATTAGTGAAACCTTTGCTTTTGATGGTTCAGTTTACACAAACTTTGTTTAAGGCACCAAATTATTAAAAGTATAGTAAAAAATAACCTTCAGGCTGTGTGTGTATAAGGTGTATATGAAACAAATTAATTTAATGTACGTACACAAACTTTGTTTGAGCCACAAAATTATTAAAAATATTGTATAAAATTACCTGCAGGCTGTGTGTATAAGGTGTATATAAAACATGAATGCATTCTGTGTTTAGATTTGGTCCCAAGATATTTCATTATAGTATGCAAATATTCCAAAATACGGAATATTCCAATATCCAAAATACCCCTGGTCCGAAGCATTTTGGAAATGGGAGACTCAACCTGTATTAAGAAATATTCACTTTCTAAGCATATTGTAACATGTACTGCCATGTTACGTCAGATAGGACTTGTAGGAACTGTAAGTGAATAGCAATGTGACGCACAGACTTCAAGTTGTAGTTTAGTGCTGTGTATTTGCCACTCTTAAGTATGCAGGGGTCCAGGTGACCCACCTGCCAGGATATGGCCCTTGGTACTGAGCCTTTCATATTATTTTCTGCCTTATACAAGAATATAAAAATACTGAAGACTTGAGTAAAGATTTACTAAATTAATTTAGTCTGTCAAACTTTCCTCAAGTACTATAAATGATATTTCCATGTATTTAAAAATTAAATATATTACAGTATCTTAACTATCAGCACAAATATCCTGTTTATGGTGGTTTATATGAAACTTTCAGCAAAGCTTTAGAAAAACAGCAAAATGTCACAGGGTACTTCATATCAGGTGTATTGTGTGTTTTTGTTTGTATGAGCTCCTAAACAACTTAATTTCTTGTACTCTTTCTAGTCCGGCTTACTATTGGTCCCAATTACTGGACTGATTGCAGATATTTATAGAAATATTTTACTTAAGAGGGGCAGTGACATTTTTATAAAGAAGGTGGGGAGGAAGATTAACACACATGAGTTAGAACTCATGTGTGTTAATCTTCCTCCCCACCTTCTTTATAAAAATGTTTACATGTTTTGCACTTTGAGAGAATCGGGATCTACAACTGCATTCCCTTCTGTTTTGTTTGTGTATATATAATTTTTAATACATACTAGATCGCACTTATGCAGTGATCCCTACTCCACCTTGTTACCCCCATAATTAATGAGGCTATATTCCCTAGTCTTGAAAGTGTAACGTGCTCTCCAAGATATTAAAAGAAGACTTTTCAGAACAGATATTGGGGTCAGAATTGATTACTTTTAACTTCTAAAATAAAGGCATAGCTTTTAAATGTAGTGTTTACAACTGGACTGTTTTTAAAGTTTAAAATTACTGTAGTCATGTAAAAACATAATTTTGTGGCTCATGTATTCTAATGTAGGAAAAATGGTCTAAATAAATTCACCCTTAAGTATTTTATTCAGTTATATGGTGCATATACATTTAGCTATCCTAGAGATTTCAAGCCCATTCAGGTGTTACAAAATCCCTGTTGTGCTCTGAATAAATGTTTCTGCCCCCCTCCTACAGAACACTACATATCCTCATTCAACTGTAATTGTGTATTTTGTAATCTGCCACTGGTGTGTTTTTTTTTTTTTTTTTAAATACTATGTTAAATAGTTAGACTTCACTGTATTGTACGATTTATCATTAAACTACTTAACTAGAAAAAAAAAAAAAAAAAAAAAGCCTCTTCAAAGTAAAAAAAAGAAAAAAAAAAAAGACTATATTACTTTGAGGAAAAATTGAAAGCGATAAATTTGCCTTTTTTTTTGTGTGTGTGGTTCATTGCAAAATTTGTACTCTCTAAACGCGTTTGTAATGTCTATTTTATGTAGATAAGAGAAGTTTAATAAAGCTGAACCCTGATCATTATATATGTGACCTCCCTATACTCTCCACTATCTGACTGTTTTTCCATGATAATTGCAGTATGTTCCCTACACTTATACTGTAATTTTAATCTTCTATTTACAGTAATAATGCTTTGTTAAAATAAAGCTTTTTCGGAATAGTACTTACAGCACTTTACATTATTGTATGGGATGAGACATCCATTCCATTGCGGATTTGCTCAGTTGCTGTTTCTTGGAATCATTCACATCCCTGCCCCATTGGAGTGTACCGTTTTTAAATTCCCTACCACACAGAACAATTAACCTAACACATGAAGAACTTAGACTCCACATAGATATGGTCCAGGTTGGTCTTGACCCCAGAGCTACAGATGTGTCCGCATACAGCCATCCTGCGTGCTCTACATGTCGTACCACACAGTGCGGGAGCTCCGTGTGAATTGGTAGCGCTGAGCATCTATTCGTGTGACTTTCTACCTTCAAATGCGTCTTATTCGCACAGCGATGCGAATGGATAGCACAAGCAGCTTCTGCTGATTAAAATTATTTGCAGCATGCCTATGTTCTGTGTGCGACTGCAGGTGTATCTGCATGCGAAACACTACGTTACAGTGTCACAGCCCCTGACACTGTAATGTAGCGTTCAGCATACAGATACACCCGCACTCGCTCACAGATCATGGGAATGCTGAATATCATTTTAATAAGCAGGAGCTGCTTGTGCGATCTATTCGCATCGCTGGGACGCACAAAAGACACTTGGCGCTACCGAGTCACGCCTCTACGTGGTGCGATTAGAAGGGCTGTTTAACGCACAAGGAGGCTAGCTGTATGAGGACCCATCTGTATGAGACCGCAATGCTAACCACTGTGATCACGCTCACCACAGTACAGACAAAAAGAAGGTAAAAACTATGAACATTCAAAGGCTCTTTTACAGATTTCTAGCCTTTAGAAGTTTCACACACGAATACTGCAGTTCTAGCATGGTTAATATCCTTAAACATAGTTAGGATCTGCACCATAGAGAACTGTTAACAGAGGAATAGTATCAACTGCTTAACAACCTCTTGTGGCTGTGCAAATTAATTATTTCTTAAAACCCTCCATCTGTGTCCAGTCCTGTGCAGTACTTTATCATTAATTCCTAGTGGGGAAACACTATCTTCCATTGCCAACAGAAGTCCTCTTTACAAAGTGATTTGAAGTTGTGTTTTTTATTTTTTGCAGAGTCACACCACCCTTACATTTCTAAAGGAGATGTAATGTGTGTGTATGGCATATAGTGCTGCAGAATTTTGTATAATATGTCCGCAGTTTTATAATGTGTCTAATGCTTTCAGGCTGTAAGTGCTAGAAGCATCCTACAGCAGTTTCCTTTTAGGCCCCCCTCTGGTTTACAAATTGGAAGTGGGTGGACATGATTTGTCCCTAAGGGGAATAATTTTTTTCACAGTAAGGTTTCACAAAACTTGCTGTTAACTGATTGAGAGCTATGGAGTAGTGGGATATTGCTACATGTTTTTCATTGTGTTAATTGGTACATTTTAACTAGGACTCATTTAGCATTGACTTGACTTGTATGTTCCATCTGACCAGCAACACCATCAGCTACTTTGTAATGGTAGGCATGAAAACTTATATTAAATAGACCAGTAACAAAATTGACGTTTGCAACATCTAAATCAAAATATGGGGTATTAGTGAGGGTAATGACTTTTTCTACTATAGGTATTTTACTGTTCATGTTTAAATGCTCAGTACAAAAGTGTAAGT
Source organism: Taudactylus pleione (assembly GCA_031769625.1). Classification (NCBI taxonomy): domain Eukaryota; kingdom Metazoa; phylum Chordata; class Amphibia; order Anura; family Myobatrachidae; genus Taudactylus; species Taudactylus pleione. The sequence continues at coordinate 41,633,035 of JAUIMM010000092.1, forward strand.
GTTTTTTGTTTTTATCCAAGTCCCTTTTAATGCATTTATCAATTTATTCAACCTGAATGGAGTCCAGCTATGTTTATCAAACCATATGTAAACTTCTGATCCTTTTCTGATATCTTTCTGAAAATCATGAAGCCGAATGGACCCTGTGTTAACTTGTTGTTGTTAACTTTAAAAGTTAATTTCTGTGCAAACTGGACAATTTCCAAAATGACCTCTTGCCGGGAAAAAAAAATACTTTCATTGCCATTTTTTTTTTTTTTTTTTTTTTTTAAAGATATCAGGGTTTGGCTTTGTTGTTCACTGTAAATGTCTTTACTATATCTAATATGTATAATATATAAAATGTTTTGCTTCTGATAACACTTTTTACATCAGTGATTTTAATTTATTTGTCTTCTCTGTTTGTATTGTGTCTTTAACAGACAGCACAGTTGATGCCAAGCTAACTGGAGTAACCTTTGTTGTTTTGCTGCTTGTTGCATGCACACAGGAACGGATGCAGAGTTTCTTTATTTCCCCTTCCCCATTGCAGTGAGAGTCCTCCAGAGATGCACAGGAAGTCTTCTTACTACTAAATGTAACTCAAAGATCCTTTTATGTGTGCATTTGATATTTTTGTGCTATAAAATAAAAGATAAAAAGTGTGCATAATTGTTGTTCTTGTTGGAAACAAGTCTATGCGGTAAATTTACTTGGCAGCTAATTTGCTATGGCAGATTTAAGCGCCTAACTGAATTTAATATTCGGCGGTTTTGATGGTTTTTTTTTTTTTTTAAACCACTATTGATGTCCATCTTTTTTGTGGTGGCTTTTTCCTGGGGTTTTGACCAAACCACCAGAAAATTTCCACGAAGCCACCTTAAACCTCCCACATATATTTGGGCAATCGGTAGAAGAATCACTATATACTAATGACTGCATTCATTATGTATTGAACAAGGAGGCAGATACTGTAACCGGTTTAATTTTCTTATGAGGGAATATTCTATTAATCTTTTAAGGGGAAATGTTAATAAGATGAATTTTATATTAGAGGCAATATTGTTTAGTTATTGATTTATTTTTAATAATGGGAAGCATTTATTATATTATGATCTGAGCAACATTAATATAACCATAAAATAATAAGTATTGTGCCTGTCATAAAAATATTTTTAAAGACCAATTAACATATTGCCCCTTTAATTCATAAATATTGCCCTTTAAAAAAAATTAAACACATTTCCAACTGATAGATAATATTGATAAATGTGTCATGTAGGAAATATTATTTTATTAATACTGTATACCTCCTTATTAAATACAGTGATTGCCCTTTTTATAAGTGTATTGTGTTTCCTCTCCTTCTGAATAGCCAGATGGCTCAAGCAGTATGCTGTTTGAGCTATCTTGCCTTTCACAATGTTCTTTTTTTTTTTTTTGTTGAGTTTGCAGCAGTTTCTAAACCCGCATCTTAGTAAATCTGGAGTTTGGAAAATGTAATGACCATAAATATTTTTTAATCTATTCTAAACTTTGGTTTCGCTGTAGATTTGCAGCAGGTATGAGCTTTGTAAATCTCCCGGATTCAATCTTGCTGGTAAACTGCAGAAAAACTGACAGGATTTCAAACCCACTTAGTACATTTTCCGCCTGTGATATTAAAGGCTGCGAAAAAATATTTAATATTGGGGGAAGGGGGGACAGGCTTTGTCAGACATGCTTTTTTCCTGCTCTGCGAGAAGAAGCTCTGCTACGCCACCAGCCTAGATAGTGTAGTAGCTGCGACAGTCGCCACCTCTTTCTCCCCTTTTTTCGGAGGCCACCTTCTCTCTCCTCTAATTTGTTGAAATCCTTAATTTCTTTGCCATCAATTACATCAGAATACGTCCCACACTTAGAAAGCCAACAGCAGACAACTTAAATATGTAGATATATTGAGGATGTGCTACAGGACATCCATTAGATAAATGGTCATATAGAGGAAGTAGTGCCCTAGGGATATCTACTCCTATTGTATCACAGTAGGATCCTGATAACAGGTAGGATAAGACTGACAAAATCATTGGTGTTTCCTGCATAAAAAAAGATCACCTGATTTAGTGAAATCGAGATAATTTCTGGCACAGTGCTCTTAATGTCAGAACTTTTGACTATGATCAGCCCATGATCTTTTATGTTAATTTTTCACCAATTTCTAGTTGATTCAAAATAATAAGTTGTAATTGTTAGAACAGAACATATAGCTTTAAAAATTAATAAGGAAGCATGTGGACTATAGTTTGTCACTTTTAAATATTCTTAAATTGTAACTGAGAAATCTATTTGACCAATTAATTATATTTATTGCTTGATTTATTTATTTGTAAAACATAGTTTATAGCACATATATTTTCATATGTAGTGGAGTCTAAACTTTTTCTTTGTTTATTATATTCATTACAAATATTTGGGGTAGAAATAAAGCAAGTGGGTTGATAAAGGTGTACCCAGGTTAAAAAAAATAAAGTAGACAACCGCTGTTTTAGTGCAGTCTGCCAAATACTTGTGTTATGGGAAAATAAATGTCAGAAGGAAAATCGAATAAAGGCAACTCTAATAAAGATGTTGGGGGAGATTTCCTAAGCATAGCCTATGCGATTTTATTAAAGGTCCACCAGGTTTATTTCCACTTCGTTGTGCGAATAAGACTCATTTGAAGATAAAAAGTTGCACGAAAAGACACCGATACCGAGACACGTGGCTCTAACGTGTTGTGTATTGCGACTTGTAGTGCATGGAGGTATGTGAACACATCTGTATGTCACTTGATGTTTTAGATTACAAGCCAAAAGCTAGAATATGTGTAGGTGTCAAGCTCTTTACCACACACTAGGGGAGCTAGGCAGGGGTGCCTAGTTTACTTTTTAACTAGGAATCAAGCAGATTGCAACTTCCAAGGACAAATTATCTGTCTAAAGGAGACACTGATTATGTTCAGATGATGTGATTCTGGGCCTGATTCAGAGCCGGACGCTCTGACCAGAGCGCTCGCTCTGAATCAGGGCCCTCCTACCTAAAAATGGAGCGGCCTCCTGGCCGCTAGCATAGCTGTGGGTGACCACCCACAGCTTATGCGAGCGGCCAAAAAGATGGCCACGATGGTCAAGACCATCGCGACCATCGGGCTTGCGACGAGACCCTGCGGTAGGGTCTCGCTGCCGCAAGCCCTGGAGTGCTTTTGGCTCTATCAGAGCCAAAAGCACTCCCACTGACATCACTAGTGATGTCAGTGGGGCCGGCCCCAGACGATAGGCGTTCCCATGGGAACGCCTCCGTCTGGGCAGCAACTCCCCCGGCACGCCCACCAAAGGGGGTGTGATGTGAATCACCTTCGACAGCACGCCCCCTTTGGTGCGAGACCCATAGCGACAGCTTGGCTGTCGCTATGCGGGTCTCGCGCATGCGCTCCGTCGTGCGCATGCGCACTAGGGCAACATCGACCCACTTGCGAGCGCTCAACACTCGCGAGCGGGTCTGAATCAGGCCCTCTATCCCTAATCCATGCTTCCTTCTCATTTTTTAGTTCCTAGAAACCATAAATGAGACTGGTCTGCACAAATTGGACACATCTGTTATTCCCCTATTGGCATGAAAGCTCTCCCTTGTCACATTTTACAGTTGACCCTTAAGTAGGTTGAGTATTTCACTGAGCAGCCATGTAACTAGGGCCTTTAAGATGTTTGAAGTATCTGATCTAGGTTTTCCACAGTTTGTACACCAGGCTTATGCAGCTTTAAAGCTGCTTTTGTACTGAATAATATTAACCAGACCAAGATTCTTTGAACTTGTCAGTCATGGTCTAATCCTGCATTTACAATTCCACTTTTCAGTCTAATTTTCAAAATGAGGTGACCCATTATACATGTCATGCTAATTTTTAAAATCCATGTATTGAGATAAATTTGGGTTGGGGTTACATTCCCCCTTTATGACACATCTAGGACAGTGAGAAAATAGGCCGTACTCATTGCTGTTACACAGGTAAAAAATAAAGTGAGAACTACCTGATTTTTAACCCTCCTGTGAAACTTGTCAAAGGGAAACCTAAGTAAAATAAGTATAAGATTTTGTTGTCTGTCCTTTCTCTTTGAATGTACGTGTAGAAATTGATTCAGTAACATTTGATTGATGGATTATAGAAGTATGCCTAGGATGTTTACATGGCTAAGGGAAAGCATTCCATTGTATAGTAAAATGAGTGCTGTTTATGTTTTGCCAAACCCAGGGATTTTCTTCCAATCAATATCTTAAAATATACTGGGAATTTAAACAAGTGTAATTATGGAAGCTGTGTTGTGTTTATCTAATATGGTTTAATATGTCTTGATTCAGAAATGTATCATACTCATTACTCTCCTTCCCTCATGCATGTCTATGTATTGTTTAATTTACAATATTTTTGTTTTATTTTTTTTCTGTGCTGTATTTGTTTTCTACCTTGTTTCAGATTTTTTCCCCATTTGGAGAACATAAGGTCTGGATCAAGATGGTCCAGTTATGCTAATTTTATTTCATCACCTTCTCTGCTTGTGAACCTTTGTGAGGCTGACCCAACAGATCCTTCGTGTGCCACCCAGCGCAGAAGATACAATCCCCCACCTCTTAAACCTTTATCTGAATATCAAGGAATGTAAATGCAGACAACTTTGACATTTAATTGTGGGGAGCACAATGTATGCATAATATAGTGGGTACCAATAAAAATAAATAGTGTGTGTATGTATGTATGTATGTATGTATGTGTATATATATATATATATATATATATATATATATATATATATATATATATATTTATTCACACACACAGCTGGTCCTTTAAAAATTATTGCAGGTCTTGACTGTTTTTTTTTTATAACATATTTTAATTTGAGTTTTAACAAAGTATTTAAGAATACAGAATATTACTAAAAGTTTAAAAATGAATGTATTCTAATGTAATGCTTTTATAATTTATTGTAATTGGTTATTCCCATACACGGTGCAGCATAGCGTATGTAGATTGCTCATGCTGACAAACTGAACAGTGTACAATTTTTTTTTTTTGCATGTATGATCAATAAATGTCTACATTTATTTAGCACATCTTTATTATTCCAGAAATAGTCTTAAATGTTTACTGTCATTACACAAGAGTTCTTAGACTAGTGGTCCCCAAACGTTTTTTGAATCGCAGCGTCCTAGGAGAATCAGCATGCACCCCTAAGGCAAATGTTTCTTATTGAGAAGCTCAGAAAAAATATTAAATGAAGTAAATTGTGCTAACTTGTCATACTCAGTTATGTGGTGGTGGACAGAGCTGCTCTTCTTGTCCACATATTATATGATTAGCTGCTGCCAGCACTTTGCCTATTACATTGACCATAAATAACTTTTTATTTGGTACGCGACCACCAACATGTGGCACTGGAGGAACAGCATCCAATTTGGGAACCTCTGTCTTAATAGTCCAGACAGCACAATTTGTAGATAAAACACTTGTTATAGCTAATATCTACCAATCACTATAGCAGGATAAAACATTGTCTAAAATAGAACACAGAAGTTAAACTTTCACACAGAAAACTCTAAAGGCACACATCCGCTAGACTATTAAATTGAGCGATATCGTAATCGTTTGCACATCGTTAAAGTCTAAACCGACCAGCGATGTGCGCTCCCTCATCGGACAGATATGTTGTACAACCTGACTATAACGTCAGGTCCAACATGTTTGCAGATTGATGTGCCTACACTAAACGACTGCTTGTTCAGTGTAGGCACATCACAAACTGACAAACGACTGCACGATTACAATGTCGTAATCATGCAGACGTTTGCCTGTCTTCTAGTGGATGTGTGCCTTTACAGACTATTTAATATTGCACCTGAGCAACAGCTAAAACTCGGCATTCTGAGCACAGGTGTCCCTACTACATGTGAATTAATATTCTAAACTATATAATTTCTGTGCTACAGCAATTTCTTTTTACATATAGATTAAAATTTAGAATCAGTCTTTAGTTGTCCTAACAAAATTACATTACATTGAGTGGCCTTTTAGTTTAGGAGATTTTCCTACACCTGAAGTCAAAGATGGATGTGGGGTCTGGGGCAGTACACTTGTCAAACTGTAGTGCATGTGTCTTAAGGCGAGCTCAGGGATGACTCAAACGTGCAAAAAAATAAATAACTAAATCTGCTGAACATCTTAAGGGGCCTATCCATTACACAATTTTTTTAAACAATCAGACCAAAACCAGGAGCTTTTGGTCAAAAGAAGTCTTTTGTCGTTCGAACATGGTGGTCATTTCTGCATATTGATGAATGACCTTTAGAAAAGTTGTTCAGTGGATATGCATTGAACGACCAATGGCGAACGACCTTCTTTAATGAATGTTAACTCCATTCATTAAAAATTTCCACTCCCTTGTCTCTTCAGCGACAATCCTTGGTCTTTAAAGATATCGTTCACTAAAGGGGCCTATCCATTAGATGACTTTTTGAACGATCCGACCAAAACCAGGAGGTTTTGGTCAGATCGTTTAGAAAGTCGTCTAATGGATAGCCGGCAAGGACCAGCTATGTGCGTGCATGCTGGGTCCTTGCCGACGCTGACTATCTGTGGAATATGCTTGTCAATCTGGTTACTATCGTCCGGTTCCACATGTTCGCAGATAGGTCTGTCTCCTGCACTGAATGACGTTCAGTGAACGCCATTCAGTGCGGGCACCGCACCATGGTGACCTGAATGACTGAACACTAATCATCCATTTTGTCATTTCGCCTAATGGATAGGCCTCTAGGTAGTCCATTACCTAACCATCTAATTGGATCCTGTCCATCTTTTCCAAAGTTCCTGCACCTATTATAAATGTCCATTAAGTTAACCTTCCCTATAATATATTTAATTACAAATTATTTGTAATTTTTGTTTTTGCATCTTCTAATTTTATTTTTAAAAAATCAGACAAATGACAGAGGATTAATCGCAACGAGAGTAGGTGACAAAATTAATCTTTAACATCATATATGTAAACAAAAAAAAATAACATGCTAAATAATGAAACATTACATGGGGGTACTTTTCAACAATAAAAAGAAGGAAAAAAAATGAAATGGAGAAAAGAGGGAGTGGGGACTGCATATAAGAAGGTACTCTTAGCCATAGTAGTCTAAAAAAAAAAAAGGAGAGGGTCTTAATGCGCAACTGCATATAATTTATTGTAAGGAATTTGCAAAGGTCCCAGATGGACAGGACTGAAGCCAAGGGGAGAAAAAGGGGTGGGGATTAACCAAAAATAAAAAGAGTAATCTAAAATAGAAGAGAAAAGGGGGAGCAAGCTGGGGGGGGGGGACAAAGTGGAGCTCTAGAAATGAAAGGTAAAGGAAATATGAAGGGCATCAGATGGAAAGGGTAGTGGGAGCAGGGAACAAGTGGTTATGAAAGACTGAGAAGGGTCACACCCTGGGTCCTATACCATGGTGACCATACCGCATTAAACTTGTCCACTGTTATTTTGGAGGCCACAAACTAGATGCGGTTGAGGTTCTGTTGGAGGGTGTGGTTGCTTCCAAGATCCACGAATCTGATATTTAGCAGCGCATGAAATGTGCAGAATTAATTTATTTTCGTGTTTGGAAAGTTGGCAGGCCAGGGCACACAGAAGCAAAGAGGCTGGGGTAAGGGAGGACTATAGAGGATATTAGAGCCTGGACCATCAATCAGAAAGGGGTGATATTAGGGCATGTCCACCAGACATGGAAGAGATATCTGACTTGACCACATTGATCCAGTAAAGGTTAGAGGTATCGGTACATTTGGTGGGACAAGATACCAATGGGTATATACTTTATAGGAGTTTTCCTTGATGAAAACACTAATACAACACTTCAATTGTCGAGGCGGATTGCCTCCCAAATGTCTTCTAAAGAAGTGGCTAAGTCCGACTCCCAATATTGTTCATGTGCTGTCAGAGGTGGAGAACCCATGTCCAAAGCTTATAAATGCAAAAGTGTTCCTTTGCTGTGGGATTTCGTAAGGAGTCTGGAGATGAAGCGATAAGGTTTCAAATTCGGAGGTATTGGTAGAAAGAAGATTGCGGGAGAGAGTGTTTCCCCCACAATTCTGAGAGATTGTGGTTTGAATCCACAAAGAGTGTGATGAAAGCAGGTGATGCCAGCCGCTGACCAAGTGTAAACCATGTAGGTGACTGACCTGAGGGGTGGGGGGAAGAGAGAGGAGGTGTTTGAGGTGAGGGATGATTAGATAAGGCTAACTTAGAATCAAGAGAGTCCCAAACAGAAAGGGTAAGTGTAACTGAGGTGCCCGACGACTGAGGGAGGTCTGTTTCTGAAGGAGTCACAGAAGGTCAAAGACAGAGGAGACCTTGCTGAATACATATTCAAGATCAACCTAGTGTTTGGTGCCTTTAGGGGAGTGCGAGGCAACCAACTGGCTCAGTCTAGATGCTTGTAATTTTTTGTAATATGTTTTTATTGAAGATTTGTCAACGAAGTACAAAAATATGGTTTATATATGTAGAATCAAGAAAATTGCAATATGTGAACTGGCAAATAGTCTGGTTGTCACAGCTTAGCATGAAAAACATTGTGAAACATTGGGTGCAAAATACCTTAAAACCTAAGAAGAGCAGAGATTTTTATGCCGTGGGGGGAGGGAACCAGGAGGGAACATGATTAGTGGCTGTCAGAGTACAATGAATTGGGGGGGTCAGCGGCAACCATGTGGAGTTTATATCAAGCAGTGTGTTGGTGGAGTTTCTTCGTTTGATAGATAGGGAGGGTATCTATAACTTTTGCATGTAGAGAAAAATTCAGTAGCAGATTCTATGTGCAATAATCTCTCTACCCAATCCATCCTGAACAAGAAAGACAACTTTTCCGAAAGTAGAGGTAACTGGAGGTCCAACACCCCCATTCCAGTTCTGTAAATTTATTTTTCTCCCGGCCGTCCTGATGGCTAACAATAGTGTCCTACAGCCCTTTGTCACAAGTTGACCCTGGGGTAGAATGCCTAGTGCTCCCACATACATACGCGATTGAATCTCAACATCGACAGGAGTGGATTTATAGTGTGGTATAGTATTCCTGGATTTGGGAATTGTGAAACAATACACTTACCTTGGGATTTTAAGTTTCAATTCAATATCTTTAAGGAAGATCACTTTTTTTCTGCACTAATTAATTATACAGCTTTCATGCTAACATTCTTTCTAACCAGCTGGCTTTTAAAGGCTTATTGATTATTGTAACTTACTGAATATAAGTATCCATAGACTGAATAATATTGTATTTACTATATATTAAATGGTACTTAGATGCCATATTTATATTGTTGTAATAAATGTAATTTTTAGAAACCTCCTGAGTCGTCATTCTCTTTTTGGAGCAGAGGGAACATTATTTAGATTTTTGTGAAATATTTATAAATTAATCTACACAGTGCAGTAGAAAACTCCTTCCACCTTTGGGAACTGCTTGTTAAGTGTGTCCCATCTGGGTTACTAATGTAAAAGCCATCGTATCTGCTTTCCTCATATTATCGTATTCTTAAAGCAAATATTAGACCTATGTGTGAGACTGTAGAGTGTGGCTCACCTCAAGGATGCTTGGATAAAAAGCAGCAAGGGTGATTTGGAAGGGCTATAATTTCTTCCTCCATGGGGACATAGGTTTAAGCTGGGTATAGGCTGGTGAGGTGAGTAGGAGTCTGGACATAGTTAATTTTTCTTTCACAGCAGCCCAGGCCTCTCTCCTTTACCCCAGCCACAGGCAGCCAGTTTACGTTTGATTCCTGCAGGAGTATTTAGGGGCTGCTTGTAAGCAGCTTCTTGATTTCTTTCTCTTTTATTTAAAATTGTATTTCTTTTACAGATTGAGCAATGCTGGGCACTGCTGCCGACACTTGAGACTCCTGGGAGGAGTCAGGCCTACTGGGCACTATAAACTGAGGTGGTTTTAGGAATGACCTTTTCATGGAATCTCAGTAACCCGGAATAAAAGTAAATAGAATTTATTCACAGGCACATATATAGCAACGTTTCACATAAAGTCTCAACAACACAGAAGTTGAGATATGCAGTAGTCAATATAGGAGTAAACCCCCATATGTAAATAAAGTCTCTGACACTAATGTGGTAGAGAACCCCTAGTCCTATATGAGGCCTCAGGATGGTATAAAGGACGATACTAGGGTTGAGCCCTGTAGTGTGATCAAAATCCGGAACAGGTTTGAGCCCTGCAAAGTAGTGAAGATCCAGAACAGGGTTGAGCCCTGAGACGTGGGGAAAATCCGAGACAGGGTTGAGCCCTGTGATACAGTGAAGATCCGTGACAGGGTTGAGTCCTGCAATGCAGTGAAGAATTGGAGCAGGGTTGATCCCTGTGATGTAGTAAAGATCCGGAGCAGGGTTGAGCCCTGTGATGTAGTGAAGATCCAGGACAGGGTTGAACCCTGCGCTGCGGTGAAGGTCCAAAGCGGGGTTGAGCCCCTTGATGTAGTGAGGGTCCGGAGCAGGGTTGAGCCCTGCGGAGTGACGGGGATCCGGAGCGGAGTTGAGCCCTGCGATGCACAAAGGGTCCGGCGATGATAACTGTAACGGTGCAATTGACAACTGTAGTAGAGGTGAGTTCAATGTCCACGGCATAGGCAAATGTAGGGGGGTTTCCATCAGCCTGGAAACCCCCCTCCCCAGCCCACACTAGGACCACAATAGAATTAGTAAGGTAATTTTACTAGTGCTGAATGATCATCACAGTATCACAAATGAAATAATTAGCACCACCTGTGGATCTTCTAACATGAATCATCCAGTAATAAATAACCTTTGCACCAACTAAGAGATCTGGAAAACATTCACTGTTACGGATGTGCAGCTATAGAGCCCAATATGTACATATATGTCCAGGGCAGTACTAGGTTATTCTGTTGCTCTCCCAGACTCCCGGACTTGCTCTAATGCTCTGGAATGGTGTCTACATCTAATATAAAAACATTTAGCTCAGGCAGGATGGCCTTACTGCCGCATCTAATGGCTTACTGTGATCTCTGGTCCTGTATATGCTGTAAGTATGACACACTATATACTTTGTACTATGACGCATATTAAAGCTGGTTAAATGCTAATTCTACCCTCTTCATGGACTGGCCACACTCACTCTAAAATCAAGCATTTGGAAACCCCCCTCTAGAAATCCTGCGTTTGCCACTGCACGGAAGTAGAAGACAACAGGCAGAGTAATCCAGCAGGGGATGCAACCACAGCAATGGAGCAAAATAACAATACTTAGGCAATGGCAATGCTGAGCTCTGTAGTGCGGCAGGTAACCAGTATCGGAAGTTTAACGGAACATGGGCAGAGATATAGCAAAGTCCTCAGCAAACCACAGGCACAGCAGGGATCTGGCAGGAGTCCAAGAAAGATCTGAAAGTAACGTTGCACAGACACTGAGATACAGTTAGTAACAGGCTTTATACTAGAGGTCTGTGATCCATAGGAAGTTCAAAACGTGACCCAAATGGAATCAGGTTTGAAATAATAAGCAATCAGAAATCCCACAACCTGACAGCACCTTTGAGACAGATGATCATTTTAACACTATCCCCTGTATATGGAGAATGCCAGCAACCAGGATAGCTCCTCCAACGACCACAATGGAACTTTGGCAAATGTAGTTTATCTTTATGTACTGAAATAGTCACAGGCCTGACACACCCCGCACCGGTAGCCACAGGACTGGCGACTGGATCAGCGTCTTCAGCAGAAGCTCCAAAGCACATCACAGGGGAGCCGCAGCCAGAAGCAGAAGGGGGACAGGTAAGGCGACTCCCTGCTTGCAATGCTGCAGCTTTCACTACTGGTGACGGAGACCACTGGTGGTGCTGGCAGTGGGGGCCTAGGTCATCTCTGTACTCCCACTAGACGACCAGAGCAGCTAGACAATGGGGCACTACAGTGTAGATGGACATTTGTCCTGGGGTCCATGTCAAAAGGGGGAGGCAGGCACCCCATTAGCTCCTCCCCCAACCCTTGGTGCTTTTCCTCTAGTGGGCATTCCGCCACAGGGTGACTCCTCTCTCTCCCCTACCTCATAGAGACCCGGGGGAGCCATTTTTTACAGTGTCTGCTTCATCTTGTCTCCGGAGAGTTGCACAGGCTCCTGGTATCCCTGTATACCTCAGTTTCAACGGTCAGGTTAGCCAAATAGCTCCTTCCTCCCCTATTGGGGTTGGTTTGTTGAGCACTTACTGCCCATTATTTCTTACATTGAATGTTCATGTGTGCATGTAGTTAACTGGTTAGGTACTTTGTGTATTTTTCTTTAATTACTGAACTCCTGTTTGTGTATTCTTATCTGTTCTTATAGATATTCTGTACATTGTTTGCAGGGTTTATCTTTGCATACCCCCTTCTACATAGCCCCTCTTATTTCTGTATGTGTGGCACATTATCATTCATTAAATAATCCCTAATTGACACACCACTTTTACATTACTTTTGTGTGTGGGGACAATACTTGGATTTCTGTACCATGTCTTCCAAGGGCAAAACACCCAGGGAGGGGGTGCTTCTTGTTTGCGTAACTGTAGGACTTGTAATGCTGTACTTTCTCTTCGGGCTCCAGACCATTATGGTCTCTATGTCTGCTGTTTCACAGCTACACAGCAGGAGGTCCCTTCAGCCACAGCTTCCGTTCATAAACCAGCTTGGGCTTTCACAGGTTGCAGTTAGTTAATCGGCTTGCAACCCCCAGTCCCGCTCCCCCTGCTAGTAGTCCTACAGATGCGGGTCATCTTTCCAATGTGATACCATTGCAATTGTAGCCATCTGCCATAGAGCCTCTGTAGATGCAGTTCTTCAGTCAGTGCAGGGTTTGGTGCAGGTGTCAGCATCTTTCCAGCAGATGCTAAACAGAGACCACACTTCCAAGCATAGACCCTCTAGGTGAGACAGTTATAAGCTCTTGTCTGGTTATGATTCAGACTATGAGGTTTCCTTGGACCTCAAGGAAAATGTGTCCGTTACTTCAGATGCTGAGACCACCTCTACTTCATAGGACTCCCCACCTCAGGTGAATGTAGAGGCCCTGGTCAAGGCGGTTAAATCTGTGCTGCTAATCAAGGATGCTGAGCAGGCCCCTAATTCTAGTGCACCAATGTTTGAGCGTAGAAGGTAGTTGCAGAATTCCTTTCTTATGCGCAACTTGAGGACCTTCTGGCTGAGGCATGGGCTCACCCTAATAGGCGCTTCCAAGTTTCTAAGCACATTGGTTCCTGTTATTCACTACTTGCTGCAGATCAGTTCAAGTGTGAGTATCCTTACCCGGTTGATGCTTACTTTGCCCGCCTAGTTAAGAATACTACCCTTCTTATTCCTAACATGGCATCCTAAGGATCCGATGGATAAGAAACTGGAAACTTTCTTCAAGGCAACTTATTCAAATGTGGGAGATATTGTACGTCAGGCCCTGGTGCCTGGCTGGGTAGCTTTGGCCGTCAGATGTTGGGCTGATGCCCTGGAGAATGGCCTCCATTCAGGTACCCACAGGAATGAGCGTTTGTCTCTGTGGAGCATATCAGTGAGGCAGCATCCTATTTTGGTGAGGCTGTAGACACTGGTATCCTAACCTACATATTGTCGGTTTCTTCCATGTGAGCTAGGGGAGCCCTCTGGCTTCGTTCCTAGTGTGCTGACACAAATTCTAAGAAGGCCCTTGAGGCTCTTCCTTATTCAGGGAATATCCTCTTTGGCCTGGATTTGGACAAGATCATGGCTACGGTGGGGGCCTCCAAAATGGCCTTCCCTCCCTCTGCAGCAGCCCGTAGGTTGCGAACATATAATTTTCGCTCCTTTTGTCTGCAGACAAAACCAAGGGCCTTGTCTTTTTCTAGATTCCAAAGTTCCATCCCCCAAGGGTTCCCAAGGTAAACAATCCTGGTCTACCTGATGCCCAAGCCAGCTGATAAGCCTGCCACATGATGTGGCAGGGCTCCACCTGGGGGACTCCAGCATGTAAGGCCAGTTTCTGCTTTTCTCCGAGACTTGGATGAAAACCACGACAGATGCCTGGGTAAGAGGTGTTGTCTCTCAAGGCTGCTCACTAACTTTTCAGGAGCCTCCTCAGGTCTTCCAATGGATCTAGAAAAAGGAGCATTTCCTACTGGCCTCCAAAGTCATTGTTCCTGTTCCTCTGTCTCAGAGAGGCACGGGCTTCTATGCCAACCTCTTCTTGATTCAGAAGCTGAATGGTTAATTCCAGTCAATCCTCAACTTGAAGTCACTCAACAGGTACTTGCGGATCCCCATGTTCTGCATGGAGTCTCTTCGCTTCATCATACAAGCTCTGGAGCTGGGGGACTTCATGGCATTTTTAGACATCCAGGATGCCTATTTGCATGTCCCCATCCAGTTCAGTCACCAGCGCTTCCTTAGCTTTGTGGCCTGGGAAGAACATATCCAGATTCAGGCATTGTCATTTGGACTTTTCACAGCTCCTCGTGTCTTCACGAAAGTCATGGTGACTCATCTTCGGAGCAGAGATGTCGGAATTCTGCCTTATCTGGACGACCTGCTTCACTTGGCCCAATCACTGGATGTGTACAGGGAACACATTTGTCTCACAGTAGACCTTCTCAAGTCCCACAGATGGATCATATATTGGAAAAAATCCTCCCCGACTCTTCCGCAGGAGATATTACATTTGGGAGCCTTGCTGGAGTTCAACAGGTTTTCCTCCCTGCAGACAAACTGCAGGACTTACAGGCCAAATTTTGCTTATTTTTACATTGCTGCCAAGTGTCAATACACTCTTGCATGCAGATACTGGGTTCATTGATATCTACCTTCAGCATGCCCAGTTTCATTCCCGGCCTCTCCAGATAAAAATTGTGGCCTGGTGGAACAAGTCCTATCTGCAGCTCAAGTCACACATGATTGTCCTCTCTCTCTCTCTCTCTGGGTCTGTCACGCCATCTTCTGGTGGCTCCACCTGGCCACCCCTTTGGATTCAGGACTGGGTCCTCCTCACCACCAACGCAAGTCTTCGGGGGTGGGGGCGGTAACATGTCATCAGACTTTTCAGGGTTGCTGGATGGCTCAGGAGAGACGGCTAACAATCAACATTCTGGAACTTCAAGCGTCTTCAAAGCTCTCTGCCTAGCTCTGCCAGGGTGGAACTTGCAGTCAAGGCACCATGAAGGAGGTCAGTTGCATTTTCCAATGTGCAGAATGTCATCTTCCGACTCTGTCAGCGTTTTTCATCCCGGAGTCCAAAATTGGGAAGAGCACTTCCTAAGCTGCCAGCATGTTCACTCAGGCGAGTGGGCTCTACTTTCACTCAGGCGAGTGGGTCTTTCAGCTCCTGGCTCTTTGCTGGGGCTTGCTAGATATTGACATGATGGCGTCTCAGCAAAATCGCAAGCTGCTGAGGTACTGCTCATGCACCAGGGATTGGGGAGCTCTTCTGGTGGATGTCTTAGTAGTTCGGTGGACCTTCCCTATCATGTACATCTTCCCTCCAATCTCAACGATTCCGCGGGTCCTCCGCAAGCTGTAGTTGTGGGGCATGATCCTGGTAACTAATAAATAGAGATATGTAGAAAACCACTGCGCACTCTAGAAGCTGCAATATGATGTTATTATAACTATGCCACCTATCACACCAATATGGAATACACAATAACACAGAAAGAGTATGATAACAACCCAAATTTTGTGCTCACTCAATTTTGTTCGTATATGGGTAAAGTGGGGATAGGATTGGGAGAAAAAAAAATAGAATTGGTTAATAGGTAAATTAACGTTATACAAGTGTTCTCCCTTGTAAAAAAAAATGAAACACCACCATGAACAACTTCAAAGGTGAGACCAAACAATATACAACATTAAAAAAATTTTTACACTGCCTTGAAATTTGAATGCATAAAAAAACAAAGACATGCAATAGTGTAACACTGTATGGTAATTCCTTTATGTTAAGGATAGATTATCGCACACACCCTTTCTTAAGGAGGGAAAAGCCTTAAGTATATCTTTCCTGGTACATCTCTCTGAAGCATACGCGCATGCAGGGGGGGTTTCTGAGTACCCAGAAACCCCCCTGTCCATCAATCCATTGCCGCGCATCAAAGACTGGAGCTCAGACAGGCAGGGGATGCTTGTGCTGCCGGGACAGTGGGAGAGTTCCCGCTGGGCCGGTCACATTATCCCCCATCACAGCCGGCTCACCTGTCCCTGACTGATTCGTAAATCAGCCGGGCAGGCTGCAAAGCTTCCAGAATTTGCGCTCCCCAGTGGAACGCAATCAGGAAGCTGTAACCAGTCATCGGCTAGCTCCGAGAGCAGAGCAGTCTGCTTGACTCACCATATGCAAGGTGACTCATGGGAGTTGAAGTGTACTTTTTACTCCTTATATGGGTATTCAATATGGAGCGAAAACTCAGTTTTCACTCTGATGATGTCATTTTCGCCGGTTTGACTTTTACACCGTATTCAATTTCAAAGATTTTTCGCAGGTTCGAAAAGTCTTTGAAAAAAAACGGGGATAACTTTTCAGCACTGAATAGGTGGCGAAAAATAGTGCAGAATTGGGGTTTAGGGGTGCAGGGTTAAAAAAAATAGCCTGCATCCCTGGGAATGTCATTTTAAAATAAACTGTGTAAAAAAAAAGTTTTTTAAAAAAAAAATAGGGACACCCCAAAAAAAATTATTTAAAATTTGGGGTGAAAAAAAAAAAAGGGGGAAAAAGTGTTTAAAAATAGGGAAATAGGTTCAGGACTATTCTGCAAATATGCGGCAGATGTATTCTAGAATAGGTTATTATCGGCAGGTGCATATTTGCAGAATTTTAAAATAAAGACTTTAGGGACTTAAAAATATGCTAGTACCCATTTCCATGTACCCCAAATTTGATGGGACCACTTAAAAAAATGAAAAAAAACCCCTAAGTGCTCTTCTGCAACACTTCTTCAATGTCGGGAAAAAAACATCTGCCGCGGCTATTTAAAACCCTGACTTTCATTTGCAGGCTAAAACGGGGGTACCCATAGTGATTGACCATGTTTTTACAGCTTTAGGGGGGTCCTACAATTTATTCCAGGAAAATTTCGTTTTTTTTCGCAGATCCCACTTCACAGGTTCCCGTTTTCGTAGCTTTTATATTGAATACAGGGATAAAGCGGGCGCGCGCCCGATACTTTATCCCTGGAAAATCTCCGATGTGGAGCGAAAAGTCCAGCACGGACTTTTCGCTCCCATATTGAATACCCCTGTCCCCTGATAGAGTGAGTGTAGCTTGGGAAACTCTTTTTCCCAGCATGCTTCGGGACCTGGCAGCATGCATGTTTAACAGTAAGAAGTGTAATGGAGCTGCCGATCTCCCTACACACACAGGAGACGATCTGATATGCACAGCCCTTTATATGCAAGTCTTCTGGTCAGGACCACTGTAGTAAATGTGATTACAACAAACTCAACTCAGCTCTGTCCTGCTCTGCTACATCTATCACCCTCTCCTACACATTATCCTCCTCTATCACCCTCTGTTACACACTATTCTCTGCTACATCTATCACCCTCTACTACACATTATCCTCCTCTATCACCCTGTTACACACTATTCTCTGCTACATCTATCACCCTCTACTACACATTATCATATCCTCTGCTACATATGTCATCCTCTGTTAAACATTATCCTCTACCATATCTATCACCCTCTGTTATACACTATCCTCTGCTACATCTATCAACCTCTGTCACACCCTATCCTCCTCTGCTACATCATCCTGTTACACCCTATCCTCCTCTGCTACATCATCCTCTGTTACACCCTATCCTCTGCTACATCACCCTCTGTTACACACTATCCTCCTCAGCTACATCATCCTGTTACACCCTATCCTCCATTGTTACACACTATCCTCCTCTGCTACATCACCCTGTTACAAACTATCAACTATCCTCCTCTGCCACATCACCCTATTACACACTATCCTCCTCTGCTACATCACCCTGTTACACACTATCCTACTCTTCTATATCTTTCACACTCTGCTATATATATATATATATATATATATATGACTAAACTACCAACTGGCCCTAGGGACATACACTCCCACCCTATCCTTTGGCTACCTAGACAGAGTACCCCCAAACCAGGAACATACACTATCGACCATGTCACACATTCCCCAGCCCCAGGGATATACACTACCCACCCTACCCACTCCCAAGTTTTTTTTTTTTTTGTGGGGGCCAATGAGTTTTATTATTTTCCTGTGTTTTCCTGTTTAATTTTTTCCTATTGTGGCCAATATGTTTTCTCTTTATTCTGTGGGAATTAATGTGTGTGTTTTTGCTTGTGGGGGCCATTGTGTTTAATTTTTCCTATTAAGGTTAATGTGTGCCGGCGGCGGGATACTAGAAGTTCAACGACCATATATTATTGTGGTTAATAGTTTTTACATTGGTTCTGTATTAGGAAACCCCCCCTTTCAAAATCCTGCGTTTGCCACTGTGAAGGGTGATCTATATCCAAGTAAGTAAATTATCAGAGTCCTTCCAGGTGATGTAACAAGGATCACATGCACCGGATAAAGTTCCAAGCGGAGTTTGTTTAATTTCCACACAGAAGGAAGTTCATAGGTAATTGTGAAAGTTTGCAAGGAAGATCACAAATCACAGTAAACAATTCATGGTTATCTTGCTCCAATGGACCCTAACAGTAACCACCCCCTGGCCTATCACCTGGACGACTAGGTCACCATTAGGAGCACTGTTACCTCTGTCTGGAACCGTCTTAAACTTTGCTGACAGGTGTCTGCAATCAAACTAGCTGCCTCAGAATCTGACCCCAAAAGGAAGATGTCACACTGGGAGGCGGTTTTCTGGAAGCTGAGGCTGCGGGAGGAAATGGAGGCGAGGGGCCTGAATGTACAACCTCCGCATCCACGGGTCTTGGTCGTTGGCGAGACCTAGTCAAAGGTGCGGAATCTAACCCACGAGATGGTGTTCGCCAGTGACCCCACCAATCGGGATATGGGCTTGAGCTGCACCTCGTAAGCAGGTCGCAGTCCTTTGACTAGGTCACCAAAGCCTGCGGGAAAAAGGAGAGACGAACACTCGTGGCCCAAAGGGTCGGTGCCAGTAAGGGGCACGTAGGGACACTGTACTTGAGGTACAAGGAAGTGTGCACTGCGGACACACTCTACCGGGTTGCCGGTCAGAAAGAGTGCACCACGGTGCAATACTGTAACACGTAGGTAGGGTCCACAGAGTCCGGTAACGAGGTGGGTAGTAGTACTGGAGCCAGCCAGAGATTATAACGCTGAAGATTTTGGTACGTATAACTACACTCAGGCTGTGATGGTAATGCACTGGTGGAATGGAGGTATACTGCACACAGGCGAGGTGGTAACGCACTGATGAGATGAATGATATAGCTGCACACAGGCTGGGGTGGTAAAGCACTGGTGAGATGAATGATATAGCTGCACACAGGCTGAAGTGGTAAAGCACTGATGATATAGCTGCACACAGGCTGAGGTGGTTAAGCACTGATGATATAGCTGCACACAGGCTGAGGTGGTAAAGCACTGGTGAGATGAATGATATAGCTGCACACAGGCTGAGGTGGTAAATCACTGATGATATAGCTGCACACAGGCTGAGGTGGTTAAGCACTTATGATATAGCTGCACACAGGCTGAGGTGGTTAAGCACTGGTGAAATGGACGATATAACTGCACACAGGCTGAGGTGGTAAAGCACTGGTGAGATGGACGATATAGCTGCACACAGGCTGAGGTGGTAAAGCACTGGTGAGATAAACGATATAGCTGCACACAGGAATAGATCACTGGAAGCAAGGGAACCTGGAACAAGAGACCACTAGTAACACTAGCAGCGACAATGGTTGTTCAGGCAACTACCTGATACACAGGAGCCGGATATATACCCCTGGAAGCCCACTGATTGGTCCACAGCGTCAGCTGACCGGCCAGACTGTCAGGGAAGGAAGTGTCATGGCGGCGCCCATGACAGGGACTCCGATCCCCGCGCACTAGGCCGCCCGAGACACCAGCATTAGGGAGAATGCTCAGCACCTCCCACGTCGCCGCACCAGCCGCCCGACTGCCCGTGAAGTCAGAGGAAGCCGGCGGGACGGTAGGGGACGTCCGATCCCCGGCTGAACTCTGACAGTACCCCCCCCTTTCAGGGTGGACACCGGACACCCACCAGGTTTACCAGGAAATCTAATATGGAAGGCTCGAACCATTTGAGGCGCGTGAACATCTGTGGCTCTGATCCATGCCCTTTCTTCCGGGCCATACCCTTTGAGATATTCGAGGTTGTTAGATTTGGTAAATCGAGAGTCCAAAATCCTCCCTACCTCGAACTCTGTACCTCGAGAAGTTTGCACTTGAAGTAACTTGGGAGCAGAAGTTTGAAAACGATTCAGCACTAGAGGACGCAGCAAAGAAATATGAAAGGTATTGGATATTCTTAGTTGAGGAGGGAGTTCCAACTTATACGCGACTGGGTAATGACCTTGCGAACACGATAAGGACCAATGAAGCGCGGGGCTAGCTTCATATTGGGTACTTTCAATCGGATGTTCCTGGAGCATACCCAGACTTTATCTCCAACTCTTAGCAGTGGAACAGCGACACGTCGTCTATCTGCAAATTTTTTGTAGTTCTTAGACGACTGCTTCAGAGAAGAATGAACCCTCTTCCAAATGGTTGCGAAAGACTCCACCAATTTAGAAACTGCAGGGACCTCTACTGTAGGCAAATTTTGAAAATCTGGGACTCGAGGATGTCTCCCAAACACCGTAAAAAAAGGAGTGGCTTTGGAGGAAGTGTGATATTTGAAGTTGTGTGAAAATTCTGCCCAAGGTAATAGATCCAGCCAGTTATCTTGTGAGGAGGAAACGAAGAGTCTTATGAAAGTCTCCAGCTCTTGGTTAACTCTTTCGGTTTGCCCATTAGTTTGTGGATGGTAGGCTGAAGAAAATTTTAACTTGGTTCCACAAGTGCTACATAAGGCTCTCCAAAATGTAGCTACGAATTGAACTCCGCGGTCGGAAATGATCTCTTTAGGAAGTCCATGCAACCTGAATATTTCCTTAACAAAGACTCTTGCCAACTGAGGAGCAGAAGGGAGACCCATCAATGGAATA
The DNA here is from genome assembly GCA_031769625.1 of Taudactylus pleione. NCBI lineage: Eukaryota > Metazoa > Chordata > Amphibia > Anura > Myobatrachidae > Taudactylus > Taudactylus pleione. Next base: position 41,654,245 of record JAUIMM010000092.1, read on the forward strand.
AAGTGTGCCATCTTAGAAAAGCGATCCACCACTACCCATATGGTATTGTATCCTTGGGAGCATGGTAGTTCAGAGATGAAATCCATGGATATATGGGTCCAAGGAGTATTAGGAATGGACAGGGGTCGCAGGAGACCTGCTGCCTTCTTGCGGGGAGTCTTATGCTGAGCGCATTTTACACATGAAAGAATAAATTCTCGAATATCCCCTTTCATTGTGGGCCACCAATAGGAACGCTGAAGGAACTTGAAAGTCTTGAGGATACCAGAATGGCCAGCAAACAGAGAGCTATGAGCCCAAGATAGTAATTTTCCCCGTAGTTCTGGGGTCACAAAAATTTTCCCTGGGGGAGGAGTCAAAATTTGAGTAGAGGCGAAGACTACAGGATCTAAAGTTGGTCGGGAACGTTGATGATCCTCTTCCTGAGTGCTGGACAAAAAAGACCGTGAGAGAGCGTCAGCTTTTCTGTTTAGACTGCCAGGACGAAAATGAAGTTTTAAATTAAATCTTGAAAAGAACAAGGTCCAACAGGCCTGTCTAGCATTTAGACGGTGAGCCGTTTGGAGGTAGATTAAGTTTTTATGATCCGTGATCACGGTAACTGGAAAGTTGGCTCCTTCCAACAAATGCCGCCATTCCATTAAAGCTAACCGCATTACTAGTAGTTCCTGGTCACCAATTCCGTAGTTCTTTTCGGCAATGGAAAACTTACGAGAAAAATACCCACAGGGATGGCACTTTCCATCACTTGAGATTTGAGACAGTTATACCCCCACCCCTACTGAAGAAGCATCTACCTCAACTGTGAACGGTTTGTCCAATTGGGGTTGGCACAGGATAGGTGCAGTGGAGGCTTCTTTTAATTTTTGGAAGGATTGGATGGCAGTATCTGGCCAGCGAATGGGATTGGCACCCTTCTTTGTGAGATTTGTGATAGGTGACACCAGTGTGGAAAAATTTGGTATAAACCTCCGGTAATAATTTTAAAAACCCAAGAAGCGTTGAGTAGCCTTCAAGGATTTTGGTAACGGCCAGTCAGAAATGGCTTTTAACTACTCTGGATCCATCCGGAGGGTCTTTCCAGAAATTATGTGTCCTAGGAAGGGTACCGAGGTTTGTTCGAAAAGGCACTTGGATATTTTTCCATAAAGATGATGCTTCCGAAGGTGTGACAAGACTTCACGGACATGCTGGCGATGATCTAGAATATCATCCAAATAGACTATAACAAAACTGTAGAGGACATCCCGGAAGATCTCGTTCACGTAACCCTGAAATATTGCTGGAGCGTTGTAGAGTCCGAAGGGCATAACGAGATATTCGAAGTGGCCGTCTCTGGTGTTAAAAGCGGTCTTCCACTCATCTCCAGCTTTAATACGTATTAAATTATACGTGCCCCGCAGATCAAGTTTGGTGAACAAAGAGGCCCCGCGAACTTTATCAAAAAGCTCCGGAATCAGAGGCAGAGGATATCGATTCTTTACAGTAATCTGGTTGAGACCACGGTAATCAATACAAGGCCGAAGCCCGCCGTCCTTCTTGCTAACTAAAAAAAAACCCCCTGCCTCTGCTGGAGAAGTGGAGGGCCGGAAAACCCCTTAGCTAGATTTTCATTTATATATGCCGCCATAGCGGCTGTTTCAGGAACTGATAATGGGTAGGTTCGACCCCGAGGAGGGTTCTTCCCTGGCAGGAGCTCAATACCACAGTCCCAGGAACGATGAGGTGGAAGTTTATCCGCAGCCTGTTCGCAAAATACATTGGCAAAATCTTGATAAGCTGCTGGTAGACCGGGATCAGAGGAACACTTGGGTTTGTCAGACGGGGGGAAGCTTATATTTCCACTGGAGGACACCGTGTTAGTGCGGACAGGGAGTACTTGGATGAGACATCCATGGAAACAACTTGGACCCCACGATAATATCTGCATACTGGACCACTCAAACGTAGGATTGTGCTTTTGTAGCCAGGGGAGGCCTAGAACTAGTTCATGGGCTGAGTCGGGAAGAACAAAAAATTCAATTGTCTCCTGGTGCAGGAACACTGGCAGGGTTTTTGAGGAAATAGATCTCCCTAGCAAGGTCTTGCCATCTACACCAGAGAGCAGTAATCTGTTTGGCAATGGAACCACCGGAATGCCTAGGGTCTGAACCAGTGACTTAGAAATAAAACTGCCGGCAGCCCCAGAATCCACAAGGGCTTTAACTATCCTTGTCCTGGACCGGTAGGAGAGCGACACAGGCAATAAACTGTCATTTATTTGGGAGGAGTCAGAAATAACCCCCAATTGCATGTTCCCAACATCAATTAGGGTTTTGCGTTTCCCGCCAATACAGGACAATTCCTTAATATGTGCTCCGGAGCAGCACAATACAAGCACAATTTATTTTGAAAACGCCGGTTCCGTTCGGCGGTACTTAACCGGGATCTGTTAATTTGCATCGGCTCCTCACTGCTAGAGAAGGAAGGAGAGGAATGACCTCCCAAGGATGGGCGATCCCGAGGACGATCTCCACGCCCCCTATTTCCCCACCGCTCTCTATGGCGAAGGTCAATTTTAATACAGAGGGATATAACATCCGAGAAGGTGGGAGGTAAATCCCTAGATGCCAATTCATCCTTCATCCTCTCAGATAAGCCATGTAGGAAGGCTGCCTTAAGTGCTTCCTTGTTCCATTTTAGTTCGGACGCCAGGGTTTGAAATTGTACTACTAATTGCCCGACGGACCGGGTACCCTGACGGACACGAAGCAAATCTAAAGAAGCAGAGACAGAACTCCCGGGTTCATCGAAGATCCTTTTGAAAGCTGCCACGAACTCTTTATATCTAGATACGAGCGGATCTGCTCGTTCCCACAGGGGGAGACCCAATCCAGAGCTGCCCCGGTTAGTAATGAAATTACATAGGCCACCTTAGACCAGGAGGTAGGGAAATTCTGGGGTAGGCATTCGAACTGGATCTCACACTGGTTTATGAAACCACGACATCGTTGAGGAGTACCATCGAACCTCTCGGGAGTAGCCAAGTGCAAACGGGATTTTTGAGGAACGACCCCCGAAGGTAATATAGGAGAAACCGTAGGAGCGACAGAAGGTGGAGCATGAGACATAGCTGCAAGAGTGTTCTGAATAGACAGGAGTTGACCAGATAATTCCTGTAGGTACTGGGCCACATGCTGCTGTGCCGCCTCTTGGTTATCCATGCGAGCCGTTAGCTCCTGGAGATTCCCAGTACCTGGGGAGCCTGTAGCTTCCATTTGGCCTGAACAAACTGTTATGCTGGGAGGCTTTCTGGAAGCTGAGGCCTGAGGGTGCGGGAGGAAATAGGCGAGGGGCCTGAATGTACGACCTCCGCATCCACGGGTCTTGGTCGTTGGCGAGACCTAGTCAAAGGTGCGGAATCTAACCCACGAGATGGTGTTCACCAGTGACCCCACCAATCGGGATATGGGCTTGAGCTGCACCTCGTAAGCAGGTCGCGGTCCTTTGACTAGGTGACCAAAGCCTGCGGGAAAAAGGAGAGATGAACACTCGTGGCCGAAAGGGTCTGTGCCAGTAAGGGGCACGTAGGGACACTGTACTTGAGGTACAAGGAAGTGTGCACTGCGAACACACTCTACCGGGTTGCCGGTTAGAAAGAGTGCACCACGGTGCAATACTGTAACACGTAGGTAGGGACCACAGAGTCCAGTAACGAGGTGGGTAGTGGTACTGGAGCCAGCCAGAGATTATGACGCTGGAGAGGTGGGTACATATAACTACACTCAGGCTGTGATGGTAAAGCACTGGTGAAATGGATAGTATACTGCACACAGGCAGCAGTGGTAACGCACTGGTGGAATGGAGGTATACTGAGATGAATGATATAGCTGCACACAGGCTGGGGTGGTAAAGCACTGGTGAGATGGACGATATAGCTGCACACAGGCTGAGGTGGTAAAGCACTGGTGAGATGGACGATATAGCTGCACACAGGAATAGATCACTGGAAGCAAGGGAACCTGGAACAAGAGACCACTAGTAACACTAGCAGCGACAATGGTTGTTCAGGCAACTACCTGATACACAGGAGCCGGATATATACCCCTGGAAGTCCACTGATTGGTCCACAGCGTCAGCTGACTGGCCAGACTGTCAGGGAAGGAAGGACAGTCAGAAAAGGAAGTGTCATGGCGGCGCCCATGACAGGGACTCCGATCCCCGCGCACCAGGCCGCCCGAGACACCAGCATCAGGGAGAATGCTCAGCACCTCCCACGTCACCGCACCAGCCGCCCGACTGCCCGAGAAGTCAGAGGAAGCCGGCGGGATGGTAAGGGATGGCCGATCCCCGGCTGAACTCTGACAGAAGACCTGGCATGGATTTTTTCCAACCGCAAACCTGCTGTTTCACGTCTAAACCGTGTATGTTCATGCCAACATTGTCACAGTATAAAGTATTTATGCTGACAAATATTAAAAAATACCACAGGTAGGGGACTGTACATAACTGGTCCAGTTAAGTAGAGTCCACTTACCTGTGGGAGCGGCTTTGTAAAGCGGCCACGTGGTTCTCTGCCCATGTTTCTCAAATGTTATTCCTTTGACACAGGACCGGATTAAGGCTTGTGGGGGCCCCAGGGCACCTAAATTGTGGGGCCCCCTTCAAGCCACAAGGAGCCTACAAAGTGCCATTTGTGGGTGGTGACAGGGGGTAGTTGATGGTAACGGGTGTGTGGTGGTGTGAATGCAGGCGTGTCTGTGCATCTGAACGCCATTTCAAGGTCGTCAGCATACACGTCACATGGCTGAATTACACACAGCAGCACTTGCAGTGCTTGGGGTAGGGTCTGGTCAGCCACAAGTGCTGCGTATAGGTCCGATGTTACCGATTGTATAATACAGTTCCTGGACATGACGTATGTTACTAAAGAAAAGTGGGCGTCTTGTGTCAGGCTGGTGGTTGTCTAAATACATTCCGCGATCGCACGGGAAGACATAGTGGGTGTGCTAATGTCTTGCTAGCAATCGCAGGATTTGCATATTTTGGCTGCTGACGGCTGCGTGCGAACGCATCCTAGCGAACAGGTCTGAATCAGGCCCTGAGTGTGTGCCAATCTTTCTTCTCCTTGCTTCTTGGCTTGGGCTTGCTAACTTAACTTGGTGCCTGTGGCTGGGGTATAGGGGAGAGGGAGCCCAGGCTGCTGGGAAAGAAGAATTAACTGTTTGGTGCCCAAACGGTCAAAGCCTGTGTCCCCTATAGAATTAACAGGTAAGCAGTTAAAATTTCCTTTTTCTTGATAACTGTATCTCAGGATGTACTGTTGTTACAAGCACTTGGTTCAAGGCTGGAAGGGGAAAACGACGTGGCAGTCATACTGGTTTCATAAATCTACACTGCAGCAAGATATACTGTAAAAAAACATTACCATCTGATATGAACCTGAAATATACACATTACAAACATCTACAAATTTGTGATATATTTCAGGCAAAGACTCCATTATATAGTGTTCCATATTGTATAAATAATAAAACAATGTATAATACATAAGCTGATCCCACTATCTTCTTTACATTTAACTATTCTATCTCCATCAAATATATCTACATTTAAACACCAATACATACTGTAAATCACCATCCTAAAAACCAACACTAGTTACAGCTAACTAAAACTACAATAAACAGCATATGCTGCTCACTAAAAGAAAGCTACTGATTCTGAAAACTAGAAACCACTTAAGGTAGAAATAATATATTTTTAAAATACAGAACAAAATAAACATGAATAAAAATATAAATAAATAAAAATATTGAGAAGGAAAAATAAAACTCTCGGGAGTAATAATAGTCAATAAAAATGGCTGATCAGTGAATATATAAATTTTCTAGTATAGTCACTAGCAGTAGAGGATTAAATAATACAACACAGTATCAGTAAACAAAATCTCAACAGGCACCTGGTAAATGGAGCCTCCCTGCGGCGACAGGCTGAGGTGGGTCAGAGGAGGTGGAACTGGTTCCTTCTTCAAATAGAAGTGACGGAACGTAGTTCCACCCCATTCCGGCCCACTTTAACCCCTGCTTATATCACTAGATGACAATATGGCCTCTATGTTATATGTTGAGATTTGCTGGTCCCGGCATGATTTTGATGAGTTAGCAGTCTAATATACCAGCTAGATAAACAAGGAGCTCTTGCAATAATAAAGCACTGTAATTCACCATGCCACCAGGGTTCTAGTTCATGAGCATTCGGGCGCAATGACAATGAACTGCTGCGATCCGTACTGACAGCCAAGCTGCTTGAACCAAGACTCAAGCACCTGGTAAAAACTGCACTGCCATAGAGTCTCTGAAAGTGATACAAGACAGTCCTTGAAAGTTCTGGCATCACAGCTGACATCGCCGTGTAGTCGGAGTAAGCACAGCTTGTAACAATTGAATTAACTAGAATTAAGAATGCATCCACTGACTCTGGATAAAAGGGTCCTTTTAAGCTGGTTGGTGTTATGAATCATACAATAAAAAAAAAAACCTCTTGGAACCAGAACCTTTGGGTTCACCTATAACAGCTGCCTTTCCTATATGCATACCACTATTTAGATTCCGTCAGGACTTCCACGTGGATAGTAAGAATTTATCCAAAGCTATGTATATTCGATAGGGGGAAATCTAATGGGTACTTCACATAACATCACCTATATAATACTAGGTAAAAATGACAGTGGTGTGAAGTAATGTGCTAGCAATGTCAATGGGAGTTATGTAAATGGAAGTGACAAAAACCCTCGATAGCCAGATGAAATATACGGAAGCCACAAAGACTGTATTCAATAATACCACAGAGTACTACTGTTGACCATTCAGGAGATTTTTTTGATTGATTTTGACAGGTTAGGCTACAGTTCCATTGAATTTTCGAATAGGCAGGTCATGGAAAAAAATTGTCAAATGTTAATGTTGGAACTAACAGAGCAGTGAAATTGTTCTAAACAGACAATGGTGTACATTGGACTTTGCTTTCAACTTGATTTTGAAACCCTTCACAATATAAACTCAATGTAAGGCAGGTCCAGCAACATATGTTTAAAGAGTTCCTAAAGAAAGATCTGATGAGAAGAAGCAGAAACTGATTATGAGACATTGCATATTCTTAGGATGTTTCTTTTTTAAAACAATTTTTTTTTTATTTTATTGAAGTAAATCGTACAGCAAAAAAAATCAAATACAGTGTTGATCACAAAATAAGTGAGAAACATCCAAAATACATATAAAAAATGAAGGACATATACATAGGAAATAAATTCAAAACTCCAGACTTTGGGCCATATTCAATTAGGTGCGAAAAGTCCGGGCTTTTTTCATGCCGGACTTTTCGCACCACAGTGGAGGTTTGACAGGGGATAAAGTATCGGGCGCGTGCCTGCTTATACCCACATTATAGGGCTGGACAAATCCTGGGCACCAGGGCGCCCTGGCGACTAAGACTTTAGACCTGGCGACCGGGATTTCCAAGTATCCCGCCCCCCCCCCCCACCGCAGAGAAGCTTCATTTGTCAAGTGCCCGCTGAAATTTTACCAGCGGGCACCCGACTCCCCGCAGCTGCAGTCGGAGCTCACTCCTGAGCTCCGGCTTCCGCATGAGCACTATGGGAGAGACTTCATGACGTCTCTCCCATAGTAACGAGGAGTGGCGGCAGCCGGAGCTCACTCCTGAGCTCTAGCGTCCAGCTCCCCCCACGGGCACTATGGGAGAGACGTCATGACATCTCTCCCATAGTTCCGAAGAGCGGCAGCGGATGCAGGATCCTGGCCTAAGGTTTTTTTTTTTGTGTGCGCGGCACACTTAGAGGGGGCTTTGTACTGGGGGCACTATCAGACTAGGCTTAGTACTGGGGGTACTAATGCAGGGGGCTTACTACTGGGGGTACTATTAGAGGGGGCTTACTACTGGGGGCACTATTACAAGGAGCTTACTACTGGGGGGCACTATTACAGGTGGCTTACTACTGGGGGCTTACTATTGGGGGCACTATTACAAGGGGCTTACTACTGGGTGGCACTATTACAGGTGGCTTACTACTGGGGGCATTATTAGAGGGGGCTTGCTACTGGGGGCACTATTACAAGGGGCTTACTGCTGGGAGCACTAATACAAGGGGCTTACTACTGGGGGGCACTATTACAGGTGGCTTGCTACTGGGGGCATTATTAGAGGGGGCTTACTACTGAGGGATTAGAGGGGGCTTACTACTAGGAGCACTATTACAAGGGGCTTACTGCTGGGGGCACTAACACAGGCGGCTTACTACTGGGGGCATTATTTCAAGGGGCTTACTACTGGGGGCACTATTACAGGGGGCTTACTACTGGGAGCACTATTACAAGGGGCTTACTGCTGGGGGCACTATTACAGGGGGCTTACTACTGGGGGCACTATTACAAGGGGCTTACTACTGGGGGCACTATTACAAGGGGCTTACTATTGGGGGCACTATTACAGGGGGCTTACTACTGGGTTGAGGGGCACTGAAAGGTCATGTGTGGTGGTCTATACAAGCTTTCATCATTTTGGTAATGGACGATGGTCTGGCTCCTAAACTTTTAAGATGGCTCCTAGATTTTACAAAAATTTGTCGAGCCCTGCCGTATTCAATTCAGAAGTTGCGGAATCGGGGCCCAGTTGGAAAGGTAAGTGGCGAAAAGTCCTGTCAATTTTCGGGAATTCATCCTGGCACCCCCTTAAAGATGTCCTGACATGAGGGATCACTATGGGTACCCACGATTTTGCCTGTTGAAGGTAATCAGGGTTTTTTTAATAGCCAAGCCAGGTGCATAAATGTGCCTGTGAAGAACTAGTGAAGAATAGCAATTAGTTTTTTTTTTTTTGCTAAAAATAACTATGCCCATCAAATTTGGGGTACAAGAAAATGGGTGTACGCATATTTTTAAGTCCCTAAAGTTAATTTTTAAAATTCTTCAAAAATGCACCTGCCGCTACCAGCAGCATTCTTGAAAATACCTGCTGCATACTTGGGACCCCCCCTTGGATCGATTTTGCTAGTTTAGTTTGTCCCCCCAATATGAATGTACCTTTTTTGGATGTAACAGAAATTTTTTTTTGACACAGAATACTTTTAGGGGACTCTCCTAGGGGTGCAGGCTATTTTTTTTAAGCCTCCACCCCTAAACCCCAATTCTGCACTTTTTTTCGCCATGTATTACATGGAGTACTTCACATAACATCGGCCAATCTCTCCAGATACGCCAATCTGAGAATCGCCGCCCGTGACTTATACCGGTTACCTGAGCACGTGTGGTTAAATAAACCTGATAGCTGCCACCAGCAAAAGGGAACTTTAGTATTAAATACAGGGTAAGCCTTTGCTCTTACCTGTTATACAATTATGCACACTTAGTAAAAATAGGTAACATGGGCCAAATGAGGCCTTGGGTCATAAAAACACAGTTCCAGAACTAGAATTAATGTTTTAATTTGAGAATATCTTCAAAGCTTAGTTACAAAAAGTTACAAGATTATAATACTATTAAATAGAAGGTTGCACACAAATTACTTACAATTTCAGAAATAAAATAAAAGGGAATAAGCAAACCACGTTATCTGTAGGTGGTGTGAGACAAGGCAGTCTCAGTGATGAACTCCGGATCACTCTGTACCTCACGATAGCCTCTCAGAAATGAACGCTGATCTAGAAGTTAGTTACAGTTTTATGCCTGTTTCTCCAGGCACCCCCTTCATCCCCCCCACCATGGCTGTCAACTCAGAGGGCATTGTCCCTCTAGAGTTCCAGACATTTGAGCAGGGGTTATTTCATTTATCATTGCTCACTCCATCCTGTTTGGAGCTCAGAGATTAGGCCTGTGTCCACAGAGCTGGACACTTCTTACAGCTGGCTAGGGGAAAGATTTGACACCTTGCTGGTCAGTCTGTCTCTCCTTGGCCTGTAGGCCTGACCCCCTGTGGTGTTATAACCTGACTCCACTCTTTGATCCCTACTTCAAGTGAGGAAACCACAGACTTTAACAGCTAGCCGGACGCTCTGAATTAGGGCGTTTTTTTTTTTTTTGGTGTGGCCTCCGGGCTGCTCGCGTAGCTGTGGGTGACCACCCACAGCTATTGCGAGCGGCCAGATGATGGTCGCGACCATCGGGGCTTGCGACGAGACCCTTGCGGTAGGGTCTCGTTCCCGCAAGCCCCAATGAGCTTCTGGCTCTTAATAGAGCCGGAAGCTCACCACTGACATCACTCGTGATGTCAGTGGGCCCGCCCCCAAACGGGAACGCCTCCGTTTGGCCAGCCACCCGCCCGCCTCCAAAACAGTGCGAGCTGTCGATCAAAATCGACAGCCGCCCCCTTTTGGTGCGAGACCTGGAGCGACTGAGTGCCCGTCGCTAGCCGGGTCTCGCGCGCCAAACATCGACCCGCTCTCCGGTCTGCTATGCCTTGCCCCAAAGCTGATTGGCCCACAGCCCGATGTTCACCCCTGCTGGGATGGCCGTCGATGGGTGCCGTAATCACCAATAGCATCATAAATTGTGACCATCAATTGTTAACCCATCGATGGCCAACACTAGGCAGAATTTTATTGAGGCAATTAGCTGGTAAGAAAGGCAGCAGTCATTGACAGAGAGAAGTGGGTGGGAGTGTGAAGTAAGATGTAAGTTGGAGAAGATTGGGTGAGGGCTTTATAGATGAGTGTGAGTTTGAAAGAGGAAAGAGTGTAGAACCTGGTGGAGAGGGGAGGCAGAAAGAGTTTGACTAGTGAGGAAGAGCAGAGCAGCAGCATTGGGATTGGAGTGGAGAGAGACAGGAGTCCGGAAGGCCATATAGGTAAAGCTGGGTGCACACTGTGATGACAGATCCCCCAACGGGATAGACATAGTGGACGATCAGGTTAGCTATACAGACTTACCAATCGGCCGCTCGATATGTGTTCCCTGACATCACAACTGGGCGGTCATTTGAATTTGCCCGCCCAGTTGAACTGTCACCAGTGATCCCTACAGCAAGTGTACGGGCAGGCGGCAGATGCAATACGTCTGTGAAAAACATCAGTCACAGACATATCGGGGGTACACATGCTTCTATGCGCTCGTGATATATCACCCAGTGTGTACCCAGCTTAAATCTCTGGGCAGTGGGTACTGCTGGTGTTGGACAAATGGGTGGGAGTGTAAAGTACTGCTTCTATTCAGTAAATTCAGGTACATTATAAGGCACAGCAGCTCCCTTGTGTTGCCGTATAAATGAAGTGTAATAATTACAATAATAAAAGGGGTTGAAGTGAGAAATGGTAAAAATCATGGGTTAAAGTGGGCCGGAACAGTGTTCCATCACTTCTATTTGGAGACGGAATCAGTTCCGCCTCCTCCGGCCCACCTCAGCCCGGCGCTGCAGGGAGGCTCCATTTGCAGGGCGCCCGCTGAGATTTTGTTACCAGCGGACGCCTGGCTCCCTCCCTACAATGCCAGCTGGAGGTCACTCCTGAGCTCCGGCTCTCGCAGTGTGCTCAATGGTAGAGACGTCAAGACGTCTCTCCTATAGTTCAGAAAAGCAGCCTTTAGGACGGCCGCGGACGCAGGGCTTAAAGGTATTGTTTTTTTTTGTGTAAGCAGCACTACTACAGGGGGTGTTACTATTGAGGGCACTACTACAGGGAGCATTACTATTGGGGGCACTACTACAAGGGACATTACTACTGGGGGCCCTGCATAAGAGGCACCACTACAGTGGGCATTGCATAAGGGGCACTACTACTGTTGGCAATATGTGTAGTGTCGGACTGGGGCATAAAGGGCCCACCGGTGGAATACAGTAGTAGGGGCCCTTGCTTAGGAGGTGTGATTACCCATTAGAGGGGGTGTGGCCAGCCACCACAGTTGCTTGGCTAACCATTAGGCAAATATTGGTGTCGTTTCTATAGAATATCAAGAACCAATGTTTTTCAGTTTTCCTGCTCTTCGAGGTAACTGACCCTCCAATAGAGAAATGGTGCATACACACGGTCAGATTTTTCTTCAGATCTGAACGATAACGATTTAAAAAATCGTTCAATCGCTCATATCTGAAGGAAAATCTGACATATCCGTCAGATGAACTATGCGCGTTCCCGATGGTCAGATAACGATATCTGACATCTGATGTGTTTGCAGTCAGACTTGGACGATTCCATTCATTTTAATGCAGTCAAAAATCGTTCAAATCTTTGGTAAAATCGTTCCATCTGACAGATCTGACCGTGTGTATGCGCCATAACAGTGTACAATTCAGTGCACAGTCTGGAACATGACCTCTAGAGGTGATTTCCCCTATACTCTCGTGGGCCAGTCCGACCATGATTATGTGTATTAGGGGCACTACCAGGGCCGGCTCGAGGCATGGTCGACCAGTGTGTTCAAACAGAGGCGCCACCCCATAGAGGGTGCAGCCCTCCCAGCCATTCCCAATTTCAGCAGGCCAGTCTTGTTTTTCGGTCACTGCCCCGCTGTTCCACCCGCGGAACAAAGTGTCCTGCGGGCTGACGGGAGGCTGGGCACCTCCACTACTGTGTGCGGCACTGTCCCCGGAGAGCTGGGGGCAGCCCAGCTACTGACGTACTGCTGGGCTCGTCCTCAGCCTTACGTTAAATGGCAGGCATGCCCCCAAATAGCGCCATTTAGGGGGCGTGGCCTATGGGGGGAAGAGTTCCACCACTTCTCTAGGACCACTTTAAAAACAATGTATATCCCCTGTAAGATCAATTATTGTTATCCTTTAAATATACTCTTCTAATGACGCTCCTCTTCGGGTGAGCCCTGACACATAACAAGCTTCAGCACCGAATAAACCATCCCTATTACTGACACACACGCTGCAACCGCAACGCAAAACCAGTGAGAGCACTGCAGGTAACCAACTGTTCCAGCCATTCCCAGCAGTGTAGCCACGCCCATCAGCGTCACTGCAGCCGAGACTCCTGCCTTCAAAGCTGATGAGTGAGTGGCAGCCGCCTCCAGGCTCCGCCCCCCGCAGCTGAGTGACTGCCGTGTGACGCGCGCTGCCAGGTTTGTACCGTTCCCGCCGCCTCCCGCCCAGGTTCCTCCTACCCCAGCTGTGTGACCGAGGCCAGTGGCCGGAGCCTGGCTGCTTGTTCTCCCTAGTCCCGAGGGAGCTGGAGCGCTTACCCGGGGCGCCGGGACAGGTAGAGACGTGTGCTGCGTGTATAACGGGTCGGGGCACCGGGTGCTGGAAACTTTCCCCAGTAGTTAGGAGGCGGGATAAAGACAGTACGTGAGGGGAGGGGCTGTGCGTGTCACTGCGCACGCAGCTGCTGCCGTGCAGCGTTGTGAACTGAGTGTTGCCGTCTATGTATAGCAGCTGATGATTATAAGTGTGATCTCTGTCTCCCCTCCTGCTACTGCACTCTGCTATTCTGTGCTGCCACTAACATACAGGGCTGTTTACTGGTGATGTGACGTGAATACTGCAGGGTCATATAAACTAGCATGTGTATTCACTTGAATTTCGTTTTCTTTTGTTAGCCAAGTAATCTGGTCAGCTCACTCTGCTTGTTCCATATACGTTCTTTTCTCTTAAAAAAAACAAAACAAAACAAAAACTAATATGTATCAAAGTTTCTAAAGAGTATAGAACTTGCCCACTTCATCCAATCAGCCTCTTACTAGCGTTTATCAAGTATATATTTATAATTCTATAACCTCCCCCACTTGCTGACCTTTCTGCTCTTAGATTACACCCCCCCCCTGCCGCTAGCAGGTTGTTTATCCACCCAAACTAGTTTTATTTTAATTTTTGTAATCCGTGTTTCAATTGTATCTCTTCACTGTCTTGGTTCCCCTTTTTGGCAGGTAACTGCTGTCTTCTTGACTTTTCTGGTAGTCTACCTTTACCAAAGATGTTGTTTAGCTGTGTGATTGATTGGGTAGTAAGGTTCCCATTTTGACACGTCAGCATTAATAGTGTGTGATTGCCTTTTAAAGATGGGTACACACCGATGTACTAATCACCCGCGCTGTACGCACTACAGGATCCACTGTACTACAGCGCAATGTATCATTACATGCTGTATGTAGCTATACCGCATCGTTCATTGCATCATCCCATCTGATGTGCAGCACAGCGAATGGGATGCTGCGGTGAACGACAGCTGGTAAAGACTGATCAGGCATACACATTGGGCCTGATTCAGATGTAGACAGTGGTTCCTCATTTCATGTGCAATATAGTCCAACTAATATGTTAATGCAGCAGGAGCTGTCTGTAGGAAGACGCCAAGACACCACCTGCATGCATCTGCAATCCAGGTTGCACCATCTGTTGACACTACTTCAGAATACCATCACGACCTTTGGTTGCTATTTTGGCCAGGCTGCATAAGCTGAAGCTTACTCAGCCTGGCCGGCTCCTGACCGCTTGTGAGGCCAGAAAATCTGCCTCCTATGACGCAAATCCTGTCCTCCACACTCCCAGGAAACTTATGCATCACGCTCCTGTTTCCAGGAACACAGCCTGGCACTGTCTCCTCCCCACCCCCAAACGGAAGCAGCCTGTCAATTGTACTGCGGCTTAGGGGGCACATCAACCATGATTGCAGAACCTCTTCAGTACATGTGCAGACTCTCCACCATCGGATATGTAGGTAAACCATTGGTCCTGATTTGATGTATTTCCAATTGGAAATATGAGTTGGCAGATATACCCATATAGCAATTTACAGCTGGATGTACCTTATCTATAAAGACACAAGTGTAGGTAGACCACTTTGTATTTAAACACCGTTCTTACCAAGGTCAACTTACATAATATTATGCAGTGTGCTTCTTTTCATGGGTGAAAGTCTTCATTGTTTATGGTTAGTGTGCAGCCTTTTAACTGTCCTGTCAGTTACTGACCACTGTAGAAGAGATCCTCATGGCAACTCCTAGGGGAGAACTCAATAGTTTTTTTTTGTTTTTTTTTGAGTGATCTACCGTATAAAATGTCAGGAGTTCGGCGGGTGATATTTAATTGTTTTGGGCACCCATTACTTTTTGCCTATGTTGTGCCCAATTGCACAGACTTTAGACGCATAAAGCGGCTAAACCTGTCTAAACGATTAAGCACACTGCCGAAAAGGCAATTTTGGTGCCATAAAGCCGAAGATTTCTGCTATTCACATTTCTGCGTGTCACCTCAGCAGAAATGGACGTCCGATCAGCACAACAATTGAATTGCTCTGTTGGGTGCCCAAAAAACTATTAAATTCCCCCCCTTAGTCAGTAAAAGTTAATGATCAGTATAATATAAAAATATGTAAAATAAACTTTCATAGATACCTGGTATATATAGTTTTAAAGTTTTTATTTAGTGCTTATATGTGTGTTGTGTTTTTATGATTGATTAAATCTATTTCATGGGTTTCCAGCTGTTTTGGAGCAGTTACAGCGATTATATTGGAGCTGTTGCAGACCTTTGTTTACCACAAAAATGGACTATCAATATGATTTGTTCCTATGACTGTTAACAATTTATTTAATGTCCTTTCAATGATTTGCAAATAATTTATTTAGTTAGAGTTCCATAAATTATATATATATATCTTAAACTTCGACAGAAGTATTCAATTGTTGTTGTCTAATTTTCCTTAGGCAATGTTCCTAGTGACATATTGCTTGGTTATAAATAGATACTGAAGTGTAACATGTGAGTATTATTATTTTGTAACGGAATGGAACAGTTGTGTGACAACTGTGAGGCACATGACTAGTAGGATTGTTTTGTCTAGCCTTGTACCTGAAGAAAGTCTATTCCTAGATTGCTAAAATCTCTCTCATACTGAAATGGAATATTTTTGAATAATTCTCAAATCCTGACTCTGCCATTCTACTAAAAGATGGATTAAACAGAATGTGGTTTATCTTGCCTAAACAAGTTTTTTTTTTTTTTTTCTTCATAAATACATGATCTTATATTGAGCATTTTAACATTTGTTTAAGTTCAAAACACCTTTGTTACTAATCTTCATCTCCTGCTTGTCAATATTTTCTCAATTTTGAGGTAGGTTGTTTTGATAGAACGTCCTTAAGCCAGTCTCCTTGCCAGAACCTTTACTGCTGCACAGACTATTTTGAGATATTTGTGTTGATGTTGTCGGAGGAAGTGATATGTTAGAGCAGTGGTTCCCAAACTATGTGCCATGGCACCCCGGGGTGCCTCAGGACAGTTGCAGGGCTGCCTCAGGTTGGTGGTGATCCAGCACCAAATCAATTTATTTATGGTCAATGTAATGTAAATATGTGGACAAACAGAAGTGCAAACCTGTCCACCACCACATAACTAAACCTAAGAATGACAGATAAGCACAATTTACTTTACTAAATTGTTTTCTGAATTTCTCAATAACAAACTTTTGGCTTAGGAGTGCCGTAAAAACAATTCTAATACTCTAGGGCACAGTGTTTCAAATAAGTTTGGCAAACACTGTTAGTGCTGCTGCATGTTATAGGGATAATGGAGGCCAATGGCAAGGAATAGACCCATCCCACCCCAAATGACCTGTCTCCACGTATGAAATTTAATTTCTCCCCTACTTCTTACGAACAAACCTCTCCTTGCATCCCTAACCATTCCACTTTGAAAGAGATTATCATTCACTTCAGTCTTAAAATACTTGATTCAAGATTCAGTTGTCTAGAGGTCCTACCCAGGTAACCAATATAATTGAAGAGTACAAAGGTGGTTACCTTTGGATGAGTGCACAGGACTTAAATAATATATTTTAATGTTTTTAATCTTTACTACAGTATATATTAAATATGTTGGCACACACTACTGAAGCAAATTTTTAAAGTAAAATAACACACACATGAAAAACATGGGAAAAGGTAACTTTTATAATTGTTGGACAACCTGAGTTTATCAATCAAAAACGATAACAATAGCTTTTAATACAAGTACAAAGTATATTGTGTTAAATTTAAGCAGAGATTTGTGGTTCCAACTAAGGGGATTTTAACTATCCTACTTAAGCTTTTAAGCTGGCCATTAATCTAGCACCTATCTGGGCAGTTCCCAGTTTTGCAGATGCATGGGTCAGGTGATCTGCAAAATCCAACATGTTGGACAATCTCGATTCAACGATTACAAACTTTTTTGTATTGGAATTGGCAAATCGAGATTGTCCAACATGTTGGATTTTGCAGATCACCCTAGTAATAGTCGATCTTCTGAGTTTGACCATCATCTGATCAGCATCCGAGAATCGGAATATGCCAGCATAAGTCTGATTCAAATGCAAAAAGCCCACATGCACGATCGTTTATACCCAAAGAACCTCAATTCTCATGCATTCAAGAAATTTTAGTGATTCAGACATGTACCCAGCAATGCAACTCACAATCAAAATCCCCCCCCCCCCCCGACGGGCTGACATATTAGGCAATCTGTACACACTGGGCTACCGGTGCCCGACCTCCCACTATGCCGACCCCCACTGCATAGCGCTGCATGGGATCCTCAGCTGCATTGCCTAATTTTACTGCATGTACAAAAGATCAGGCGATGCGGCTGACGACCCTACGAGAGCGCGCACTACATGATGTAGTTTATACACACTGCACAGTATTAATGATTTGTTGTTCCGATGCATCGGAATCTGCCAAATCGTTAACAAAATAGTGTAGTGTGTACCCAACTTAAGAGTAGTATATTGTTGAAAATATTCAAAATTTTAAATCAACATTGTATCACAATTGTACACCACAAAGTGTTCAATGCAAGTAATATTTGGTGGTTCAAATGTGTCACCTTGTGGGATAAAGATGAACATGCCTCACTCCCCCAATTTGGTTAAAATTTAACCAAATTGTTTTCATATCTTGCTTTAATATTATGTGTTCACGATGATGATCTTGTATGCTTCCTACACTGTCTACATGTACATACTGTCATGAACTTGCCAATTATAGGTGACCCTATAATATCTGCATCTTTTCAATTTATAAGTGTTCTTATTGGTACAGGTATTAATATGATCAGTGATCATATTGGTATTCCTCACAAATAATTAGTTGTTGTTGTTCACTGTTTTGTTACCATATTTTTCATGATCTTTTCACCTGTTAAACATCATGGTATTATATTATATTCTTGAAAAATCCATTTATACGTTAGCACAGATACACCGTGCAGTAACTAGGGTGCTTGTGCTTCTGACGCAATAAATTGGTTTAGCAAATGGAAGCCTATATATTTTTAGTTGGTGCATTTTATTACCTACACCATTAGATAATAAATTGTTTTGTTATCTAAAATATTAGTCTCCTTTTACTTTTTTTTACACAGTAATATACTGGCAATTATGTACTCTCTCACAAAGTAGCATATTACCAAGAAAGCTACTTCCTTCATTAAATCTTATTTTGCTCATTTTGTATAATCTTAATAAAAGTTAAGTTTTAATTTATCCTAGATCATGCTTTTGAGATCTAATGAGCTGATGTATCGGGCAATTTAAATAATGGAAAAGTTGCCCATAGCAACCAATTGGCTTCTGCCTATCATTTTATACGTAGAATGTACTTGATAAATGCTACCTCAAATCTGATTGGTTGCTATGGTCAACTTCTTTACTGGTGCACTTCTCCACTGTTTTCACTGCTTGATGCATCAACCTCATTATCACTGTAATCTCTTAAGTGTGACCCCACCAGGAGTCCATTAAACAGTTTGCTAGCAGTGTTGCTGAATCAAATTTAAAGGTTAAAGAGTAGATCGTAGAAGCTCTTTCTGTTCTAACATCAACTTATCAGCCAGGGGCTACTGGTAGAGCATGGCAGTACACGCTGTGCCGTACCCCCTCTTTCACCAGTACAGTGCTAGATTAAAGGGGAGACGCTGGGGCTTCCTGCCACGGTTTGGATTGGCAGCTGTTGTCACACAGTGATAGCGCTGCGCCACACTCGGGGGCTCTGCTCTGAGTTGTGTGTTTGGCCAATCATCGCCGTGGTGACAGGCAGTCTACACTGGCTAAGTGTACTACACGCACACTGGCTGTGCGGGCTACAGGGATAGAGGGGGGCAGTCATGGAGGCACGTAAGTAAGTGCAGCTGCAACACTGCAGACCCACTCTGACCTTTACTGAAAGACCCAACTGTAAAGTAGAGAGTGATGGAGGAAATGAGGAACCATTGTCCCTGCAATCTACATCCCGGGGCATCTGAGGAGTCTTTCACATTTTACAAAGACTTCTCCAAACAATCGGACACATTGCATGTGCACAGTGTCATGTTCGGGAACCGGCCGGAGGCTGTGGTAGACGGATGGGAAGATCCCGCTCCTGTGAGAATGCCTCCATAGGCATGAAGTGGTTCAAGCCATAGTTGTTCTGACCGTAGTCCCCATTGATAATTTCTGTGGAATCTTCTGCAGTAGGCTGTTCAGACGGCAACAATTCATAAAATTATGCAGACACTGCTGTTATGTCCCAAAGTGTATTTCTGTTGCACAGCACCCTATTGCAACTGATACATAAGTAATAAATAAAATGATGATATTGATGTGCTCCCCAGAATATAGATACAACATAGAAAGATTGTTTAAGAAAACACTAAGGTTTTTGTTTTTTTTTAAAGTAGAGATGTTGCCCATATCAACCAATCAGATTCTATTTAACATTTAACTGGCACCTAGAAGATAATAGCTAGAATCTGATTAGTTGCTATGAGTAACATCTCCACTTCTAAAAACAAAAATTTTAGTAAAGATACTCCTAGTAGTCTTATATCGGGGCACTCACATTAAGCTGTAAAACTTAAAATATAACTTTAATTATTAGTAATACTAATAACTGTAAATGTAATAACATGTTGATGTTGTAAAGTAAAAGGAAAATAAAGATATGTGACAAAATAAGTTGTATTGCTCAGCTGAAATGAAGTCTCCTGTCTGGTCTGGGAGAAAATACACACTGCCTACAGTCTTACTGCTAACTTAATACAATGTAGTAACAACCTTTTTTTTTTTTTGAACGATTATCGATAAACAATATAGTTATTGTTCAGTCGTTGAAAAAATCGTTCACTTTCTCAGTTAAAACGAACGATTATCGTTCATGCACGTTCATGTTTGTAGTTCAGTCAGACTGACCAACTCAATCATTTTCAGTAAGGGAATATGCAAAAATCATTTGTAGTTCAAAAAAAATCATTCATTACATTTAGTAAATGAACGATTTTAGTAAATGGTTTTCGTTCATTATTCCCTTGAATGTTCTATGTAGGGACATGTCTGATGGCTTAATGCTTTGAGAATATACAGTGCATCCGGAAAGCATTCACAACACTTCACTTTTTTTCCACATTTTGTTATGTTACAGCGTTATTCCAAAATGGAATAAATACATTTTTGTCCTCAAAATTCTACACACACTACCCCATAATGACTGCGTGTACAAAAGTTTTTTTTTTTTTTTTAGATTTTTGCAAATTTTAATAAAACAAATTAAATTTTAAAACAAATTTGTTTTAAAAAAACAAAAACACTAAGAAATCACATGTACATAAGTATTCACGGCCTTTGCTATGAAGCTCAAAATTGAGCTCCGGAGCATCCTGTTTCCACTAATCATCCTTGAGATGTTCCTACAGCTTAATTGGAGTGCACATGTGGTTAAGTCAGTTGATTAAACATGATTTTCAAAGACATACCCCTGTCTATATAAGGTCCAACACTTGACAGTGCATGTCAGAGCACAAACCAAGCATGAAGTCCAAGGAATTGTCTGTAGACCTCAGACAGGATTGTCTCGAGGCATAAATCTGGGGAAGCGTACAGATTAATATCTGCTGCTTTGAAGGTCCCAATGAGCACAGTGGCCTCCATCATCCGTAAATGGAAGAAGTTCGGAACCACCAGGACTCTTCCTAGAGTTGGCCGTCCGTCTAAACTGAGCGATTGGGACTAGAAGGGCCCTAGTCAGGGAAGTGACCAAGAACCCGATGGTCACCCTGTCAGAGCTACAGCATTCCTCTGTGGAGAGAGGAGAACCTTCCAGAAGGACAACCATCTCTGCAGCAATCCACCAATCAGGCCTGTATATTAGAGTGGCCAGACGGAAGCCACTCCTTAGTAAAAAGCTCATAGCAGCCCACCTGGAGTTTTGCACCTGAAGGACTCAGACCATGATGAGACAAAGATTGAACTCTTTGGCGTGAATGCCAGGCATTATGTTTGGAGGAAACTAGGCACAGCTCATCACCAGGCCCAATACCTTCCCTACAGTGAAGCAAGGTGGTGGCAGCATCATGCTGTGGGGATGTTTTTCAGCAGCAGGAACTGGGAGACTAGTCAGGACAGAGGGAAAGATGAATGCAACACAGTACAGAGACAACCTAGATGAAAACCAGCTCCAGAGCGTTCTTGACCTCAGACTGGGGCGACTGTTCATCTTTCAGCAGGACAACGACCCTAAGCACACAGCCAAGATGGCAAAGGAGTGGCTTCAGGACAACTGAATGTCCTTGAGTGGCTCAGCCAGAGACCAGACTTGAATCCAATTGAACATCTCTGGAGAGATCTGAAAATGGCTGTACACCAATGCTTCCCATCAAACCTGATGGAGCTTGAGAGGTGATGCAAAGAGGAATAGGCGAAACTGCCCAAAGATAGGTGTGCCAAGCTTGTGGCATCATATTTAAAAAGACTTGAGGCTGTAATTGCTGCCAATGGTGCATCAACAAAGTATTGAGCAAAGGTGGTGAATACTTACAGGGCTGGGCCCGGGTGACAGGTGGCGTGGCCTAATCGCGCACATTTTAGCAATGCGGCTTCGTGGGAGGGGGTTGCTGTGAGCCCCTCAGCCCGGCGCACAGCCATTGGGGGGCGCGATCAGCTTGATCGCTCCCCTCATAGGCATAGGCAACTGCTCCAGCTGCTGCTTAGCAGCTGCGAGCAGTCTCCCACTGCAGCCCAGCACACAGCAGTGTGTGCTGGGCTGCTGTGATGTAGAAGGGAGAGGGGGCGGTGCCGGACCTGGGCCCCTCTAGCGAGCCCGGGCCTGGGTTATTTGTACTTGCTCGGCCCCCCCCACCCTCTCGGCGCCCCTGAATACTTATGTACATGTGATTTCTTAGTTGTGTTTATTTAATAAAATTTGCTAAAATTGCAAAAAAACTTTTTACACATTGCCATTACGGGGTATTGTGTGTTGAATTTTGAGGACAAAAATTAATTTATTCCATTTTTGAATAAGGCTGTAACAATGTGGAAAAAGTAAAGCGTTGTGAATACTTTCCGGATGCACTGTATGTATAGAATAGATACACTCATTGATTACTGTGTTAATGCTCTTTGGCATGCATGAGAGGCGCATAAATACTGGATTCATAAAAAGCATAAGACTGCGTGTAAATTAATACTTTGTCACTTATGATATTAGCAATGGCTTATGCTATTCCTCTTAAATTGGTTAAGGTGTTTGAGATGTTTCACGACATCTACTCTATGCTTTGGGGGATTCCATACCGTGTGACGTTATATGAATGAAATAACTTGCAAGCTTGTGCAAGGATTTAACTTCTTGCATTGAAGTTGTTGGCAGAAATTGATGTAGGAAAGAGAATATGAATACCTTATGATCTATAGACCCTAATGTCGCTATTTATCATTATAAGGCGCACAAGAAATAATTGCTTTCCAGACTGATTGTGGTTCCAAAGCACAAAAAGATGTTATTCACCAAAAAGCAGATAGTTACACGTTGTGATCTAAATACAATTAGCGCAAACAAATTATACAATCACTAGGTACAGTCGAATACATACGCATGCGCTTTGAATCCAGATTCCCAGCATCAACTCTGAAACCTTCGTCAACAGCAAAGAAAGATGACTAACTAGCAGATCCAGGGTGCTTGCATATAAAAGTACAAGTTGGAAGCTGCTCAATCACTTCAGTAATATCACTCGGGTGCATGTAAGGGAGGGGTTAGTCTATACAAGAAACAACAAAAAGTATTCCCCCAGCCCTCAGAATGAAATCAGCAATAAGATTTGAAAAACTACATGGTGGTAGATAATTCAGAGATCTCAGATGCATATATTTGCAAAGATATGGCTAAGCCTCCGGGCCGCGTCACGGCGTCTCTGATACCGGAGAACCCCAGATTCTGACCAAGTGATATTGACCTCCGGTATCAGAGACGCCGTGACGGAGGCTTAGCCATATCTTTGCAAATATATGCAACTGAGATCTCTGAATTATCTACCACCATGTAGTTTTTCAAATGTTATTGCTGATTTCATTCTGAGTGCTGGGGGAATACTTTTTGTTGTTTCTTGCTTGCATATAAACCCTTGCAGAGATAGGCAATACAATAGAACAAGTTGGCATAATCCCATTGGTTCTTCTTCCTGGTTCTTCTGTTACGATACAGTTCATAGGTCAGTTTGTATTGTAATAGATCAGCCTCCAACAGTTCTTTGTGTCCGTTTTCCCGCCGAAGAACAAGTCTAAACTGGCTACATTACAGAGTACATTTCAATGCCTAACTCTCTATGATCCATAATTTGCAGATGCATGTTGCGATTTCCTCGCCGATGGAACCGGATATCTGCAAATAAACAGTGGTTCAGAACGGCACCAAACACTGTCTGCTTATCATGTACTAAACCTGAGATCTTAAATACAGTCGCTTTATTACATAATAATGAATAAAACCTTGGATATTAACCTTAATGCTAGGGAACCTTCCTATGTAAGTGTGCAATGTGTAAGTGTAAGGAGATTAAGAAAAGACACTAGTTAGCGTTGTGCGTCTACGTATTTGTGGAGTACACCATGGTACGTGTTTTGCAGGATTGTTCATATATGTTTTAGTAAATGTATGTATTTATATAATGAGGACTTTTAATAGTGTTCTATTGCGTGGGGATCGCACGACGCTAAATAATATCGCCGTATGTACTGATATTGTGTGAGATTCGCTAAATTGGCTTTGGGCGGCCATTCGCAAAATGGCGTTGTGCAGATTTTAATTTTAACAGATTCTGTCTCAGCCAGTTATCCGGCTTCGACAAGAACTATACATAGTAATGGCATCGGTATGAATGATGCCGGAACCACTGAAAATCCCGATTGGTAAGTACCCTAACCCTCCCTTAGGGGTGCCTAACCCTAACCTCCTCACCTAGTGCATAAACCTAACACCCCCCCCCATCCCCGTAGCCTAATCCTAACCCTCCCGGGGAGTGCCTAACACTCGTGCCCCCCCGGCGCCCGCTGCCCGGCTTACCTTCGTTTGGTATGTCGGGCTCCTGGCGTATGGATAATGATAGGCGTCGGGATTTCGACTCCTATCATTTGTCCCGTCAGGATTGCAAAGTCGGGAAGCCGGCGGTCGGCATTTCGACTGTCTGCTTCCTGACTGCATACCCATAGTAATGTAGTGTATGTGGTAGATGTATAATTTCCTTTGCACATTTTCTTAGGAGAATGTGAGTAATTCAACTAATTAAAAGTACATGTACAATTCTATGGGTTTCCATTTACCAAGTAAAGTCTACCTATTAAAGTGTGTTCAGTCATCCTACGAATTTAATTTATTGGTTTGTGGCTTACCTACTGCAGCATTCAGTAAACCGATTTTATTTCAGCAATGCTTGTGTATAATCTAGGTAGTTTTATTTTTGCCTTTTTTTGTGCACTAGGAGGTTAAGTCACTTTGTGTTGGATACAGCTGTATAAAAGGGCAATAAAACAATTTGCGAAAGATTTTGCAGTACCAGAACAGGAACTCGAAAAGGCAAAGCAATGCATTTAGTAGAAGTGCTTTAGACAAATAAAAGCGATTTTATTATTTACATCAGTTTTTAAAGCCAGGAGACTCCTCAGTTGAAAAGAAGTTTTTGATTTCTGTGGGTAACCAGACGCACTCCTCAAAATCTCGAACCGCATGCACTTTTATTTTTTAAATAGAAACAGATACATATAATATAGGTTGAACATGGGCTGGCGAATCTGTTAGTCCCACCGCTGGTTTGGCCCAGGCTGCGGGTTTGGGTGTCCCAACCATGTGCCAGAGAGCTGAAGGCTGCCTTTTTTTTTTCCCTTTTCAAACATGGTCGCCATGCTATAATTATCATAAAATAACTTGGTTATAAATTATTTAAAATGTTATTCACGACTTAAAAAGTTAACCTATTTGTCTGTATTACAAATGACTCTTAAACAGTTTGCTCCAGACAGTATTTCAGTATTTTTATTGCAAACAGTACAGGGATGGCAAGTATCCCAAGCATGAAAATTTTATACCCCTAAGGGGTTCCAGGTACCCATGCTTAAGAAAATATGTACAGTACTGTGCAAAAGTTTTAGACATGTGTGAAAAAAATGCTTCAAAGTAAAGGTGCCCACACACATACCGATCTGCCCACGATCAGCCGATGTGTACGATTTCCCTTGAAACTCTCCCCGGCAGCTCAGCACACGATCTCCACACGATTTGGTGTCCAATCTTCAAATGATCTCTCCTGCAGTCAGACTTTTTACAGTGCATCGGGTCCTAGATTGTCAGATCTGCCCTACTGCACGGCAGATCTGAAGATGCGATGTGCGACCATCGTGATCGTGAGTGAGGACTCACGATTTCCTCACGTTTTGGCCATATTTTACACTATCTGTCGTTCGAATGTGTCGGAATCGGCCAGATCGTGTAGAATATCACTACGTGTGTGGGCACCTTAAGAATGCTTTCAAAATTAGAAGTGTTAACTTTATTTTTATCAACAAAGTGAAATGAACAGAAAAGAAATCTAAATCAAATAAATATTTGGTGTGACCACACTTTACCTTCAAAATGGCATCAATTCTTGTAGGCACACTTGCACACAGTTTTTGAAAGAACTCTGCAGGGAGGTTGTTCCAAACATCTTGGAGAACTAACCGCAGATCTTTTGTGGATGTAGGATTGCTCAAATCCTTCTGTCTCCATGTAATCTCAGACAGACTTGAGGCTGGAGAGACAGAGTTGGTGGGGCTATATGGCGGCCACTATACCTAGCGATCTGGCGAATGACTGGTCAAAAATAATAGTTTTTAAATAAACATGGTGTGTAGTACTTTCCCATTCCTTGCAGGAGTTATTGCTCATTGGCAATTATTGGTAATGTGTTGCTCTTGTTATATTATTATGGTACATTCAAATCAACTTCTTTATAAATTACTTGTTTTGATTGGTTAATACCGCACCTCATTTGAGCATTATATGAACATTAGAATTAAATGTAAATAAGTACTATTATTGTATTTTCATTTCTAATATGAAGCATGTTCTGTTTAGGAAAAAGTCCTACGATGACTGAACGTTACAACAACATTGAAGATGAAACTTTTCCAAGTTTTTTAGCAGAGTCCATGAACAGTAACCTCAGTGAAGCTTTAGAAAACTGCACTCTCTCTTCAAATTTAGGCTTACCAGTTGCTGCATCTACTGTTACCAAAGCCTGTAGTGCCTTCAGCCGGTAAGTGCAGATACATTTCCTGTAATATTTTTTGACTTTTTGAAATACAAGTTATTCCTCATCTAAAAGTAGAACACCAATGGCTTACAAAAATGATTTGATAAGGTATATATGAATTTATTGTCATCGGTAAACAAATTTGACAGACAAAATTACATTGTACAAGACACACCAAAAAACAGTCAAGCAACAATCCATGGTAATAGTACAACAAACCTAGAACGTTCACTAAGAAGATGCATTCACGTTGTTCAACATGCGCACCGCAGATGGAAGAAAACTATCACGCAAACGTCTCATGCGTGCCGATTGTGTTCAAAACCTGTTTTGAGCCGGAAGTTTGTTTAAAAAAAACTAACCCCATAAAGATGATGAATGGTTGGCAACTGCACGCCAATTACTTTACTAGCGGTCCTTACCGTGTGCTCCAGTGCACTCCGCTCACTTGCAGTGCAGTTGCCATACCAAACAATGATGCCAAAGGTCGGAATACTCTTAATTGAGCTTCTATAAAAGTTCAACATAGTCAATTTACTCACGCCTGACGTCCTTGAACGCTTTAAAAAAAGCATCAAGACTGCGTATTTATAGATCATATCAGATTTGATGAGACCTGAATACCCAAAAATCTAAAAGACTCTACCATCTCTTCATCCCGACTAATGATGGTCACTGGTAATTTCTTCTTCAGGGTCCAGAGGGCTTCACAGGGAGACATTGGGATGTAGGTGGGCAAAGCTTTTCAATTCCAGGATGCTCCGGTCCTTCCCCCTATACCCTGCCCACAGCCTGAGGGCACTTCAGTTTCGTTGGTGTCCGGCAGGAGCTGGACCACCATTATAATGGGGCTGCATTAAGCAGCCCAAGCTTTTATTTTAGGATTCAATTTTTTTCTATTTTTTTTTTTTTTTTTTTTTTTTTTACTCTAACGGGCGAGCAGCACCAGACTGTTCTCCTGACATCTATGCTGCCGCCCCATCACCCCTCCGAGGCGCCGTGACTCCAAGCCTGTACTAGGTTCTCCCGGCGGGGCTCCAAGGGGGACTAGCTAGCAGGCTCTTTGGACCGTAGGCTGCAGCCCGATTTTCAGGGAACAAGTAAGGCAGAACCCTGTTCGCGGAGACCCGCGCTGTTGCACAGTCTTGCCGCCAGTCTCAGGTGCTGATGTGGACACTGGTGCGCCCGTGACTCCACTAGACCACTGGGGCATAGAACATACTGACACAGGGCATATGTAAGGAGGCCAGGGGACCCGGTGGTTAACGTCAGTAAGGGGAGAAGGCGCTCTCCCTGCAGCCCCACCCCCAGTCCAGGGCGCCATTCCACTGCGGTCTTGGTGTTCCCCAGGCTGCTCCTATTTCGCCCTCCCCCCAACCAGAGATGAATGGCGGCCATTTTCTGCAAGCAAGTCTCTGGGAACGCAGGATCCAGTCTCCCTGTATACCTCTCTCACGGCCAGGTCATACAGCGCTATATCTTACCAGCCACTGTGGTCTGTGTAGTTGAATTTAGTGCCCATTGTAAACATGTAATGTTTTTCTGCGTTTGTATGTGACTTGTGCTAGCACTAATCTCTAATTTCTAATGCCTTTTCCTTTATTCTACTATATCCTGACATACTAAGGTATAAAGGGTTTCATTGTACCTCACATTTCCCAGATACTTGTGAGTGCTATCACATACTTTATAACGCAGTTGCACGCTACACTGCCATATTATCCAGGGTGTTCACTGCACTGTATCATACTGTGTATTTCTCATTCATCCACTAGGGGACACTGGAGGCTTGATGACAGTGTGGTATAGATGTGTGCTAACTGGGAGCTGGCACTTTAAAATTTTAGAAAGTGTGACTAGCTCCTCCGCCTCTATACCCCCCTACAAGCCCAGTCATAGTGGTCTCCTCAGGGCATATTTGAGTTTTCTACTACAGATACAAAAACACTAAGGATATGATGGCCAGTGGCTGCCTTTCTGCAATGAGGGAGCTGCCGGGGGGACCCTATCGCCACTGCTTGCGGTTAGCGCATGGGTCATCAGCTACAAGGACCACTGCCCTGGGGAGTACTGCATACTGCTGCGTGCAACACGCCTCGCAGTCCCCCATTAACCAGACGGCCACCTGCAGCAATGGCAGATTTCTGAGCATGACCCTGGCACAGGCATTATAAATGGGCGGTGTGTATTTAAGATCTGCAGTGCTGGCGCCGGTAGTTCAAAACGGGCGCCATAGTGGGGGGGGGGGGTGTTGCTCGGCAGAGCCTATGTAGCCTCCGTGTATCTTCTCCTTGCTTCCGGCGTCCCCAGCGCTTCCACATGCTGGCGGCCATTACACGGATCCCTGCTGTGGAGATCCCTACATCCTGCTGCTGCTGACTGCACTGTTAGCGCTGAGACAGCTTATTCTGGAACTGTGAGTGATCAGTGGGGTTAGACTGGTCAGGAGAGCTTTGGAGCACAGTAGTTTCAACTTTACTCTGTGCCTAGCGTTTTCTAGCACTGCTAGGAGCGCTGGTAGGGCAGGTGTGTTTCTCCTCCCCCTCTGCCCTCCTCTCCTACCTCTCTGCATCTCAGTCTGCCTTTTTCACTATCCACTACGCTACTGTGTATGTTTTCAGTGTTTGTGTACCATGCCTGGAAGGGGCTCTAAGGCTTCACAGAAGTCCTTGACTTGCGCAAAATGTGCTGAAAAATTTACACATGGCCAATCCTCTAGCTCTCTGTTGTGTGAAAAATGTGAAACAGAACAATCTGCTGAAATGCTGGTGCAGGAAACGCCGACATGGGGCTGTGCAATTCACAACTGTTCTTTCACACTTGTCTGCAGAACTGGAGGTTTCCAGGTCTCACACGACTACTCTAGAGGAACCTTAGCAAAATCTATGGAAGGGCTCACAAAAGCCATGGCACCATCCGCGGTTCATTCGCCAAGAAGACAGTTACTCTCAGTCCTCCAGTCGGAAGACTAAGAGGATGAGGATATGCCCGCTCTAGAGGAAGGGGAATATGCACAGGACTCTGGAGAGAAGCAGCTTCTGGAGGAGCCAGAACCTGTGTCCCAGGGGATAGACTCGTTGATTTCAGTAATCAGCCAGTTGTTAAAGGTAGGAGACCAGGGTCCTGCACGGCCGTCCTTCTTTTAAAAAAAAAAAGCCAAGACAAGCTGCCTCTTTTCCGGTATTGGAGGAACTAGATTCTCTCCTGACCACGGCTTGGGAACACCTGGGTAAAAGATTACACGTTTCCCATTTGGTTTTTGTCAGCCTATCCTTTCCCGGCAGATAGCAGGAAGTGTTGTAAGACTTCTCTTGTGGTAGATCCCTCAGTCTCTCGTCTGTCCTAAAAGACTATTCTGCCGTTTCCGGGGGCCACCATTAAAGGAACCATCGGACACGCGGTTGGAGAACTCTCTAAAGTCCATATATACAGCAGCAGACATGACTCTTCATCCTGCAATAGTGAGCTGCTGGGCTAACAATGCAAATTAAACTACACAGCTAGCCAACGGACTACGTACTCAACTCCCCTCTGAGGACCTTATTCTTTTAGCAGAACATATAGGGGAATCTGCTTTCTGTCTTTGAGAGGAGTCTAAAGATGTTTGTAAACTTGCCTCTAGAATGTCGGCCTTGGCGGTATCGACACACAGGGTGCTTTTGGCTTCGACAGTGGCAGGCAGATGCAGAATAAAAAAGAGCGGTGGAAGTGGAAGTGGAAAATCTACCTTTCACAGGCAATGCCCTATTCTGCCCAGAACTGGATAAGTGGATTTCCCAGGCTACTGGGGGTAAGTCTACACTGCTCCAGCTCCTCATAAGCCCTATTCTGGACCTTCCTTTGTGCCCTGGGAAGATTCAGAAGCCGCTCCAGAGGAGGACCTACAACCTATCGTGGTTCTAGAGGTCATGGAAGATCCGCAGCGCCCTCTGCTCAACAGGACACAAAGTCCACCACCAAACCCAGTGCATGACCGGTTTCCTTCTCACCTGGGGGACCCCGGGGTGGGAGCTCATCTTCGGGACTTCAGCGAAGTATGGGCAGAATCTTGTCCAGACGCCTGGGTTCGGGAACTCATCACTCAGGGATACAAACTCTATTTCCAATTCCAAACTCCTCCTCAGTTTTTCACCACGTTTGCCAGTTTCCAGCGACTGGAGTGTCGTATTAGAGGAGGCGATAGACAGACAAAACTTTTAGCCGCTCGTGTACTGGTCCAAGTTCCCACGCATCAAATCAAACAGGGATTCTACTTCAGTTTGTTTGTGGTGCCGAAGCCAGTCTGATCGGTCAGACCTATTCTGAACTTGAAGGATCTCAGGACCTCATTCAGAGTCGGTCGAAGCGGCCGCACGGTCGTACGCCACCGATGTTCGCTATACTGCGCGTACGTACAGTTCACAATGCGCGTGTGCAAACTAGCCGCTACGATCAGAATTTTCTCGATCCTTGAACAAAGCCAGGTCGGTAGTTTGCGTGACAGATGGAGGCGTTTGTTGGTGGTAACAGGGGAAGGTGCTTGAAAATGGGGGAGTGGAGATCCGAACGCAGGCATGCCTAATTATGCGGACGGCGTTTTGTGGGAGTGCATACGGTTTATGGGAGTGCATAATTAACAAAGTAGCGTCATGGCACATGTGATATGGGAGGTTTTTACACTGACCTGATCGTAGAGCTTAAGAGAGGGTATGGTCAACCTTAAGCTCTACGACCAGTTCCGATGGTTGCCGATTGTCTCGATTAATCCTTATATGCCCGGAGATGACGTGCAATGCGTACGAGAAGGGGGCGTATTTTTTGGTCTTCCGACCGCTTTCTCCCCTTGGTCGGCCAACTACCGATCTGAACTTAGGGACGCAACTTGCGAGGGAATCATTTGCATATACGGCCCCTTTTCGCGTACAACCGTGCGGCTGCTTCGACTGACTCTGAATGAGGTCCCCAATCCCTACTTTCTATGGTTTCTATGATTCGCCATTTGGAACTCTCACTTCCAGTTCCGGGCCTTGCCTTTCGGATTGTCATCGGCCCCCAGAGTATTCACCAATATAATGGCAGTCATGATGGCTCTCCTTCGGACACGGGGTCACAATTGTCCCTTACCTGGACGATCTCCTTCTGAAACCTCATTCCAGAGATCAGTTACTACAGAACATTGTAGTGACTCACAGGGTCCTAATACGACACTGGTGGATCCTGAACTTTCCCAAGTCCCATCTGCAGCCGACTCAGGTTAGTTTCTTGGGCTGATTCTGGACACTGTTTGTCAGAGGGTCTTCCTTCCTCAGGCTGGTTCTTCAACATTGGCGAGTACAGGTGTACTTCTGCATACGACTCCTCGGGAAGATGATGTTGACTTTCAAGGCCATTCCCTGCAGTCGTGTCCACTCCAGGCCATTTCAGCTGGACCTCCTCTCCCCATGGTCCGTATCTCATCTTTTCCTTCACCAGCTTGTGACTCTAAATCTCAAGACTCTGATCTCTTTTCTGGTGGCTGAGCTAGTCTCTCCAATTGGAGGGCAAGAGGTTCGGAGTGTGGGAATGGACTCTCCTCACCACAGACGCGAGTCTGACAGGGTAGGGGCTAGTGACTCTGGAGAACCAATTCCAGGGCAGTTTGACCTCACAGGATGCGATTCTGATGATAAACATCTTAGAATTATGTGCACTGTTCTATGCTCTTCAGTTAGCTCATCACCTTTCACAGCGGTGGCGTACATAAAGAGTCAAGGCCACACCAGAATTTGAATGAAACGATGAAGGAGGTAAGCCGCATCCTGCTCTGGGCAGAACAGTAAGCTGTGGCGATATCAGCAATATTCATTCCAGGCCTGGAAAATTGGGAGACCGACTACCTCAGCCGTCAGGAGGTGAATCCCGGGGCTTTCCGCAGGTCAACCTCATGGCGTCCAGACAAAATCAACTGCCTCTGTACTGCTCTCGGATGAGAGACTCTGAGGCAGAGGCAGTGGATGCCCTTTCAACACCATGGAGGTTCCGATTTGTCTATCTGTTCCCGCCATTTTTTTCTTCTGCCCCGGATTCTACAATGCATCAAGAGGGAGAGATCCAAGTGTCTATTAGTGGCTCTGGACTGGCTTTGCAGAGCTTGGCATTCCAACCTCCGCCTTCTGCTGATCGACGATCCGTGGCCCCTACCTCTAAGAGAAGATCTATTACAACAGGGTCCTTTAGTCTATCCAGACTTAAGACTGCTGCGTTTGGCGGCGTGGCTATTGAAAGGGCAATACTATGGCGAAAGGGGATCACATCAACTGTAATCCCTACTATGCTCTGGGCCCGGAAGGAAGTTACTTCCAAACACTACCACCACGTTTGTAAGGCTTACATAACATGGTGTGAACGGCGGGGATCGCCTCCTACAAATTTTAAGGTGTTCAGACTCCTACTATTCCTGCAGGCAGGCTTCTCAGCGGGACTACGTCTGGGAACCCTGAAGGTTCAGGTCTCTGCATTGCCTGTCTGTTTTCTTCCATATAAAAATGGGCCTTACTCCCAGATGTTCAGACTTTTCTGCAGGGGTTTACCTTTTACAACCACCCTTTGTACCTCTTACGGCTCCATGGGATCTAGATCTCATGCTTTCTTTCTTAGTCTTCTCTGTTTGAACCGTTAGACGGTGGAATTGAAGTACCTCTCATGGTACTTCCCCTCGCTTTGGCCTCGGCTAGAAGGGTGTCCGAACTCTGGGCTCTCTCCTGTCGTCCTCCATACTTGGCTTTTCATGGAGATAAGGCGGAACTTCGTACGAGAATGGCTTTTCTTCCGAAGGTGGTTTCTGCATTCTACATAAAACAACCTATTGTGGTGCCGGTTCTTCCGCAGGATTCACCAGCATCTAGACCTTGAAAGTCATTAGAGCTCTCCGGATCTATGTGGCTAGGACTGCAGCTCTAAGAAATCTGTTTCGGTTTGTCTTGTATGATGCTGCTTGTTTTGGTTAGCTGGCTTCCAAACAGACGCTTGCACGCTGGATCCGTCTGACCATCAGACAGGCCTATGGAGCCTCCGCTTTCGATTACAGCACATTCCACTCGCTCGTTGGGTTTCTCGTGAGCGGCTGCTCGTGGGGTTTCCATGGAGTTACTTTGCCGGGCGGCCACTTGGTCCATCTTTACCGATTTTTTTTTTTTTTTTTTTACATGTTTGCGGCCTCTGCATCACAGTATGGCCGTGCTGTTCTACAGCGTTCTCTGCACTCTTCCGCCCGTGAAGGGAGCTCTGGAACGTCCCCACTGTTATGAAGCCTCCAGTGTCTTCTAGTAGATGGAGCGAAGAGGATTTTGGTACTTACCGATAAATCCCTGTCTCCAATTCCATAATGCGCTGTTTCCTTCCTGCCATGATTGTTGTCATATGTTTAGAACTGTTTTTTGGTTTTCTTTTAATTCGTTTTCTAAACCTTCTTCACGTTATGTATTGTTATGTGTACTTGCTTCACCACCTCCTCTTCCATTTGTTTTGCAGCTCTCCTCTGGCACAGTTTCCGAAGACTGGGCTTGTAGGGGGGTATAGAGGGGGAGGAGCTAGTCACACTTTCTAAATTTTAATGCCATTTCCCAATTAGCACACATCTCTACCCCACTGTCATGAAGCCTCCAGTGTCCCCTATGGAATCGGAGAAAGGCAAGTACCAAAATTCTGTTTCTCTTTCATCCACTAGGGGACACTGGAGGTGCTTACGCTCGGGTATAGCGGCGTGGATAGCTGGAGCCGGCACTTTAAAATTTAGAAGTATGAAGCTCCTCCCCCTCTATGCATCTGACAGCTCCTTAATGCCGCACACAGCACACACACCACAGCTGCGTTCATGTGAGTGCTGTTCAGAGGAGCCGCCAGGAGAGGGAGCGCAGTGAGTATAGATCACATGCACATCCCCCGTCTACTGTCCCGCGGCCAGTGCTGGCTTCAGAGAGCGCGATTAATTACACTATCTCCCCTCTCCCCGCTGATGAGCGCAGCTAGCGGCTCCTACTCAGTGGGGCTTGCACAGGGGTGAGATGATCCGGCAGCGGGGGCAGCCATTTTCCGGCCCTTAGGGCATAAAGAAAGGGGGCGGAGCCTAACAGTGCGGGCTTCCTGTCTCAATAGAGCGGGCTCTCTGTCTAGATAACGCGGCAGAGGCTGTGTGCACAGCATGGCTGCCGTGTTTAATCTGTTTAAAGACTGCATCTCTCCACTACAGGTCGTATGGAGTATATATAGAGGGCTGATTCTCCTGACTACATCCCTGGCAAGAGGTTGTGAGTAACACTGGGGTGTTTGGCAGGGAATCTAATCTGTGGGAAAGAGTGGGGAGTGCCTCTTCCTCTGTTTCCCAAACCAGCCTTCTGTTTTAGTTCTAATTTCACTTCTGTTCCTCTGTGTCTGGGTGACTGTGTGTATCCATTGTCAAACAGAACAAAAGCGGCTCAAAAGATGTTTGTCTGTTCTAAGTGTAACAACAAACTATCCAAGCCGCATGCTGCTGGGTCCACGTTATTTGATGCTTGTATAGCACTAGATCCACCTATGGCTATTACTGCCTCACCTGCTCCCCCATGGGCCGCTGACATGGTAGGAGTAATGACGGATTTAATGTCTGAGTTAGCGGAGGCACGTAAGTCTCAAGCTCCCTGGGTGTCGGGGCTAACCAAGTCTCTAGACACCCTGGTACAGGTTATGGGTACAGTGGTGCCTGCACCCTGCACCTCCTACCAAAGACCGACACAAAAGCGTACCCTGGCGACTGTTCTCCAATCAGAAGAGTCGGACGAAGAATTCCTCGCTACGGTGGAAACAGAAGAGGGGGAATTGGAGGAAGCGTTACAGGACGCTTCCCCTCAAGAATTAGAGTACACTTCTCCCGGGGTGGAATCTCTAATTTTGGCGCTCAGAAAAGTTCTGAATCTACCTGAGGATGTAATACCTGCATCCCAGGAGTGTGAATTATTTCATGAACAACCAAAGAGCTCTGCGGTTTTTCCGTTCTCACAGCAACTTCAACAGCAGCTCTCAGCGGCCTGGAAGCAACCGGATAAGCGGTTCCAAATTCCGCGCCGGTTTCCTTCTAGCTATCCTTTTCCATCATCCATGATGGAAAAGTGGGAAACACACCCTCCAGTAGATGCGTCAGTCTCCCGTCTCTCTAAGAAAACGGCACTCCCAGTACCGGGAGCTACAGTACTAAAGGATCCTTCGAATTGTAAGTTGGAGGTAACGCTAAAATCAATTTATACTGCAGCGGGTGCTCAACTTAGACCCACCCTTGTTACCGCTTGGGTTAACAAGGCAGTGGTCGGCTGGGCTGACCAGTTGATTACCGGTTTGGACTCTGGTACCTCCAGAGCAGAGTTACGTCTACTAGCAGAACACATCCGTGAGTCTGCAGTTTACCTGGGAAAAGCTTTGAAAGATATCAGTCAGATTAGTGCTCGCATATCTGCTTCTGCTATTTCGGGCCGCAGAGCCCTCTGGTTGCGCGCTTGGCAAGCGGACGCAGAATCCAAGCGTGCGGTGGAGGGTTTACCTTTCACTGGTGATATGCTGTTTGGCCCGGAACTGGACTAATGGATATCCCAGGCCACGGGGGGTAAGTCTTCCTTCCTCCCGTCAGTTGCTCCAGCTCCCAGAAGATCTTACAATGGGCCTTCGTTTCATTCCTTTCGTGCGCCACATTCCTTTCGTGGTAGAGCCAGAGGTGCTCCCACGCAACATAGAGGTGGCAGAGGTAGAGGTCGTCCACACCCTGTTGCACGTAGACCAGAGCCTAAACCAGCGGAAAAGCAGGTGGCATGACGGTCTTCCGTCCCACCTGGGACCTCCCGCAGTGGGAGCCCGCCTGCAAAACTTTCAACAGGTTTGGAACCATACCTCTACAGAACCGTGGATCCACAGACTAATTTCCCTGGGGTACCGAATAGACTTTGAGGTCCCCCCTATACCTCGGTTCTTCCCCACAAGTCTGCCAATGCCTGCAAGCAAGGCCAAGGTTTTACAGGAGGCTATCCAGTCTCTCGTAGTATCATCTGTACTAGTTCCGGTTCCGGAGCATCAGAGAGGTTTGGGGTTTTACTTGAACCTGTTTGTAGTACCAAAACCAGATGGCTCGGTCAGGCCCATCTTAAACCTCAAGTCTTTGAACCTGTATCTCAAGATTTATCGCTTCAAAATGGAGTCTCTGCAGTCAGTCATAGCAAGCTTGTAACCAGGGGAGTTGCTATTATCCATGGATATCAAGGATGCCTATCTCCATGTTCCCATTTGGAAACCTCACCAGGCTTTTCTGCGTTTCGCCATATTGAAGGATCATTATCAGTTTCGGGCATTGCCGTTCGGGTTATCCTCTGCTCCCCGCGTCTTCACCAAACTCATGTCAGTCATGATCGCTCTCCTTCGGTCATCAGGAGTGAACATAATCCCTTATTTGGACGACTTGTTACTCAAGGCTCCATCGGTATCTCTTCTATCAAATCGGGCCTTACTGACATTCAGACCCTAATCCAACAGGGTTGGATAATCAACTTCAAGAAATCAAATCTCAATCCGTCCCAGAAACTTCTGTTTCTGGGCATGATCTTGGATAAGGCCTCACAAAGGGTTTTTCTTCCAATAGACAAGGCCCGGGATATCCGGTTGTTAGTGCAGCAGGTCCTCAGAACAAGGAAGGTGTCCCTACTTCTTTGTCTGCGTCTCTTGGGGAAGATGGTAGCAGCTTTCGAGGCACTACAGTTTGGCCGGTTCCACTCCAGGGTGTTTCAGCTGGACCTGCGAGCACAGGGGTCAGGGTCTCATCTGTTCCTACATCGACAGATCCGTCTGAGCCCGGTTACCAGAGTAGCCCTTCTTTGGTGGACACAATCCAGCAATCTGTTAGCGGGAAAACGGTTCGGAATGTGGGACTGGATCATCATAACCACGGATGCCAGCCTTCGAGGATGGGGCGCAGTAGTCCTCCATTATCACTTTCAGGGTCGATGGTCCCCTCTAGTACAGAAGTGGCCCATAAATGTGTTGGAACTCAGAGCGATTTACAATGCTCTGATAGAGGCGACAGAGTTTCTAAAGGCTCGTCCGGTAAGAGTTCAGTCCGACAATGCAACGGCTGTCGCTTACATCAACCAACAGGGAGGGACTCTGAGTCGCATGGCTATGCGAGAGGTAACTCGAATCCTCCGGTGGGCCGAGAATCAGTCAATAATCCTGTCAGCGGTATTCATTCCGGGTGTGGACAACTGGGAAGCAGATTACCAGTCGACAGGATGTCCATCCCGGGGAATGGAAGCTTCATCCAGACATGTTCAACGCGCTGATACGTCGATGGGGATGTCCTCAGGTGGATCTCATGGCGTC
The DNA here is from genome assembly GCA_031769625.1 of Taudactylus pleione. Lineage (NCBI taxonomy): Eukaryota > Metazoa > Chordata > Amphibia > Anura > Myobatrachidae > Taudactylus > Taudactylus pleione. The sequence continues at coordinate 41,692,096 of JAUIMM010000092.1, forward strand.
ACGATTGAATCGTCCGCTTTCAGTGTACGTGTCAAGAACTCGAGATCGGCAGGCAGAAGCAGTAGACACTCTGACGAGTCCGTGCACCTACGACTTCGTTTACCTTTTCCCTCCGATTCCCCTTCTTCCTCGTCTTCTAAAAAGAATAAAACAGGAGTCAACCTTGGTAATTCTCGTGGCCCCGAACTGGCCTCGGAGAAGTTGGTTCTCTGACCTTCGGTCCCTATTATCAGATGATCCGTGGCCCCTTCCTCTGCGCCCGGATCTTCTACAGCATGGTCCTTTCATACACCCCAACTTAGTGCAGCTACGTTTAACGGGGTGGCTCTTGAAACCGATATCCTAAGACGTAGAGGTATCCCAGACGCGGTTATTCCCACCATGCTACGCGCCAGGAAGCCAGTTTCGGCTGCGCATTATCATCGCATCTGGCGTGCTTATATCTCATGGTGTTCCAGTCGGGATCTTCTTCAGATGGGTCTGTATTCTGGCCTTCGTCTGGGAACCTTAAAGGTGCAGGTTTCTGCCCTTTCCATTTTTCTTTCAAAGGAAATTGGCCCTCATTCCTGAGGTGCAGACGTTTCTTCAAGGGGTCTTGCGCGTGCAACCTCCTTTTGTACATCCAATTGATCCATGGGATCTTAATCTAGCTCTTCTGTTCCTTCAGTCGCCCATGTTTGAACCTTTGGAGGAGGTTGATCTTAAGTACCTATCTTGGAAGACTGTAATCCTCCTGGCTCTCTCTTCGGCTCGAAGGTTTTCCGAATTGGGGGCTCTTTCCTATAAACCTCCTTACCTAGTGTTTCATGCGGACGATAGCCGCCTTCCTTCCTGAGGTCGTGTCAGCTTTCCATATAAATCAGCCGGTAGAGGAGCATCTACGTCACAATTGTGTCGTGCGGCCACTTGGTCTTCAGTTCACACGTTTGTCAAGTTTTACAAATTTGATACGTTTGCCTCTTTGGCGTCCCGTTTTGGCCGCCTTGTTCTGCAGGCGCCACAGAGCACTCCCGCCCGTGGGGATAACTTTGGGACGTCCCCAGCATAAGCACCTCCAGTGTCCCCTAGTGGATGAAAGAGAAAATGGGATTTCTCTGATTCCACAGGGGACACTGGACGCCCACCTCTGCGCTCTTAGCCTGCCTGTTCGGTTTTGTTCTGCATGTTGTATGATTCCGTAATTGTGTGTTCTTCTCTCCTTTTCACTCCGCTTGTTCTCCACCTCCCCTTTGTCTTCATTTTCTAAACTGAGGGCTGGTGGGGCATAGAGGGGGAGGAGCTTCACACTTCTAAATTTTAAAGTGCCGGCTCCAGCTATCCACGCCTCTAAACTCCAGCGTAAGCACCTCCAGTGTCCCCTGTGGAATCAGAAAAGGATTTACCGGTAGGTACCAAAATCCCATTTTTTGTTATTCTTGTGGCTATGGCTGGAAGATGAAAGAATAACAAACAGCCCTATGCTGCTCCTCCTACTCTGGTGTCTTGTAAGTCCAGCTCTGCGGGCTTTGCCACAGAGGACCTCATTCAAGATGGTCTCTGTATTAATTGTTATACAGCCCCAGGCCCATCAGCCCTGGTGTTTCTCCCTAAGGACCCACCCTGGGCTGCCTTTTCACAAATGCTGGCATAACTTATGGCCCAAGTAGCAGTCCCCGTGGTAGCTCCCCCTATGGGACGACCACAGCAGTTACCCCTGAGGCAAATACTTTGCCTCCTCCATGGGTAGATGTACTGTTTACCTCAGTACACAGTTTGGCTAATACCTTTTACGGTTTTTCAGCAAATGCTGCAAAAAGAAAAGCCTTTACCTACTAAACGTACTATCTTCCCAATCCACACAGTTATCTGATTCCCAGGGTGGGAGGCAGACTTCTTCAATTCGCTCAGGTTTGGCATCAAACCACGTCGGATGCCTGAGTGAGGGATGTGGTCTCCCATGGATACGCCCTCTCATTCCTGAGGCAACCCTCCATTGTACCCAACCAAGGCCTTGCTGCTCCAAAAAGCAGTCTTTACTGAATCCAGGAGTCATAATTTGGGTCCCCTCCTCACAACTGGCCAAGGGCTATTATTCTACCCTTTTCTTAGTTCAGAAGCCCAATGGGTCTCATCTGCCTATCCTCAAAACTCTGAACAAGTTTATCAGAGTGCCCAAGTTTCGTATGGAAACCCTCCATTCTGTGATCCTAGCTATGGAACCTGGAGCTTTTATGGTATCCATAGACATTCCGGAGTCTTACCTACATGTACCAATAGCGCTTTCTCATCAACAATATTTCTGGTTTGCTACACTGCAGCAACATTGCCCATTTCGGGCTCTCACATTTGGCTTATCAACAGCCCCTCGGGTCTTTACCAAGATTATGGCAGTTTTGGTGGCCTCTCTTCGTCAAGGGATCAGACTGCTCCCATACTTAGACAATCTCTTGCTGTTGGCCAGCTCCCCAGAGACTCTTCACAGCCATCTACATGTAACCATTGCCTTTCTTCAAATGCACGGTTGGCTGATCAACTGGAAAAAAAATTCTCCAACACCATCCCAAAGGATGGTACATTTTGGAGCCCTCCTGGACTCTCAAGTTCAGAGAATCTTCCTAAAGCTGCCCATCCACTTAACGATGCGGGAGACGACGGCACCGTCTTCTCCAACGGGGTGAACTGCGTACACTGAACGTTCAGTGTATGCCAATCAATCATCACCGAACATGGCAACCTGACGGCGGTGATTGATGTTAAAAACAACCAGCAGGCATCGCTGGTTGTTAACCTTTTGCGGGCGATTACCGAGCGATGGTGCGATAACGACCATCGTTATCGCTCCATCGCTAGGTTTAATCGCCTAGGGATGGGCAGCATAACAGCAGACAAGATTTCAGTACTCCAGCTCAGACTACGCAGACCTCTCCACAAGCGCCGAGTGTCAATTCATTCTGCAATGCAAGCCATAGACAATGGTGTCCACCTTCAACATGGGGGAGTTCGCCCAATTTCACTCCAGGCACCTACAACACCTGATCTTCTCCAGGTGGAACAGGCTATCGCATCTGCTCAAATTCCAGATGATGAGCCTCCCCCCAGAGGTTCGCCTGTCCTTAACCTGGTGGCTACAGACTTCCCATTTGAGCAAGTGTCTACCCTTTTGGATCCTGGACTGGGCTCTCCTCACCATGGATGCAAGCAATTTACAAAAAAAAGAGTAATTACTCAGTAGGCAGCATTCTTTCTTCACATCAATTCCTTCCTCTCAAATGTTTTCATATAAACATGTATAAAGAATAAAAAGATGGAAACCTAGTATAGCAGTTTTGTTTATTTGTTTTTTTTCCCCCACAATCTGAAACGTCATAATGATAATCAGTGATATATGTAAAAAAGGATAAAATACCTATCGTAAATTACCACTTATTCATGAATGTACCAAAAATGGTTGTTCTTAGGTGTTAAAGGGGATACTCAGGTGGGTATCCAGTTAATGGCTGTCAAACATAAGGTCTGATTAGCGTTGTATGGTAAGCGGTAGCAGCTGCAACGGTTGTCACAGCGGCTTCTGCTAAATGATGCTAATGCTGCAGGAGCCGTCTTGTGTAAATAAACTCCTCCTGCCAGCTTCTGTGATCTGCTGCTGCGTCCGAGGATGGCTGATGTCGCCCCCGAACGGCTGCTGCCTCTCAATTAGGTTGCAGCAGCTGAGCACTGCGAGCGTCTTCGCAGAAGAGATCTGCACATGTGCAGTACAGATCCTGCGCAGATCTTCAAATACCAGGTTTGTGAGCCACTATATTAATCAGGCCCCTAGTACTTTAAAGTCTATTTAAAAGGCAGCAGAACTGCAGGTTTAAAACCAAATTACATCATATCCATTACAGTACAGGTGTCTGATAACCCCTTTTAACCAGCATACGGATGAAGATGAATTGTACCCAGAGACCTTCCTCTAACATCTCTCATTCTACATTTGCATTTTCTATTTCAATAGTGCCTTACTATTGAAGCCTACATTATAAATACAATTTAAGTTGGAGGACCACAGGTCAGATTCTAAGACCACTACTTCAATCTTGTATCTATTTTGTGCAGTATAGAGACCAATGATTTTTCCATGTGGGAATTCAAATGCTCCCTAACAGATGATTAACACTTTTGTCAAGCTGTAATGCGCTAAAAAAAAAAATATTGTATGTATGGCATTTCATATCTAAATATATTCAATTTCGGAACCAAATGAAAAGCCAAAAAAAAAGCAAAACTTGCAATTCCCGCATTGCTGTGTACCATACGATGGTGCGACTTGGCGACAAATGTAACGATACATTGTGCGCGCCGTACTCATTGTATGGTGCGCTATGTATTATTGCATGCTGCATGTAACTGCAGTGTGTCATTAATTGCATCCTCCCATCTGACGTGCAGAACAGCAGATGGGCACGATGTGATGAACGACTGACTGTAATGACCGATCGGGCGTGCACACTATATGATGTGTATAATCTATATTGTTCTGGATTACACTGGAACAATATTTTGTGGCTTTAATGTAAATATTGTACTTGCGCTAATAGGCATGCTTCAGGTAACGTAATATGGACATACAGCTATAGCTTGTGCCCCTTCTGTTAGCTGGACTAGTTTTTAATCCATTTCCACATCATCTGATCTGGGTGACACTGATACCTGACATTGGATTAAGTGGGTTGGACCACAGGAGTAGGCACTATAAGACTAATCTGGCTCCACCCACTTACATAACCCCTCCTGCTTCCCGGAAGCCTCAGTTGTTTTCTAGTACCTGTGGAGTGAGGTACTATGTTTCTCTTCTCTTTTATTTTTATTTTTTTTATTTTTTTATGTCACCAGCCTCCGCTCCTGTTTACAGGACTCAGTCAGTCGGAGCAGTTCCAGTTAGTCAGGGTTATAGGAATCCTGGGTGAAACAGGTGTTTAAATTTGTTACTGCTGCTGTGGTTTTGTTAAGAAAAAAAAAAAAATCCTGTGCTTGGTCAATGTCAACAGATTTTTTTATTTTATTTTTGTCTTGCTTTTTAAGAAAAAAAAAAACAAAAAACCTTTTTGTGCACTTTGTCACTAGTAACTTAGGGAAGGATTTGTGTATATATGGGTTTTTCAATTGCCTTTTTGCTTATACTTATCTAGTGGCTTGGCTGGAAAGGGGAGAGAGCCTCAAAGTCTAAACAGGGCTCTCCCTCTGTATTTTATTCATGTGTCGCGCAGAACCAGGGTCTCTTTGCGCACTCAGTCTAGCATACATGGCAAGGTGTCTGGGGGTGCGTCAGAATTCTGTTGTCCCAGAGTGGGCTAAATCTATGGCAGAGACTACTGCAGACTTGGCCAGAAGGTTGGATCTCCAGTCTGAAATGAATGATTACCCTCTTCCAGGGGGTCCATAGGTGTCCTCTGAACTGGAACCTTTATGGGTTTGCAATATTAAAAGGTGCCTTTTTAAGGGGTGTTTGCTTCTATGGATAAGGTTGCAAGGAACATCTAGGAAGCGTCTGGATCCCAGCAGGCTGTTTTCTCTGCAGAGTCTGTTTCTTATCAAGAAGATGGTGAGCCTCTAGATCCCGATTGGGAAGATCAGACTAGTTGGGAGGAGGATTCCCTGTCTAGTCTGGGGGCTTCAGGATTTGATTTCTGCAGTCAAGCAGACCTTAAACATTCAGGAGTCGGAGACAGGTAGCTTGTTCTCTATTTAAATGTAAAAAGAAACAGGTTATTATATTTCTGCCATTTTCTCATTTTCAGGATGCACTAACAGAAGCCTGGCAGACACTCTTTCAGGTTCCAAGAATTTTTAAGTCTGTTTATCCATTCTTAGATGAGGACACTATGTGATGGGAGGTGTCTTCCCATGTAAATGCACCTATCGTCAGGCTTTCAAAAGGTACAGTTCTTCTTACTATGTAGGCAGTGTCCTTAAACGATCAGTCTGAAAGAAAAAGAATTGCTTAAAGCAATGTATTCTTTCATTGGAGCTTCTTTACGTCCGACATTGGCAATTGCCTGGGTAAACAAAGCTCTAGAATCTTGGACTGAGTAGTTGACTTCAGGCATGCAGTCTGATTGTGTTTCTGCCGAACTTTTACCATTATCAGACAAAATCCGTGAGGCCTCAGTATATATAGGTGACGCACCTTTTGGATGTAGCCTTATTGTTGTCAAACATTTCAGCTCTGGAAGTATCAGCCAGACATTCGCTGTGGATCCGGAATTCAAGTGCACCCTGGAATCTGTCCCATTTGAGGGGACACTGTTTGGTCTAGAAGTCACTAAAATGATCTCTCAGGTAACGGGGAAAAAGCCCGTATTTGCTGGTCTTGCCTCGAAGATCTAAGTCTGCTCAGGTCTGTGCTTTTCGCTTGATGGGGAGTGGTAGATTTACTACATACAGAGTTTGTTTTTCTTCTAGTCGTTCCTTTCAAGGCAGGGGAATTACTGTCCCTCAACATCCTGGCAGAAAGCCTGCCGATAAGCCATTTGAAGATTTGGGGGCTCCCTGCATGTAGCAGCCTGCTTGCTTTTAGTTTTGGGTTATCTGGGCCCTGTCCAGACCACATAGTTGGTTACCGAGCATACTGGACAGGGGGTTACATGCTGGATCTGGCGGGTTCCTGTCCAAGTCGTTTCTTAGCCTCTTGATTAACTTGGTCTTGAGGTAGAGGAGAAGCAATCAGGACTGCAGTGCTTTCTCTGTTAATCAGATGTTATTCCCGTTCCTGTAGAGCAAATAGGTGAGGGTTTCTACTCTCATCTTTTTCTAATAAGAAAACCAAATGGTTAGTTCCGGCCTATTCTGATTTTAAAATGGCTGAGTCTTCATTTAGAGTTGGCACACTGATGGGGTCTCTGCATTCTGTTGACAGTTCATTGTTAGAAGGGGAATTTGTGGCATTCCTGGATGTCAGATGCTTATCCTTTTGTTCCAGTTTGGCAGGGTCACCAGAGGTTACTACAGTTCACAGTGGGAGTCCATCACTTCCAGTTCTGAATTCCTCCATTTGGTTTATCCACGGCTCTTAGAGTACTAAGATAATGGCTCACATTTGGCCGACGCTCCATGGTGTCTTCCCCTCAGAAGATCTACTTTGTCAAGGGACTTGTCTTCACCCCATTTTGTTTCAACTAACTTTGACTGCGTGGCTTTTGAAAAAAAAGATCTTGAGAGCATGTTTTTTTTTTAAATGGTTTCTATTATGCATCAGGCCAGTAAGCCTGTTATGTCCAAAAATTACCAGAGTCTGGCTCCTGTATATGTACATCTCTGGTGTGAACGTTGTCATCTTTCGCTAAGATTTTCCGCCTTTCACCTTTTTTTTTTTTTTTTAAAAAGACCAGGTCTCCGCCTGTCTTCTTTAAAGGGGGCAGGTTGGTCCTGTGCTCTCTTCAGAAACCACCTTTTTGAATCTTTGGAAACAGAGTTGCGCTACCATACCTTGAAGGTAGTCTTCCGTCTAACTATCACTACGTTTAGAAGGGTGTAAGTGTAGGAGCTGGCATGCTGTTCTATTCGCCAGGGTCAACGAGAGGGGGGGAGCCAGGTATTATCTGGGCTTGTTGGAGGGGCCCAGGTCCCATGCCGTCCCCTCCCTCTTACCTTTCAGCAGTGAAAGACCAGGGAGAATGCTGCTTCTTCTCTGCGGGAAAGCTATCACACTGGTCACTTGTCCCCGCCCCTCTGGATTTGAGCTGGGCTGAGGGGCTCGCAACGCTCCCCCTCCCCAGCGCGCAGTGCTGCAAATAGAGTTTAAAACAAGTTTTGTCAGGGTGTGGCCACACCTCCCGTGATTAGGCCACGCCCCGATAGTAATGGTGCCCGGGCCAGCTCTCTACGTTCACCTCCCTTAATTATTTTTCATGCAGATAGGGTGCCTAAGGTAGTGTCCAAGTTTCACATGAATCAAGACATTATTCTTCCTACTTTTTTTTTTCTGTTTCCTCGCTCCATTGCTTAGATGTGGTGAGGACATGAAGGATTTACATTCATTCTCTGTCTTCCGCCGTACTGATTTTTGTCTTTTTTTTTTTTTTAAGTGCTGGTGGATGCTCTGAAGCGTGCTAGGCCGGCCTCCAAGCGTTCTATTACCAGATAGGTGACTGCAGCTATTCGTCAGGCATATCTGTCCTCTGATGTGCCAGTTCCTACTTCAAGGCACATTCAACCATGGTGGTTGGGACATCTTGGGTGGTTCGCTATGGTGTGTCAGTAGAAGTTGTGCAAGGCAGCAACCTGGTTTTCTGTGTATACCTTCACCAGGTTTTATCGTTTTCATACTTTTGGTTATTCCGAGGTTGGTTTTGGTTGTCGTATATTGCATGCAGCCTTGCCAGTGGAGGTCCCAACCTGTGTGGCTTGCTTTGGGAAATCTGTGTCCCCCAGATGGCTGACGAGGAAAGAATTTTACGGCAAGTATATAAAAAAAAATCCAATTTTCTATGAGTTTTTTTTTTTTTTTTTTGCCATCTCCACTTAATTAAAATTGTTAGGCGTATATTAATACTCTGTGCACCATATCCTGAATAAATTAATGGGGAAAAACATGAAAGCACCTGTTAATGTCTAATGCTTTTTGCAAATTTCTTATGGTTTCTATTTCTTTAGTTTAATGTGGTAATATCCTTTTTTTAATTTGTTTTTTGTTCTCAGGTCCCTGGATGGTCAGGCATCTTATTTGGAGAATGAGAAGTCACAGCTGCCAAAAACCAACTCAGATCTGTTATCTCATTCTGGTATAGATGAAAATGGCAAATTTGCACTTAGCTTTAAAGATGATTTGTAAGTTTTTTTTTTTTCTTCTTTCTTTTTTGTGCACCTTGTTCATATATGGCCAACAACCATGTTTGTAAAAGTACTGCAGTAGTAAGAGGAAGCATAAAAATTAAGTTTTCATTCCATGTTCTGCCGTGTAGGAAAGATTATTACCTTACAGATTTCTCTCTAGGTTGGTTGACAGCACAGTACTTCTGTGCTCCGTTCACTTAACTTCTGTTCTGGAATATAGCAATGACACAACAAAATTATTTAAATTAAGGTTTGTATTTGAGTAAAACTTTATATTTGAAATACTGATCTTTCCCTTAACTCAGTATAATTGTCATGAAGGATGTAGATAATTTACGAGATAGACAGTCAGGACTAAATGAAGATAAAGTGTGTGTGTGTGTGTGTGTGTGTGTTATGGAGTTAGTTTGTCCTTCATCCACTAGGGGACACTGGAGTCTCAGAACAGTGCGGTATAGAAGTGTGTTAACCGGGAGCTGGCACTTTAATTTGTATGGTAGCTAGCTCCTCCCCCTCTATACCACTGAACAGGTCAGTCTAAATTTTGTGCTCAGTGAGCTGGTACTCTCCTTCAGGGCTCTCTAAGAAATAAAGAAGATCCTCTACACGCCCGCCGCCGGCTGAGGATCAGACAGGCAGCTCACTGCCCCTGCCTGTCTGCTACGATGGAGCTGCCGGGGAGAACCCACCGCAGCTGCTTGCGGCTTACGCTGGGGTTTTCTGCTTCAGAGAACACAGTCTCTAGGCAGACCAAGAGGCGCTGCGTGCAGCACATGTCGCGGTCTCCCACCAGCAACGCCCGCCGCCAGCAGCAATAGGCAGGCTAAGGTTTGTTTTGTTCTGGCTCCTTGAGTAGCAGGGGAGCCAGGACAGTAGGCTGGCATGATAACAAGCGGCCCGCCCAGCGCTGATAATGGACGCCAATGTTCAATTCTGCTCCTGCCTCCCAGCAGCCCCAGTGCTCCCAGAAAAAGGCTGGTGTCCATTTTATAGTAAAAGAGCTGATACTGAACGCGGAGACTCCTGCCTACCGGGTCTGTGAGTGCACAGTGGAGTCAGGCTAGGGAAGCTGTTTTACTTTTATGTACAGCTAATATATTACACTGTGTTATTGTGTGTAACAGCGCTGGTCATTGTATCAGCGCTAGTGAGGTAAAAGCATATCCCGCTCTATGCCCTTATCTCTCTTTTTCTATACTGACTGTGTGTATGTGTCTCACTGTCCTTTCACTGTGTGTGTGTGTGTGTGTGTGTGTGTGTGTGTGGGGGGGGGGGCAATGGATTACTAGCAATGTCTTGTAATGGGTCAAAAGCTGCACAGAAGTCTCTCCTGCAAAAAGTGTGCAGAGAAATTTACACAAGATCAGTCAAATACTTCCCTACTGTGTGTTTCAGAGTCGCAGGCTTCTGTCTCACCACTGCAGTCTCCCTGGACTGATCAGTTTGCATCAGTCATGTCTCATCTGCCTGCAGAGGTGGCCAGAATTCAGACCTCTGCCATCTCAGCACCAGACTGGGCTCGTTCATTAGCCAGATCTGTAGAGACTCACAAAGGTTATGTCGGGCCAGGTACCTCTTGCAGCCTCGTCATCGAAGGTCCCTACGAAGAGACTGATTCCTAATCCCCTTACGTGGGATGAATCTGAGGAAGAGGAGAAACAGGAGACAGAGGAAGGTGAGGTCCAGGAGCCAGAGGAACAGACTCCACAGGAGTCGGACCCAGTATCTCAGGGCGTAGAGGCGCTGGTTGCGGCAGTACGCCAGGTATTACATGTTGAAGACATAGATCCAGTGGCTGCTAGACAGTCTATCTTTAATAAAAGACAGACAGGCCGCCACTTTGCCAACGTCTGAGGAACTGTATGAGATCCTAACCTCTGTGTGGAAACGTCCAGATTAGTTTACTTGATATTTGAAGCTTTTTATCTTATCTTATTACCCATTTCCTGCAGAAAATTGTGAAACTCCTCTGGCAGTGGACACTTCAGTATCCCGTCTGTTTAAGAAGACAGTACTGCCTGTTCCAGGAGCAGTCTCCCTAAAAGAATCTTCCGAAAGATTTGGAAGTTTGAAAACACCTTAAAATCTGTATATACAGTGGCAGGTGTGTCTCTTCGTCCCGCGCTAGTCAGCTGCTGGGTCAACAAGGCTGTAGGAGCATGGGCTACACAGCTTTCAAAGGCCTTTAAAACAGGGGTCCAAGCAGACGAGCTGATCAGTTGGCAGATCAGATTGCAGAATCAGCCACTTTCCTAGGGGAAGCTGCAAAGGACATATGTAACCTTTCTGCTAGATCTTCGTCCTTGGCTATCTCAGTCAGAAGAGCTCTTTGACTACGACAGTGGCAGGCTGATGCCGAGTCTAAGAGAGCAGTGGAGGCTCTTCCTTACACAGGAGATGTCCTGTTTGGTTCCGAATTAGATAAGTGGATTTCACAGGCCACAGGTGCTAAGTCCACTTATCTTCCATCAGCTGCTCTGCCTCCTAGAAAACCAGTTGCAGGACCGTCCTTTCGTGTTCCGGTGAGATTTAGGGGCCATTCCAGAGGAGCTCCTGCTAACTCCTGTGGTTCCAGAGGGCGAGGAAGTGTCACTGCATCCTCGTCCCAACAGGACAAACCTGCAGTTAAACCCTCTGCATGATGCACTACCTTCTCGCTTGGGGGATCCCAAGGTGGGAGCTCGACTGCAGAACTTCAAAGAAGTATGGATCCAGTCTTGCCAGGATGCCTGGGTTCGGGTCATCATTACTCGGGTTGGATTTCAAAATTCAACCTCCTCCTCGCTTTTACACAACCCGGTTACCACTGTCAGCAGAAAAACGGGTTGTGATTCAGGGGGCAATAGACAGGCTTCTGTTGTCTCGAGTGGTAGTGAATGTTCCGAACCATCAGTGGGGTCAGGGTTTGTGGTTCCCAAACCGGACGGGTCGGTGAGACCCATTCTGAACCTGAGGGATCTCAATCCTTATCTGCATGCTTTCAAGTTTGAAATGGAGTCCCTACAGTCGGTCATTGCTGGTCTCGAGAAGGAAGAGTTTCTCGTGTCCTTGGACATAAAGGATGCCTACCTTCACATTCCTGTCTGGCCTCCTCATCAGGCATTCCTTCGGTTTGCATTGAAAGACTCTCATTTTCAATTTCAGGCCTTACCTTTCGGTCTTTCCTCAGCACCAAGAATTTTCACGAAAGTCATGGCCGTGATGATGGCCCTGCTTGGGATGTAGGGTGTTGCTATCGTTCCGTATTTGGACGATCTTCTTATTAAAGCACCGTCTGTAACTAAATTGTTACAAGACATACAGGTAACTCAGTCTTCTTTTACAACACGGTTGGATCCTCAATTTCCAAAAGTCATGTCTACAACCTACACAGTGCCTGCTGTTCTTGGGGATGATTTTGGACACTGTGGAACAGAAGGTGTTCCTTCCTCAGGACAAGGTCTCCTCCATTCAGCACATGGTGCGGATGATACTGAGTCATCAAAGAGTATCAGTACATCTGTGTATTCGCTTACTAGGGAAAATGGTGGCGACTTTCAAGTCCATCCAGTACGGGAGATTTCACGCCCGTCCATTTCAATTGGATCTACTTTCCCAGTGGTCGGGGTCTCCTCTCTTTCTTCACAAGTGAGTGCTATTGTCCCCCTTGACTCAAACATCTCTCCTTTTGGTGGCTGAATTTCTCTCACCTGTTAGCAGGAAAGCATTTTGCAGTGTAGGAATGGATTCTCATCACCATGGATGCAAGTTTGAGAGGATGAGGGGCAGTGACTCTGTGTAGACCCTTCCAGGGCAGCTGTGCTCAGTGGGAGGTAGTACTACCCATAAATGTTCTAGAATTAAGGGCAGTGTTCTATGCTCTTCAGCTTGCACATACTCTGTTGCAGGGTCGAGCAATCAGAGTGCAGTCGGACAATGCCACGGCTGTGGCATATATACACAGACAGGGCGGCACCAAGAGTCAGGCCGCCATGAGGGAGGTAAGCCGCATTCTGCTTTGGGCATAGGAATTTGCAGCGGCGATCTCAGCAATTTTCATCCATGGGGTAGAAAACTGGGAGGCCGACTAACTCAGTCGACATGACATTCATCCGGGGAATGGGCACTCAATCCACAGGTGTTTTAACACCTGAGTCAGCATTGGGGTCAACCTCAAGCGGATCTCACGGCGTTGAGGTTGAACCATCAATTGCCGCTGTACGGCTCACGAACAAGGGATCCACAGGCAGTGGATGCACTGACGGCGCCTTGGCAGTTTCAGTACGTGTATCTGTTCCCTCCAATTTAGCTTTTTCCTCGGCTGCTTCAAAGAATCAAAAGAGAAAGGGTCAAGGTGTTACTGGTGGCACCAGATTGGCCCAGACGAGCGTGGTACTCAAGCCTACAGCATTTGTTGATAGACGATCCGTGGCCTCTACCTCTGCAAGACTACCTACTTCTACAGGGTCCGTTTATCTATCAGGACTTAAAGTGGCTTCCTTTGACGGCGTGGCTGTTGAAAGGGCTATCCTAAGAAAGAAGGGTATTCCTTCCAGTGTGATTCCTACCATGATTAGGGCTCGGAAGGAAGTCACATCAAAACCTTATCGTATCTGGGAGACAAACGTATCTTGGTGTGAACACCGCAGTTCACCCCCGTCTGATTTCAAGGTATCCCGTCATTGTCTTTTTCTTTAGGCCGGTTTATCAGCAGACCTTCGTCTAGGATCTTTGAAGGTTCAGGTGTCGGCACTGTCCATTTTCTTTCAGAGAAAACTAGCATTATTGCCGGATGTCCAGGCCTATCTACAAGGAGTAATCCGACTACAACCTCCATTTGTGCCTCCTACGGCCCCATGGGACTTGGACTTGGTCCTTTCGTTTCTCCAGTCTGCTCTGTTTGATCCTCCTACAGATGGTAGAGATTAAGTTTTTAACTTGGAAGGTGGCTCTTCTTTTGGCACTCCCCTCAGCTAGGCATGTGTCGGAGCTTGGAGCTCTATCCTGTCGCCCGCCTTACCTAATTTTCCATGAGGATAGGACTGAGCTTCGTATGCAGATGTCCTTCCTTCCTAAGGTGGTGTCTGCGTTTCACATAAACAAGCCAATTGTCGTTCCAGTGTTAAAGGAAGATTCTCCGGGCTCCAAATCTTTAGATGTTAGAGCTCTTCGGATCTATGTTGAGAGGACAGCCTCTATCCGGAAGTCGGATGTGCTTTTTGTTTGTTTTGATATGGCGCGGCCAGGTTGGCCGGTTTCAAAACAAACTATTTCTCGTTGGATTCGTCTGACAATCAGACAGGCTTATCTGGCCGCTTCTAAACAGCCGCCTGTTTCTATTACGGCGCTTTCAACGCGCTCGGTAGGACATTCATGGGCGGCTGCCTGTGTTGTTTCTTTGACTATTTTTGTTAAGTTTTACCGTTTTGACACTTTTGCGGCCCCTGCTGTTTCGCACTATGGCCGTACTGTTTTGCAGGGTTCTCAGCGCTCCCCCCGCCCGGGATGGGAGCTCTGGGACGTCCCCACTGTTCTAAGACTCCAGTGTACCCTAGTGGATGAAGGAGAAATCAGGATTTTGGTTACTTACCGATAAATCCCTTTCTCAGATTCGACAGGGGACACTGGACGCCTGCCCGGCGCTATTACACCTGCTTAAGTTGTTGTTTTACAGGTTCTTCAGACAGTTGGTAATTTGTGTTATTTCATAAAATCTTTCTTGTTTGTTCACGTCTATGTAGTTTTCTTCTCCCTTCTTATTTTTCAGCTCTCCTCGGGCACAGATTTTTTAGACTGACCTGTTTTGGGGTATAGAGGGGGAAGAGCTAGCTACCATACAAATTATAGTGCCAGCTCCCAGTTAACCCACTTCTATACCCCCACTGTTCTGAGACTCCAGTGTCCCCTGTGGAATCGGAGAAAGGGATTTATTGGTAAGTAACCAAAATCCTGATTGCTCCATCATCCACTAGGGGGCACTGGAGCTCAAGGCACTGGGGTATAGACAGTGGTAGAGTGAAGCCTTCGCACTTAAAATTCATTTAGAAGAGTGTTTGACTCCTCCCCCCCACCCTATACCCTATCCGCCTTTTGTTTTAGAAATGTGCCCGAGGGAGCCTGTGGTACTTGAGGCTGTCTACAGCCTTTTTGTTTATATTATTATTATTATTATTATTATTATTATTATTATTATGGCACTGCTAATTTGTTTTTATCTCAAGCCGAACCAGCCTGGGCTCGGGGATTAGCCTGTTTGGTTGAAGGGTTAGTACAGCTAATGGGCTCTTCTAGAACTACAGAGAGCACTGCCTTCAGTTGGAGAATGATTCAGATGTGGATCACTCTTCCCAGGAGGAGGGTGAATTATTTGAGGATTCGGGGTGTCCCCATCTCCCCACCGATCCCTGGCCTCTGCTGACTAGCGGTCAGGTGTAATGCTTTTGCCAGCCAGGGGACCTGGTGAAAGGGTCCCCCTGGCTGTGGCATTGCACCCCGCTAGAAGAGATTGGTGCTGGTTATGGAAAATACATGGGACCCCCTACTTATATTGTCCGCTGTATTTCTAAAACCAGGACCGGCTCACTGAGCCCAGTGCTGGTTGTGCTAAATACAGGAGATCCCTACATATTTTGTCGCCTGCATTTACAGAACCAGGACTTGCTCTGAAAAATCCGGGGCTGGTTGTGCTTTCAGTGAGGGATCCCATGTCAATTTTTTTTTTATTTTTTTTTAACACTTTACAAGCTTTTACACAAACTAATGCACGGAGGGGAATCCTTAACGAGGTTGACAGATCTTCCTGCATGTACAAAAGATCTGAAGATGCGACCGACGACCCGCGGGAACATGCATCAGGATCATAATAGAGTGTACACCCTGGATGAAATTAACAATTTGTCGTTCAGATGCTTTGGAATCGGCCAAATTGCTCAAGATATCATCTAGTGTGTAGGGGCCTTAAGGCTGTTAAAATCAATGGCATACAGTTTTATTCTTACGGTGTATTCTTACAAGTTACTGCCATTCAGATGACGTTCCTGGCCAGGTAATGCATTCTAAGAACTAGGTATAAACTACTGCATAGTACTTATCTGTCTGATTGCAGACATTCAATAATTTGATAGGCTAGATGCCTCTCAGTTGCTAAAAAATTCCTTATTCTGCAGCCAAATCTGGTCTGTGCAACGTTCTTACTTAAATATCTTGCCCAGAGAAGTTTTAAAAGTTCCAGCTGGTGTATATAAGCCTTTCACCATCTCAATGGCTTCATCCTCTGGTTTGCTATCAGGGACTCTCATTTTCAGTTTGGGGACCTGCCCTTCAGACTGTCATCTGCGCTAAGGGTTTTTACCAAGGTAATGGCAATAATGATTCCTCATCTTAGCTGCCTGAGTGTGAACATTGGGCCGGATTTCATTACGGATTGCGATTACGCACGCAGAACCACTGCGAAAATATGCTAATGTTTACAATCGCAATGACGTCTCAGCCTAACATGACGCCCACTTCCCCTTACTCACATCTGTAATATCTTGCAAGTCTGCGAAACAATCAGTAACATTGAGTACCATTGGAGCCTCACGCACAATTGCAACAGGTCTGACCTTACTCCATCGCAGTGGCTAATTTATGCACGCCCCTGTAACTGCATTCACATGCACTGACATGCCTGCGTTTCGCTGACCACTGCCCCCAAACGGCCACTTCCTGTCAATCACTCTGCGATGAGTCTGTGTGGTTACTGCGATCATAGTGTGATCGCAGTGGAGCCTTCGCGCACTGCGATGCATGTGCAGTACACAACAATCTGCCATCTGCCTGTGTAATCGCAATTGCGATCCATAATAAATCGGGCCCATTGTCCCTTACCTGGATGACCACCTTATCAAGTCTTTGTCCAACATGGTTGGATCGTTCACTTCCAGAAGTCCAACCTGGTGCCATCCCAACGCATTCAATTCCTGAGGCTGAGTCTAGATACATTCCTACAGCAAGTGTGGACAAGGCACAGTCGATCCTGGAATTGGTCCTAACGGTCCTCAGGCAATGGAAGGTGTCAGTTTAACTTTGTATTCGCCTCCTGGGGAAGATGGTGGCCTCCAGTTCAGCAAGTTTTACTCCAGTCCGTTCCAATTGCAACTTCTGTCTAAGTGGTCGGGTCCAACCTTCAGATGCACTTTCTGGTGCATCGGCCTCCTCAGACCTGCATTTCTCTGCACTGGTGGCTTCAGACTGACCATCTTTTGATGGTTCGTCGCTTCAGCATCTGGAACTGGATTTTCCTGACTACAGGTGGCAGTCTCCACAGTTGGGGGCAGTGGTATTTTACTGGTCGTGCAATGCGGCGCTCCTACCAATCAACATTCTGGAGCTCAGGACATTTTACCCTGCACTGCTGGCTGCATCTTCCCTTCTGACGGGACTGCCCATTCTGGTGCAGTTGGACCACAGCGCGGCCAGGGGGATGTGGAGTCGAATGGTCATGCGCAAAGCCAGTCACATCTTACAGTGGGCAGAGAGGCAAATCGAGGCAATCTCCATCGTATTCATCACAGGTGTGGAAAATTGGGAGGCGGATTATCTTAGTCACCAGGATCTCCATACTGGGGAATGGGCTCTACACCCAGAGGTATTCCACCAACTGATCCATCGTTGGGGCAGTCCTCAGAAAGATCTTCTCATAGCCGCTCAGCACATTCGCCAACTGCCGAGGTACTGCTCCAGGATGTGGGATCCTGCAGCAGAGGCGGTGGACGCTCTGTCAGTTGCATGGTGGCACCATCCAGTGTACCTGATTCCACCCTTTCCTGCCACGGCTGCTCAAACTCATCAAGCGCAAGTCCACCACAATTATCCTGGTGGTTCCAGTTTGGCCAAGTCGGGCATGGTACTCTGACCTTCTGCTTACCTCTAGACTTGTTCAGCAGGATCCGTTTGTGTACGCTGCCTTACAGCTGCTGAGTTTAACAGTGTGGCTGTTGAGACTGCAATCTTAAGACAAACAGGTATTGCAAAAGCAGTGGTTCTCACTATGCTTCGAGCTAGGAAGCCAGTGACTTCCGCCTACTACATCATATATGGAAGTCGTACGTGGCGTGGTCCCCGTCGGCTCCTCTTTCTTCAAGCGGGGTTGGATGCTGGGCTTCGTCTTTGATCGCTAAAGGTACAAGTGTCCGCTTTATTCATCTGCTTTCAGCTTCGTATGGCCCTGCTTCCAGAGGTTCAGACGTTCCTACAGGGAGCAACAACCTTTTGTGCAGCCTACGTCTCCTTAGGACTTCAACCTTGTTTTGACTTTTCTTCAATTGTCCGTTTTTGAGCTTCTGGAGGAGGTAGATCTCAAGTACCTATCCTGGAAGACTGCTCTTTTGTTGGCCTTTGTTTCGGCTCAGAGGGTGTCCGAGCTTGGGGCATTATCGTGCCGCTCTCCTTACCTAGTCTTGCATGATTGGGTAGAGCTTCGCACACCTCCTCCTTTACTGTCGAAGGTGGTTTCTGCCTTCCACATCAAACAGTTCCTGTTTTTTCCAATGACTCCATGTCTTCCCGCTCCTTGACTGTAGTTCAATCTCTGAGTTTGTTCCCTGAACAGCAGCATTGCGCAAATCTGCTGCCCTTTTTGTGCTGTATGATGCTGCAAGGAGCGTGTGACCTGCGTCCAAGCTTTGGCCAAATGGATCAGTCTTGCTTACGTGGCTAGTGGTCGTCCTCTGCCTGTTTCAGTGCTCTGAGAACCATCTTGGGCTGTGCGCAGAGGTGCTTCTGCATAGTAGCTTTGCCCTGCAGTTACTTGGTCCACAGTACACACCTTTTGTTCATTTTTGTTTTTGACACATTTGTGGCCTCAGGTTCCAGTTTTGGCCGCAGATCTCTCAGCACTTTCCTACCCGGGAGGGAAGCTTTGAGACATCCCCAGTGTCTTGAACTCCAGTGTCGTCCTAGAAGGAGAAAACAGGATTTTGGTACTTACCGATTAAATCCATTTTGATCGATTTAATCAGGCCACAATGGACGCCTGCCCAGTGCTGCTTTACTTGTCAATGTTTTGTTTTCCAGTTGTGTCTGCATGTTTGTCTGCAGTGTTTTTCAATAAACAGAATTATTATTTTTTTTTGTTATTGTTATTATTATTTTTTTTTTTTTTGTTTGGTCTTGGACCGCTTTTGTGTGGGTTCTTCCTTCCTGTTTTCTTTCTCTGTTATCTTGCTCTCCGTGTCCTCTGGTGCTCTGTTAAAACTAACTGGGGCTGATGAGGTATAGAGGGGGAGGAGACGGACACATTTCTAAATTAATTTAAAGTGCCAGGCTACGATCTGCTACCAGCTATACTTCAGTGTCTTGAGCTCCAGTGTTCCCTGTGGAATCAGAGAAATGGATTTATCAGTAAGTACCAAAATCCATTTTTTTGTGATTAAATTGCTGGATTTAAATTTTTGTTTAACTTTTGAAGAATTCTGAAAAAAAACAAAAAATAAATAAATATATATATATTTTTTTTAAGTCTGACTTCTAAATTGGCTCTATAATTAGAATATCATTTTTTCTCCTAGCAAGTGCATGTGTATCGATTTAAATAATAACCCCTTCTCTGTGGGAGACGAGTGGGTCAAAACTCTTTTGCACTACAGAAAAATCTTCGAGTCCTGAAAATAAGGGGAAGTTCTCTCTTAACCTGGCTCCCAAGAATTAAGAGGGTTATCACCTCTTTCAAAATTACCAGTTACCTTTTAGTACTTATTGTCTGGTGATCACCAGACAAAATCGCCCAACGCTATTGAAAGAAAAAAAAATAAAAATTCTCCATTGTGCCTAAATATATGTGGGGGCACCCTGGTTTGAAAGAAGGGAATATTGTCCCACTTAGTATCTCATCTATGGTGATCAGCTAGTGTTCACTCTAGGAAAGGCAGGGGGCAGGATGGCTATCTAAAATAAAAACACTCCTGTGTGGTCACTTGAAAAGTCTCTCCCCCCCCCTCCCCCCTTTTCTTCACTGTAGGGGGTGTGCCCAGTACTCACGGAGATGCTGGGTTTTCTCCAAGCTCTCACCGCAGTGTGAATAGATGCCATGTGCACAGCATCTATTCACTCACCAATGATTGTTTCACTAGAACTCCCATCCACCCTACGGGATTCTGCGGCCAGCGGATGGGGATGGCCGTTTCCGCTAAAACGGCCTATTGGGAACACTAATCGGCAGCAGTGATTAAAACACAATTTACTTTTCCACAGTTTTGGGGCCCAGATCTTCCTCATCTTGTGTGGGGGGGAGAAAAAAAAAATGTGGTGACTCATTTTATGCAATAGGTAGTCTTAACTGGTGGGTGTGCCACTATGAAGGACACATGATGGAAGCTCCCCATCTGCTTACTGCAATCCTGTCGATACCAGGTGCTTTGTGCGACAGTTGGGCATCTGGACGACCTGGCATGGGTCCTTCTTCCCGACCGGCTCCTGGCGCCATTCCTCCACTGGATTCCAGCTCCTCTGGCTTGGAGTGGCCACCATTTTGTACTGCGGTCTAACATTCCCTGCTGCCTCGACCCTTTCTCCTTGAACCTCTCCTGCCCCCTGAATCTCTCCAATTGCTGCCTGCCTCTGCAGTTGGCTCCGGGTGACCCATTGAGACCACTCACCCCGGCCTTGAGGGCAGACGGATGCTGCTTGTGGTGGCTGATGCCTTATCTCACGGCTCGCTCCCTTCTGACACCATGCTTCTCACGCTTCCTTACATGTGCCTGGATCCTGGGATGGCTGCTGAATTGTACCCTAAAGCAGTGTGAGGGGAGATTCCGTGACACTGATCAGCTCTGTGCTACCTGCTGCGGCTTGCTACTTTATGTGCATTCTCTGGTGTTTGTGCTGCCTTAGGCCCTGCTATTTGTACATCTGACCAACTCCCTGAACCAGCTCCAGGTGGGGAATCCGTGAGGCTGTGTTGCTCTGCATCTTATCTTTGTGTACATGTGCCTGCCTTGAAGTGCTGCTGTGATAGACCGTCCTTCTCCATTGTTGCCTGCACTATTGGGTGATCCTTCGTCTTTTGGCTGCTTTTCCTGTCTGGCTGTGACGAGGGATACCATATCTGCTATGCTTATTGCCTGAGACCTGCATCCTCCCTTGTGACAGCTGGAACCCGGTCTTACCCACAGGTACTGCCTAACTTGGTTCTGCTATCTACCTTATCTACCAGTGAGGATGGCAGTTGGTGTGGTTCCCCTATTTGAATTTTGAACTGCGCTCTAGAACGTCAATTCATTTAAAAGTTGTGAGAAAAACTTTGAGTCCAATAGCGAGTGAAACATCCTGTATATTGGCTCAATTTGAGGACTTTGTGTTAGTGTTTGGTTTTACTACTAATTAAATACCCTGGGTTCCACTGTACATCCTTCATGGAGTGTGGATCTTCAAATTGTTTGGGCCCCAACATCCCTAAAATATTTGGAAATTTATCTACTTAAGAGAATCCAAGATTTATATACCCTCAATATATCAGGCGTCCTAAAGGAAGCATTGGGAGAACTCAACACCTGGAACCATTTAATGCGATCTTATATGGATAGAATATACTTGCTTAAAATTACTACATTCTCAGAATACCTTTACCCGCTTCATATGCTGCCTTTTCTCTTATCTGCGTTGGATGACACATTTATTTGCGCAGCTTTCCGTAAATTTATTTGTCAGAATAAAGGATCCCAAATAAGTTTGCTGAAACTGCAACAATACCTCGGTAATGGAGGAGTTAATATTCTAAACCTAAAATTGTATAGTCATGCAAGTACAATTATTTACATTAAGGTTTGGATTCTGACTTTATATGGTCCTCCCAAAATAGACCAATCCTTTTTTTTTACATATGAGGGCTGATATTAAAAGTAATGAGACTAATATTTTTTATTCAGAATCAGATGACTCCAGAGGATCTGAACACTTTTTTCAAAATAGTGTCCTTCACATTCAATAAATTTTTTGCAGTGTTTCAACAATTCAAAGACGTGCAGTAGACTGTTTTGTGACATCACTTTTAGTGTTGCAGCTGTGGCATTTGTCACTTCATCATCTGTTGAGAACTTCTTTCTGCGCAGTTGTGTTTTCAGGGTTGGGAATGTCCAGAAATTACAGAGCACTAAGTCCGAGCTATATGGAGGTGTTCCTGTGCTGTTCCATTCATTTTAGTTAGTTGCTGCCAATGCAAATGCATCAACATGTGGTCTGGCATTGTCTTGGAGCAAAACCCACTGTTTCTTCAGCAAATGTAGTATTTTCTTTATCATGGCTATGGGCGACTGGGTTTTCAGGATGTTCGCATAGTAGTCACCATTAATGGTCTGTCTACGGGGAACCCAGTGCATACCATGCGCATCCAAGAACAGCAGAAGCATGACTTTACACGCTGAAGGAATCGCACAACATTTTTTGTTTTGTGGGCAGCAGCGACTTTGTGTGTTTCTATACACTGGACTCTTGTTTGGATTCCAGATCATAATGATGAATCCACAATTCCGCAGCTTTGGCATCTGTAACCGCGGAGGTGGTCTCCCAGAACGCGCTTCATCAGTCATTTGTGTATTACCCCCTTTGAAGTGCTTCCACAACCGAAATACTGCAAGATGGCTAATTGTTTCTCCACCGTATGCTTGCAGTAACAATTCATGAGTTTTATTTCCGCTTTTTCCAAACTTAACACAAATTTCAATTGCACAACTCTATCGTAAACTCACACGTCTTCCTCATCCACAATGATGAAACGTATGAAGATCTTCCACTCGCTGTGACCAAACAAAAAAAAAGACTACGGCAGTCCAACCGCAGGTTCAGACACATCGATGTATGAGCTTCACAATAACTAGCATAGCATTGCCACGTCTACCTATGGGACAGAAAAACAGAGGCAGTCTCATTACTTTTCAATCAGCCCTCGTACAAACAAGAACTTTCTGAAGACCTTTCATAAAACCCTCTTTTAGGGGGGGAATTCAGTTCTCCAGTGGTTAATTGATCCCCCGGGGGCTATGCAATTAGCCTTATAGCTGGAAGTTAACTGTGATTTTCTTTCACTTACCTGAGTGTGTGTTTGTATATACATACTGAAGTGCCGAAAGTCATGGGGATTGCAATATGTAATGGTAGGTGGCGTCACTATGCTATGACATTTTAGAAATTCCCAGACCTGCATCAGTTGTAGTCCCTGAAGTTTCGTAAGTCCGTATAAACACTGGCTCGGCTGCTCATAGCAAGACAATGTGAATTATCTGAGTTTGAATGGGGTATGATAGTGGGTGCCCGATGGATGGGATATTCCATTTCCAATGTGCAGACATTCACCGTGTCTCCATCTAGTGTGCATCGGGAATACCTTTTGGAAGGAATTACCACCCACCGTGGACAGTGCAGTGGCCGACCACGGGTGCTTAATGATAGAGACCAGTGGCATCTGTCCAGAATTGTCCGTGGCAACAGATAAGTGACGCTGGCTCAAATCACAACCCAAGCTGTCAAAAAGGCACCGTGCAGGCTATTGGTGGTTCCATAATGGTGTGTTGGGTACAGGATGCCGGCGGTCAGAATCCCGACGCCGGTATCCTGACAGGGTTAGGATACAGACACTTGTCTGTAAATATCCTAACCCTACCCCTAACCCTCCTCCCTAGTGCCTAACTCTAACCCTCCCCCTAACCCCACTACTTAACTTCAGAATGCTGGTGCTGAGATTGACTGGTGTTGGGATTCCGGCACCGGCATTGTGAGCGCAAGCATCCTGACAGCCGTGATTTCAACTACCTCCCATTGTGGGGTGTGTTCACTTGGCTTGGTTCCTCCTGAACAAGTCATTGACCGGTAATCACTATGTTGCTTTTCCTGATGACCGTTTGCAGCCCTTCATGGGCTTCATGTACCCCCACAACATTGGAATATCGAGGAGCATTCTGAACAGTTCCGTCGAATGGTGCGGCCACCACATTTGTCCGGCAAGAACTCAATTGAGCATTTATGGAACGTGATGGTGAAGTCCGTTCAAACCCAAGATCCTGCACTACAAATATCTGGGAGCTGTGGGAAGACATGGGTCCACATCTTTACAGAGGGGTGTGTGTATATAATATTTTTTTATACACACACTGCTTCCGGAAAGTATTCACAACGCTTCACTTTTTCCACATTTTGTTATGTTACAGCCTTGTTCTAAAATGGAATCAATTAATTTTTGTCCTCAAAATTCTACACACAATACCCCATAATGACAACGTGTAGAAAGTTGTGTTTTGTTTTTGTTTTTTCTTTTTTTTAGAGATTTTTGCAAATTCAATTAAAAAAAAGACAAAAAAAAAACACTAAGAAATCACCTGTACATAAGTATTCACGACCTTTGCCATGAAGCTCAAAATTGGGCTCTGGTGCATCCTGTTTCCACTGATCATCCTTGAGATGTTCATACAGCTTAATTGGAGTCCACCTATGGTAAATTCACTTGATTGAACATGATTTTGAAAGCCATACACCTATCTATATAAGGTCCCACACTTGACAGTGCATGTCAGAGCACAAACCAAGCATGAAGTCCAAGGAATTGTCTGTAGACCTCAGACAGGATTGTCTCGAGGCACAAAATATCTGCTACTTTGAAGGTCCCAATGAGCACAGTTGCCTCAATCATCCGTAAATGGAAGAAGTTCGGAACCACCAGGACTCTTTCTAGAGTTGGCCGGCTGTCTAAACTGAGCGATCGGGGGAAATGGACCATAGTCAGGGAAGTGACCAAGAACCCAATGGTCACTCTGTCAGAGCTACAGCATTCCTCTGTGGAGAGAGGAGAACCTTCCAGAAGGACAACCATCTCTGCAGCAATCCACCAATCAGGCCTGTATGGTAGATTGGCCAGACGGAAGCCACTCCTTAGTAAAAAGCACATGGCAGCCCGCCTGGAGTTTGCAAAAATGCACCTGAAGGACTCAGACCATGAGAAACAAAGATTGAACTCTTGGGCGTGAATGCCAGGCGTTCTGTTTGTAGGAAACCAGGCACCGCTCATCACCAGGCCAATACCATCCCTACAGTGAAGCATGGTGATGGCAGCATCATGCTGTGGGAATGTTTTTCAGTGGCAGGAACTGGGAGACTAGTCAGGACAGAAGGAAAGATGAATGCAGCAATGAACAGAGACCTCTTGGATGAAAACCTGCTCCAGAGCGCTCTTGACCTCAGACTGGGGCGACTGTTCATCTTTCAGCAGGACAACGACCCTAAGCACACAGCCAAGATATCAAAGGAGTGGCTTCAGGACAACTCTGTGAATGTCAGAGTGGCCCAGCCAGAGCCCAGACTTGAATCCGATTTGAACATCTCTGGAGAGATTTGAAAATGGCTGTGCATCGACGCTTCCCATCCAACCTGATGGAGCTTGAGAGGTGCTGCAAAGAGGAATGGGTGAAACTGCCAAAAGATAGGTGGGCCAAGCTTTTGGCATCCTATTTAAAAAGACTTGAGGCTGTAATTGCTGCCAAAGGTGCATCAATAAAGTATTGAGCAAAGATTGCGAATACTTATGTAAATATGATCTCTTTAGTGTTTTTTTTTTTTTAGTTTTTTTTTTTATAAATAAAATGTGAAAAAATCTCAACTTTTTACACATTGTCATTATGGGGTCTTGTGTGTAGAATTTTAAGGACAAAAATGATTGATTTTTTTCCATTTTGGATTAAGGCTGTAACATAACAAAATGTGGAAAAAATGAAGTGTTTTTGCATGTAGCCCACAAATGCTGGGCAGCTTTTACACTGCAATTTAGATGTCAGTTTGTACACACCCCTTCTAAACCTCTGAACATTTTAAATCTGCCACAGCTGCAGTACAGCATGATTTTACTAAGGTGCACAGTTACTTGCTCTTTCTTACTCTGTTCCCAAATCTGAATCTGGCCTTATAGCTTCTGTCTTTCTTTTAATTTAATTTTTTTTTTTTTTGTAGAGAAGCTTTGGATGTGTTTATCAAGGCTAGCAATGTTAAAACTCGTGTACAGAAAACAACTTTGCCAGAAAACTACTTTGGAGAAGACCCAACTCTGAGTCAAAAAAATGGTATTGAAATTTATAATGAATATGCTTTTTTTTTTTTTTTCTATAGTAAATAGTTTTATTTTTATCTCAATTAAAAATAAAACTATCAGTAGGTATGTACAGAAATGTGTCCTTACTTGTCTTTGCTGGAGTCGTGCCAAACGGCTCCTTTTGGTGCGCCTGGTCCCGTGAGACTGTTAGTACTGGACGTTCTTGTCTTTTTTTTGCCTAAGATGCAATGTGACTAGAATGCACCAGAAGACTGTACTAATTAAATTGATATGACACTTGTATATCTGTGTGTGACTTTCTCTCAATCAGCATGGAAGTTCCACAATGCAGCGGCCACAGCTTTTTTCCACACCAAGTTTCATTTGCAGATAGCTATAAAAGTGCTGCATATCAAATTAATCAGCACAGTCCTCATGCGTCCTAGTCCTATTGCATTGTGGCTTAGATGCACTTTCTGCAAAAATGACGCCTAACTTGAGCATAGTTGCACGAGACCTGGCGGCTCGCTCATGTCAGGCACGTTGCGCTGCATGGCTTATTGAGGCTAGATGAGCAAGGACAAAAAATGTTCAAACAGTGAATGTTTATATAAAAAAAACCAAGTAAAAATAATTTTTAATGTGTACGCTAGAATTTGGCCATTTTCAAGCTTAAATATTAGCGTTTAGTGACCAATACACTTAGCTGTGCTAAGTGGAGACACTTTGCTGGCTGTTTTCAGCCTGTGCGCTTCTGTGATACTCCGTATTCAATTAGAAAATGCTTATTGCAGAGATAGCGTGGTAAGTCTTCATAGTTTAACGTGTGATATGTATGAGGAAGTGTTGAAATCACCCTGAACTCCAAAAAAGTGGGCAATAAGATTACAGGATAGTATAGAATTAATAGAAATATGGATGACGCTAAGGTATTTCGAAATCTGTGACCTAAGGAGAGAATTGGGTCTTTCCAACAGACCCCTTAAATGTTTATATAGGAAAAAAGTTATATCCAGTTAGCCACGGGGCTTAATTGTCAGGGGGTAGAATCACTACATTTATTCCCAGCCATGAGACCACATGTCCCGGGGGGGAAATGCGTCAGTCATGTTTGCGGTAAGGGTGCAGTTGATTTGGCGGGCAGTGTGCTCCGGGCTGGCGGCGGGATGGAGGCTGCACGCTTCATCTTCTCCCCCTCCCAGGTCTCTGTAAACCTGTACACCACCCTCTTCAACGCGGGGCTCCTACACCCCCCCCCACCCCCCCGCTTAGGTATGAACATCGGAAGCCAGTGGTTAGCAACCATCAATATTTCTGATTCGATGGAAGTACTTTTTCATTGAATGCCGGGAATTTGGTGGTTGCCAACTATCTGAGGCAGCTTTCCGATGCCCATCCGATGGCTAGCTGTGGGGGGGGGGAGCACGGCATCTATTCTCAGTGTAAGGGGAGCCTGGGGGCAGCCCAGCATCTCTGAGATTGCATGCCCCCACAGTGACGCGGAGGGGGGGGGGTGCAGCGAGGCTCCGTTTTTCCCTTATCAGTTGCAAATGGTTATACTGTTTAATGATGCGATAGCAACTAGCTGGATTTGATGTCTGAAGCCCAGCGACCATTCGATGCCATGCTTCCGAAGTCCATCCCTACTCCACCCAGTTTCACCTTTTTGTGTGTGTTACCTTTTGTGTGTGTGCCAGGGACACAGACCAATTAATTTACATCCATCTTTATATATTTAAATATAGATGGATATGGTTGTTTTTTTAAAATGGGACGCGGGCGCCAGTCCCTTTTGCCAGGGGTGCTCGGATGCCTAGATACACCCCTGAATGCAGCCTCTGTGTTTTCACCAACGGGGAAAACCAATATATTCAAGCTTTTTACCTGGAATCTATGGGTTACCCCAGGGTTTACCGTACAGAGGAAATGCTTAATGAATAGCTCAGGGCATTTTTCCCCGCAAGGCATACCATGCGCCTAATTGAATGTCTATTATGTTTAAATTTTTATAAACAATACCTTGTCTGTACTTGTGAGAATGGCTTGCTACATTTTGACTTGTTTCTCCATGACATTATGGGTTGATCATATTGAACTGCTTTGTTAGAATGAATTGCTTATTTCTTGACATTAATTATTGTTGGATATTTCCTAATTGCACATGGCTCACCTCTCGTATAAGGGCATTTATTCCATCTATTAAAGACATTATATTTATTAAGCAGTCCACAATGATTAGCTCACCCCATTTGGTAAGTAATGAATATGCTTTACAAGTAACATATGTGACATAAACCTAACCCCCACATCATTTAACCTAAGCAGCTTTTTGTAGAAAACACCTAAAAAATGGCGTATCTTTATGGGCCCGATTTAAGATGATTTTTAAAACCATTTTTATTTGCTTTATTATTCATAGGGGGAGGAGTGGAGCTGTATTTAGCTTAATGATTTTTATTTTTTTTTTCACTTTGCATCAAGGTGCAAATTAAAATGTGTGTTAACTCTCATTGAGACATCACGTTAAATTCTAATTGAAAAGAAAAAAATTGTGGAATTTTGAACTGCGTAAACAGAACTCTTGGCTAATAGAATCCGCGACTTGCTGTCATTTTAAACTTTTGTAATGTCTTTTTATGTTGATTCCTAATTTATTTTTCATTAGATTTCTCGAATGAATTGAGCAAGGTTGCACACCTCAAACAAACAGATGAGGTAAATATATCCGAAGTGCTTTTTTTTTTTTTTTTTTAACTAGCTTTGTAGTTGATATCTTGTGACTTTAAATGGGTTTTGTACCTTTTATGTGACTGCAGTTTATTAGACTTTATAAAGCCTTCAGCATTTTTATTCGATACTTTGCTTATTCCTTTTGTCTTTTCAGCATTTTGGCTGTGTCTGACCACATTGAGCAGTAGAATGTGTTGCCCCTGAAGTGAATGATACACTGCTCTGATGTACTTCTTGAGTTCAGTATAACTATCACCCTTGTTTAGTATCCATCAACCGAAACAGTTGTGCCTGCTAAAAGTGTGTTGGTGAAATCTACATAAAGAAGCCAACTACACTAAGAAATGTATTTAATAAAGATTGTGTGGAATTTACAAAATGATTTTTAGACACGATGAGCCTAGCTAGCACTTAAAGGATTTTCCACCATGTAGGTAGAAACCCCCTTTATTACTAAGCTCATTCTGTCATTTCTACTTTCTTTGATTTCCAGATCACACAAGTTTAAAAGGGTGATAACTGCTTTATGAAATCATTACCCTCTGTCATTTCTTATTTGAGTTAATATTCCCATTTGGTAACTTTTTTTTTTTTTTTTTCCTTTTCTTTTAGACTTCCAATGCATCACCTTTATATAAAGATTCACAGGCAGAAGAGCACAGTTTACCAGATGATCAGTTTAGTTCTTCTGCACTAAGTTTCTTGGAAAATGAAAAGCTTATGTCTGTTGCCAGCTTAGACAGCAGTTCTTCAGGTAATTTAATGTTTTATTTCTACATTTTAAAAATGTATCAATTTGTCTATATGAACAGTACAAGTTGGACATTCTCTAACTGGTCCAGCTAATTTGTCTGCCCTTACATCATGGTAAACAACAGTACAATTACGATGTTGTAATCGTACTGTCTTTCCCTAGTCGCCTAGTGGATGTGCGGCTTCAGAACATCATTTCATGTAAACGTGCATTGAAGCCACAATATATTTGTTTGATGCAGCCCTCTTTGCTGTTTGGAACCTTGCTCCTCCCATTATCCAACTCTCTCCAATTCAGAATATAGTGTGAATCTATATAGAGGCTGCCACTGGGGAAACAAGGTTTCTCAATACCTTGTGGGGGAAATCACAGGAATAAACACAGGAATCCACTATACAAGTGTAATAGGTGTGTGGACACCAGGATCAGAAAGTCTGAAAATAGACAATATTGTTGAAAACTAAGAATGCATTAAAATGATTAAAACACAATGCAGATAAGTTACTGTGCACAATAGAATTTAAATAGTTAATACAAAATCACACACTGCTGTAATTGTAAAATGCAACATACAGTAAAAATAAAATTAGGCATGCAGGGAAACCTGTCATTTCTAGGTGTGCATATTAGTCCTGCTTTAAGTGCTCATAGATAGAGGCTAGCGAGATGTATTAGAGAAATATATTATGGGGATGGACAACTCCATGGAAATTGCCTAAAAGAGCATTATATTAGGCTGTAAGGGTAGTAACTTTGAGTAATTGTTTGCTGATGAGCCGTTCTTCTCCTTGCTACTCTTTCAAACTTCTACAGCTATCTAATGGTACTAATGATTGACTGGCTATAAGTTAAGTAAATCCACTTTAATTTAGCTCAAAAATTAGTTTTTCCAATTGACAAGCTCTTCACTGCTCTGTTGGGGAACTTTTTTTTTTTTTTCTGCCTGCCTTCATTCCCTTTTTATAAATAAGTGTTGCTATCCCCATAGCTTTGTGTTCACTAACAACGCAATCAATACAAGTGAACAGGAAACCGCTTCAAGATATGTATATTACACTGCTGTAATCCTTTGTTCTAACAATTTAATTTACTTCAAGTTATTCCATCGCCACCAACTTAATAACACTTTTTACTTAGAAAAGCAGGAGATGAGTAACAACCTTAGTCAAATAAATTTTTATTTTGAAAATGGCTTGTGTCCGGGTCCCCCGCTCAACCCCTCCCTGCCCAGCACCCTGGCCACAGCAGCAACAAGTAAGTATACACACCTCCTGATAAGCAGGAGAGGTGTTACTTTCTCTGCTGGGCAAATGACAGGCGGTCTTTGCTGCACTGTCACAGGTTGGAGATACAGAATCCTGCCGCGCCGGTGCTTGCATGAGAGAAGCACCAGGGCCGGCTTCTTCACAGAGCCGCTTGAGTGCGCAGCTGTTAGCAGTGATTGCGCTTAATGAAAAAGAAAAATGCGGGGACTGCTAAGGGATCTGTGAGTCCTGCAGTGGGGTAGCATTATTTTTTTAATTTCTGCTCCCCCACCTGTTTCTACATTGCATAGTAATAGTGGGGTAGCCTTATTTTTTGTGAGTCCTGCTCCTTCCCACTCTTTTTCTGAGTAGTATTATTATTGTAATTCTTCTCCATCTGTTGCTCTGTCTGCCTCCAGTTTACCTTTTCTGTGTCAGATAATCTGCAAAACTGTGTGTGCGCTTGTCTGTGAGTGGGCTATTATGTACTTCAAAGCAACAGACAAAACAGCTACACAGAAACTGTTTTGCTGCACTAGGTGCAAAAAGAAATGTACCCATGCTCGCTCTGAAGGGTCATCTTTTGTGTGATGCTTGTGAAGCTGAAGGTGCTAAAACAGCGCAGACTGTCACACCCTCTTTACTAAATAGCAGGGGTCATATCAGATCTTACATAAAAATTAACTGCTTCTTGTAGGGAATGGGAGGCTGCCAAGGATGGAACTAGCACCTCTCACCATTCTTTTCTTGCCTTGCCCAAGTGATTGGTTCTGCGCCTAAGTCTCCTGAGGCTATGGGTATTGAAGCACTTATTCTGGCTGTGAGGGATGTACTTCATGTTTCTGACCCTGAGGCTCCAGAATCATTAGAGGACTCCTTGTTTGCTAAGAAACAGAAGTCTTCTGTTACCTTTCCGGTTTCCGGCAAATTAGACGAACAGATGGCAGCCTGGCAGAATCCGGACTGTAAGTTCCACATCCCTAGGTGTTTTTTCTCCCTTTATCCTTTTCCTGCAGAGAATAGAAGTCAATGGTAGACTCCGCCACCTGTGGATTCTGCGGTTTCTCATCTGTCGAAGAAAATCATGCAGTTCTGGGAGCTAATACGTTAAAGCGGAAACTGGAAACTACATTAAAATCCATTTATACTGCTGATGGTGCAATTCTCAGACCGGCCTTGGTCGGCTCTTGGGTCAACAAGGCAGTGGAGAAGTGGGCGGAACAATTGGCAGAAGGTCTAAAGTCAAACACTCCGCGGGCTGATCTGATTACCTTGGCGGAGCATATTCAGGAGTCCGCAGTATACTTGGGAGACTCCTCCAGAGATGTTGGCCAGGTAGGCACTAGGATCTCTTCTTCGGCTGTCTCTGCTCACCTGGCTCTTTGGCTTTGTGCTTGACAAGTGGATGCTGAGTCTAAATGAGCGTTTGAAGCTCTTCCTTTCACAGGTTATTTTATTTGGTCCAGAATTGGACAAGTGGATCTCTCTGTCCACCGGGGGTAAGAGCACTTTTCTACCTTCGTCAGTACCTCCTCCACGTCGCTCTTTTTAAGGGCCTCCTTTTGAGCCCCAGCGAGATTTCAGGGTTGACCTCAAGGTGAGTCTTCAGCAGGTCGAGGAGATCGCACAAGTGGACGTCAGACTGCCAGTGCCCGCTGTCCGGATTCCAAGCCAGCAGAAAAGCCCGTGGCATGATGGGCTACCATCACACCTTAGGGGATACCATGGAGGGTGCTCGTCTCCTGCGCTTCCCAGAGGTTTGGTGACAGACTTGTCCCGACACTTGGTTTCAGAATCTGGTATCTCATGGATACAGGAGTGTTTGACTTCTCTCCTCCACTTTGATTTTTCACAACAAAATTTGGAATTGGACCCTGGTCACTATGGATGCCAGCCTTCGTGGATGGGGAGCTGTGGTCTTGGACAACCACTTCCAGGAGCGTTGGTCGCAGCAGGAGTCTTTCTCACTGAATAACGTTCTCGAACTGCGGCCAGTGTACAGGGTTCTGATACAGGCTGCTCCTCTTCTACAAGGACTTATGGTTCGGATACAATCCGACAACGCCACAGCTGTGGCATACATAATTCGACAAGGGGGAACTCTCAGTAGTCTAGCAGTGAGAGGCCAGCAGCATTCTTTTGTGGGCGGAAAGGCACGTCGAGGCCATCTCCGCAGTCTTCATTCAGGGAGTTGACAACAGCGAAGTGGGCTACTTCAATCGTCGGGATCTTCACCCCGGGGAGTGGTCCCTTCATCCCGAGGTCTTCCTCAAACTAGTTCATCGTTTGGGTAGGCCACAGATGGATATCATGGCCTCCCGTACAAATTGCAACATATAACATTTTTTATTTTTTCTTCCACTCCCATTTTATTACCTTTTTATTCTTTCAAACTGAAATCATATAATTCTTATTTATTTTTTTTACACACCAATATTGCACATATCAATTGCATATGTTTTTTACTTTTTATCATGTTTATTTCTAATATAAATTTTATATAGTATGTGTAATAAATTTGTGTTTATTGTAAAAGAATCTGCCTAGTCATAGACTGCATCTCTGGGTTATTGTCGCTCACGATTCTCTACATATAAACATCCAATACCAGTTGCGCTATCACCACCCCTTTTCTTTTATATCATTTACCAGGTGACCACTGTGTTACTGATAGCAGCATCTTTCCTATTGATTGTTTCTGTCTCCAAACATTGACCATACTGGTTACCATATATTTTGTCCTTTAGGTGACTTTATAGCTCATCTCATTGCTATGTTGCTTCTACTCGACCTGCGCCTGTATTTATCTCCGCGCATTCTATGCGCTCGGTGGGTACTTCATGGGCGGAACATAGAGGTGCCTCAGCTTCCCAGCTTTGTAGGGCTGCTACGTGGTCCTTGAATACCTTTTTTTTTTTTTTTTTACGTTTTTCTACAGGTTTGACAACTTTGCGGCATCTGCCTCAAGTGTTGGTCGCAGTGTTGCAGGTTGTTCAGCACTCTTGCCCCCCCCTCTCCCCCAGGAGGGAAGATTTGGGATGTCCTAGTGTCCCCTAGTGGATGAAGGACAAAACAGGATTTTGGTACTTACCTTTTAAATCCATTTTTCCGATTCCACAGGGGACACTGGATGCCCACTCAGTGCTTCTTACCTGTAGTTATTCTGCTTCAGTTCTGTTGCAGTTTGGTCTGTTTTATAGTTGTGTGACTGTTTGTTCTTACAGACTGTTTGTCTTCCTGCAGTGTGTTGATCCGATTGGACTGAGTGTTCTTATTCCTATTCTCCTTCTCTGTTGTTCTGTCTGTTCTTCATCTCCTCTCGGGCTCTGTTCTTAAAACTGGGGCTGATGGGGCATAGTGGGGGAGGAACCAGTCACACTTTTAGATTCTTAAAGTGCCAGGCTCTACTCAACCCACCGTCTATACCCCTCTGCCAGAGGCTCTAGTGTCCCCTGTGGAATCTGAGAAATGGATTTAACGGTAAGGGCCCAAATCCTGTTTTCTGAACCATGTGTATGCTTCCGTGGGTTGGGTACGGATGCCGGCGCTTGGGATTCCCGCCATCAGAATCCAGATGCCAGCATCCCGACAGGGTTAGAATACCAAAACCTGTCGGTAACCCCCCCACCCTTCCTAGTGCCTAACCCTAGTCCCACTACTTACCGTTGGGATGACTGCGCCGGGATGCTGACTGGTGTCGTGATTCTGGCTCCGGCATCCCGACAGCTGAGATTTCAACTACCTTCCCCTTCTGTAGTGTGACCAATAATAGGGTTCTCCAAACATTCTTACTTCACTAAGGCATAGGGCATGGAATCTAGAATATAAACTGTTTTGAGCTGTTAAAGTATAATTGTAAGGATTTTGATAACACAGAAATTAATAAATAAATGGATACAACATGTTTTTCAGAGTGGCCTGTAATAAGTCATTGCCTTTGCAGAAAAACATCAGATCATATGTTTTTACTTCAGCCACATGAAGTGCTTGCAAAAACGACACCACAGACCGAAAAGAGAAAATGGTGGGGGCATACTGTATGTGGCTCGCCTTGCTTGCTAGCTTTTGCTTACCACTGAACAAAGTGTTTTTTTTTTTTTTTTTCTTTTGTCATGTTAACTATTTTGCTGTATGTAATGGGTATAAAAGAAGCACAGAGATTTTTATTCAGCCTTTATTTGTTTTTTCTTCAAGGCTATTCAGAATTGAGGCTTGTTTGATATACAGTAGATGCATGTTTTTGAAAAATAGCAGCATTATATTTATAAAGCATTTACTTTTTTCTGCAGTTCCTTATTTATGATGATATGCAGTTATCATTGCTGTTTTTGGTTTAGTAGACTGTTTCTATGTTTTCCAGCATTTATGATGGTGGATGATAAAAATGCTTTTAGTATTTGTAGTCATGATGAAATATTCCTTATGTTTACAGATGAATTGGATGATGAAGAATTTTATGATGACCAGTTGGAAGCTTACTTTAAAAAACTTCTACCACTAGGAATGCAACGTGGAGTTATTGAGGGGCAAGAAATTCAGGAGCCAAAAGAAGCTTCTGACATGGTATAAAATACTGTTTTAATTTTTTATTTTTTTTTATTATTATTTATTGGTAATATACAAATTGGTCTCTCAGTAACAACATTTTTGAATAATTAAAGGTTATCCACAAAGAACAATGCTTTAAAAATTAAGTGTGGCCAAGCCATTCTTTACTTGTGGGTCTAGCCCCCAAGAACACAGCCAGAGAACACCCTCTGTTATCAAAGATGGATCTGTGTTTTGCAGAAATGTTGAGTTTCTAGTAATGATTCACAGTTTAAGTGAATCCCTTTTCTCATGACGCCAATACTTATGATTTTGTGCTGCCTGTTCATTTTTTTTAAATTTTTTTTTATATATACATCCTTACAATAGGGTATAGGGGTATAGGCACAGACTAAGGCCCTGATTTTTTTAAAACCGGCCTCCTGGCCGCTCGCTACGCTGTGGGTGATGAAACCCTTGTAGTAGGGTCTCGTCTGCTGCAAGCCCAAGTGAGCTTCCGGCTCTAATAGAGCCGGAAGCTCACTACTGTAGTGCCACCATCCGTTTGGCCAGCCGCCCCCCCCCCTTCCCCGCCTACAAAACGGGGCGAGCTATCAATAAACATCGACAGCCGCACCGTTTTGCTGCGAGCCCCGGAGCGAATGATTTTTCACTCGCTCCGGGGCTCGCATGCGAGCGGGTCTGAATCAGGCCCTAAATACCGTGTAGATGAATGCCACAGCTAC
This sequence comes from Taudactylus pleione, assembly GCA_031769625.1. Taxonomy (NCBI): domain Eukaryota; kingdom Metazoa; phylum Chordata; class Amphibia; order Anura; family Myobatrachidae; genus Taudactylus; species Taudactylus pleione. The sequence goes on from JAUIMM010000092.1 coordinate 41,727,916, forward strand.
ACTGGGCTTGAGTATAGTTCTACAGTAAATATGAAGTTTCTTTTTAAATAGTTTTCCATTTTTCTATCGATAGATTCTTTATCCTTATGCTATTGCAATGTTTCCTGAATCCAGTCCTTAGGGAACGCTAATGTGCACTTTCTGTATCATTTTTTTTTTTTGTGTGTGTGTGTAAGCAACTGAACATCAAAAGTATGTACAGATTTTGGTAGACGTTTAGTGCAAATAATCAGGGTCAAAGTGTACTGTTTCAGTAGGGATACGGTTATTATTAGTGACTTGCATTGATTTCTGTTTGTTCTGTCATTTAAACTTGAGTATTTATCTGCGTAACATGACTAGTGTATATGTTCTTCAGGCATTAAACAGTTTGTCAAACAGAACAAAAAATCAAGAATCTGAACGTCTACAATACCTTGAGGGCTATGAGGTAATAGTAGCATACTTATGTTATATGCCTCAGGAGGAAGTATTTTGATTCAATTATTGCAATTTATTATGAACTGATTGCTTTGCGTATTCAACATTTCAGGAAGATTTCCAGATGCTTTGTGTACGGTTGGGTGCTACAGGCATGGATTCAGCATCAGTTAGTGATGAGGAGGAACTAGAGCTTGAGCTGGAAAAAGCTGCACAAAAACACTTACAAAGAGAGGACTTCTTAGAGAAGACAAATAAGCTTTTGGTATGTATGTCTGATTTGCTTTATGTGGATTCATATGCTTTTTTTTGTAATTTGTGCTTTTATCTTTTTCACTATATACTTTTTGGCTCTTTCCAAGTTTCTAGCAGGTTAGTTATTGTTAGATTTGTATACTAGTACAGTTGCCCAGGGCTGACATCACAATTAGGCATGCATTTAAGTTTGTCCGCCAGCTTGAGATGTCTGTCGGCAGTCCCTGCAGAAAGTGTATGGGTGGTTGGCGGGTTGTCTGTGCACGTGTTTATATTTCAGCTATATCCGCATCGGCTGTGCTGCAGGTCCGTCCTGATATGTCTGTGAACAAAGTCAATCGGATATATTGGGTGGATGCACTCATGATATATTTTTTGTAGACAAAATGTAGGTTGAGATCGGTTTACTAGTGGTTTACTAGTTGACTCTTATGCTAGATGTTTAGATGATGATTGCAGAGGGTCCTGCTTATACAGCTACGGTGTCTCTCCATTAGCTCCTTGGGATATAAGCTTTTTTTACTGACTGCTTTGAAATATTTTCCATTTGAGCCTTTGGTGTAATCAAAATGTGTTATGTGGAAGTTGGTATAATTAGGAGGTCTGTCATGTAGAATTCTGTGTATTGTACCAAGCCACCCTATCAGTTTATGGTGGTTTCAAAATTCCAACTAAATCAGGACATAGTTAGCCGATCTTTAGGGAACAATGGCTTTTCTGTTGGAGTATTTTGCTTATTTAGTCAATTCCATGAGAATCTTTTAGATGAGACTTAAGGAGTGTGTAAGACTGATTCATTATTTGGTCTCCTGTTCTACACAAAAAATGACAACTAAGCAGCAAGCCTTTGCCAAATGGATTATTTCTGTAATTCAGCCTTCATTTGTCAGTCAAATTGGTTCCTGCGAATATTGGGGCACAATTTACCAGATAATTGAGTGCTTCTGAGAAGCAGGGCAGCCCCTAGGCTTAAAATGTCACCATTTCTGTGTTTACATCCAGTTAAACTAACTTTTGAACAAAATTTTTAGAACAGTGGTTCCTAAACTTTCTTCAATCACAGTGCCGTAGAGTGTAAGATTTTTTATTTTTTTTTTCACGGCACCCCTAGGTCAAAAGTTTCTTATTGAGAAATTTATCAAAAATTAACTTAAGTAAATTTTTTGTTTACTTGTCATCCTTATGTTCAGTTACTGTATGTGGTGGTGGACTGGATTGTGTTTCTGTTGTTCACATATTTTATTACAAGTTGAGTCTCCCATATCCAAAATGCTTGGGACCCAGGGGTATTTTGGATAACGGAATATTCCGTATTTTGGAATAATTGCATATCCTAATGAAATATCTTGGGAATGGGACCCTAATATACACACACAAATCATTTCTGTTATATACACCTTATACACACAGCCTACAGGTCATTTTATACAATAATTTTGTGGCTCAAGCTAAGTTTGTGTACATACATGAAATTCATTTATGTTTCATAACCACCTTATACACACAGCCTGAAGATAATTTTATACAATATTTTTAATAATTTGTGCCTCAGACAAAGTTTGTGTACATTGAACCATCAAAAATCAAAGGTTTCATTATCTCAGTCATGGCAAAAATATTCCGTATTGCGGAATATTTGGATATGGGAGACTCAACCTGTATAGGCAAAATAGGTCATATTGACCATAAATAATTTGATTTGGTCCCGGACCACCAACCTGTGGCACTCCTGCAAATGCCAAGGGGCACCCAGTTTGGCAACCACTGGTTTAGTGTATAGCAGTTTCTGAGTGTATTCTTCATAGGGACAGCTTTGGCACATGCCCAAGGCAGCACTTTTTCCCAGTAGGATAAAATAGAAAACATGATTTTTTGTCTAACTACAAAGCTTTGTTTCCATTTTGGTATACTGCGCTCCAACTTACAAAGAGGGTAATTATTATCCTTGTGTGTTTTGATCTTTTATCCTCTATTTTGTGTGGCTAAGAGTATAGAATGGGTGGGGTTTCTATGTGTGTTCAGAATAACTCCTGGACCAGCCTTTATGACCCAATGTAACACTGTTCCTCACTGGAATAGGATAAATGGATTTAACCTAATCCTGTTTACAGCACATGTGTACAGTTAATCAAATCATAGGTTTTGTCAAATTGAATGATTGTAAATGTTTTGTAAACTCATTTTGTATTGAAAATACTTCAATATGTGTTTGTATGAAATTATAGTATAGGATAACCAACTATATTTCTTCATCGGTTCTCCATGGCAGCCATATTACTCTAGGAACCTAGGGGGTCATTCAGACCCGGTCATTAGCGCCGATGCGCTCGGACCGGGTCGATGGCCCCCCACAGAGCATGCGCACGACAGCGCTGGCGCCGTCGTGCGCATGCGTGAGACCCGCTACGACCGACAGCGCCGGTTGTAGCGGGTCTCGATCCCGTTTGGAAGGCGGGCCGGGGGGGTGGCAGCCCAAATGGAGGCGTTCACCATGGGAACTCCTACCATTTGGGGGAGGCCCCATTGACATCACTAGTGATGTCAGTGGAGAGCTTCCGGCTCAGACAGAGCCAGAAGCTCTCCGGGGCTTACGACAAGTGAGACCCTACCCTAGGGTCTCGTCGTAAGCCCCGATGGTCGCGATGGTCTCTGACCATCGCGACCATCACCCGAGCGGTCGTTAGAGCTGTGGGTGTTAGGCTGTGGGTTAACGACCGCAACAGAGGCGGGCGGTCAGGATGCAAGTGGCCGCCCATTTTCTGAGCGACCGCTTGCATCCTCCGACCGCCTCTGAATGAGGCCCCTAATCCTTCATGGCAGGCATATTCCTCCAGAGACAGGAAAAAGATCAGACCTGACACTTTCTCTATAGCATAGCTTCTCCTGTTCTTCCTTGTCTTTTGGGATAAAGTAAGGAGATATTTGTTATATTTTTTTCAAGGTGGGCTTGCCTATGCTTCTTCAACCTGGCAACATGCCTGTCTGTAGCCTTAAGCCATGGTGTTGAGGGATAGCTCCCTGGGGGCCTTTAAGTGGCACACTGCTATGCAAAAGCTGAGTGTGCCACTAAATGAAGGCTGTCGTCGCTGTATGTGGTTGTTCTGCGCGTGTGTATGCTTTTCACACCGGTTAGGGTTGTAAAGGTGAACCTGCACACCAGGAATGGAGCTGCATTCTGTCCTGACTTTACAGCTTTTTGAACATAGAGGACTACAACCATGGACCATGAGGCTGTTCCCCAACATCCAGTTGGCTCCATTGCACATTAAGCCTTTATTTTGATTGCTGCATTTTGTTCTAGTCTCTAGCTACAGGAGTGCTAGATACTTATATGGTTATTTGCCTTAAGTGTTTATTCTGAACCTGGAGAAGAAAAAAGCCATTTAAGAAAAAATTACATGAAAGCTTTTGCAGGCTGTGACAAGCCTATGCCCGCTGATCAGTATAGTGTTGTTTTTTTGCTGATTGTTCCCCACCTGTGGTCGCTCCAAATCCGCTCTCAAGTCAATTACTATTTCTAATGCTGGGCATACACTATACAATTATCTGTCCAATCTGGCTGGTTGAAATGAAAATCTGGTAATGTATGGGCTTGCACAGATCGAGCTGCCCCTATAATCCAAGGTCCCGGATGGTCGGCAGCACGTGGGTGGCACTTTCAGGTGCCGTCATTTGCTTGGCTGAATACAGTAAATGGGAGTGCTGCTCCGGGGTGCAGCTCCACCCCAAAGAAGGGCTTACACCAGGGTGTTTTTCTCTTTCCTCAATGCTGTTGGACACTGGACCCTGGGGAGTTGTAGGTGGGAAGGTGTGGAGTTGGCACTGACTGAAATCTATAACCCCCCCCCCCCCCCCCTCTGCACCCCTGACTACAGTGTAGTTTTAGTGCCTGTGGAAGGAAGGCATGTTTGTTTCCAGGGCTGCAGCCTTTTCTTAGTATAGGTTTTTTAGTTATTTGTAAATCTTTCTGTTTTTTTTTTTTTTCCTGTAGGTGCTGGGTGCTACAGCGCGAGTGCAAGGCAGCGTTAAGAGCTGCGGTTAAAGGGGGGATAGCGCTGAGCGCTTCCCCCATTCTAAGCACTTCAGGTCTCTGTGAGGCCGTCTGGGCCCGGGGATTGTGCGCTGCTGTACCTGATAGAGGTGCAGGCAGTCAGCGTGGTCCTCTGTGGCGGGCGCCATCTTGCTGGGCTTCCTGTTGGCAGCTCCTGTGGGGAGAGCTCCGATTACAGACCACCCGCGGTGAGCGCGGGTCAGTCAAAGTGCTTTCACCACTGAGGGGGAGTAGCACTTGAAGGAAGGAGCTGGGGGCTCACTTTAGTATAGTGGGGGGAGGAGCCTTGGACTGCTTGTTCCCCCCGCTCTCCACCTGCTGTATACAGGACTTCAGGAAGCTGTGTGGACTGCTCACAGCCTTTATAGTAGGACAAGCCTGGCCAGCATGGAGGTAGGACAGAGAGATGTCAGACTCCTTCCCTCTGCAGGGTGCAGCTAAGTAGTTTTCAGTCATTTCTGAATCCTTTATTTGTGCCGGTGGGGGAGTGTTTGTATAGTCATCGCCGTGTGTGTGTGTGTGTGTGTGTGTGTGTGTATATGTATATGTGTGTGTGTGTGTGTGTATATATATATATATATATATATATATATATATATATATATATATATATATATATATATATATATATATATATATATATATATATATTATATTTTACAGGTTGAGTCTCCCATATCCAAATATTACGAAATAGGGAATAATGAAACCTTTTGATGGTTCAATGTACACAAACTTTGTCTAAGGCACAAATTATTAAAAATATTGTATAAAATTACCTGCAGGCTGTGTGTATAAGGTGTATATGACACATAAATGCATTCTGTGTGTATATTGGGGTCCCAGTCCCAAGATATTTCATTATGATATGCAAATATTCTGTTATCCAAAATACCCCTGGTCCCAAGCATTTTGGATATGGGAGACTCAACTTGTGGGATATATATATATATATATATATATATATATATATATATATATATATAATATAGATATATAGATATATATATATATATATATATATAGATATATAGATATAGATATTGTTACACACAGTCAGGTGCATAAATATTGGGCCAGTGACTGGATTTTCATATTTCGGCCTCTATTCACCACCACAATGGCTGTGAAATGAAACAAGATGTGCTTTAAACTGCAGACTTTCAGATTTAATTTGAGGGTAATTACATCCAAATAAGGTGACCGGTGTAGGAATTACAACGGTTTCTATATGTGCCTCCCACTTTTTAAGGGGCCAATAAATCTAACTTTCACTTTTTAATACTTTGTTGCAAATCCTTTGCAGGCATTTACAGCCTAAAGTCTGGAACGCATAAGGTGCGTACACACTACACGATATGCTCCCTGAGCGATATAGTGTAGTGTGTCCCCAGCAGGCTGTGCTCAATGTCGTTCATGACATTGAGCACAGCCGATGAACGATATCATTAACGATATCGTTAAGCACCGGGCTCTCTCCCCCATTCCCCAACATGCAGCAACCTGACGAGGTCGTCAGATTGTGCTGCATGTTCAGGCGATGGACAGTGTCGGAAACGACCAGCGGGAGTGCGCATCGCTGGTCGTTTCCGACATCAGTGCACGATTTGTGCACGGTTACTGAGCGATTACACGATTACGATGTCGTAATCGTGCAGTCGCTCAGTAATATCGCCCACCTATAGACATCACAAGACACTGGGTTTCATCCCTGGTGATGCTCTGCCAGGCCTCTACTGCAAATGTCTTCAGTTCCTGCTTGTTCTAGGGGCATTTTCCCTTCAGTTTTGTCTTCATCAAATGCATGCTCAATCGGATTCAGGTCAGGGGATTGACTTGGCCATTGCATAACATTCCACTTTTTAGCCTTAAACTCTTTGGTTGCTTTTGCAGTATGCTTCGGGTCATGGTCCATCTGCACTGTGAAGCGCCATCCAATGAGTTCTGAAGCATTTGAATGAATATGAGCATATAATATTGCCCAAAACACTTCAGAATTCCTTCTGCTGCTTTTGTCAGCAGTCACATCATCAATAAATACAAGGGAACCAGTTCCATTTGCAGCCATACATGCCCACGCCATGACACTACAACCACCATGCTTCACTGATAAGGTGGTATGTTTTGGATCATGAGCAGTTCCTTTCCTTCTCTATACTCTTCTCTTCCCATCACTCTAGTACATATACATTTTATATAAACTTGTTTGAGCTGTCTGCTGTGGCAGGGTAGCACAGGAAGGAGGGGAGCTGAAATGACGGACAAAAAGTCCACAAAGGGCCATACCCCTACTAGGGCTTTATATTTTACATGTGCCCAGTTTCAGGTTAAACTACCAGTGGACAGCTGGATGCAGGGGCATTGTGCGTGGACTGTCAGGAGCCCACTTTTGCGTACCCAGGAGGGGGAGCCACTCTGGCTATTGAGGAACCCGCGTGGGCGCAGGTTATGAACCGTTCGCTCTCTGACTTGGTGATGTTGCTTCACCAGAGAGAGGAACTGGCTCAAGTAGCTCCAGCCCCTACTGTGCCATCTCTGCCCGCAATAGCAGGGTTGGGTCACCCCAAGGCCCTGATCCTCCGTGGGTCCGTTCCATAGAGCGCTCAGCGGCAGGGTTTGAGAAGGTTTTTCCCTTTACGGAACGCTTCTTTGAGGACCCTAGATTGCGCATAAGCGTCCTCTTCCATCCAAGGGCCTGTTAGATGAAGATCCTGAGGGGGAAGTCCCGATAGAGGTTCTGCCCGAAGAGGAAGATTCGAAGTCCACGTCAAGTCATGGCGTGGAGGACCTAATTATGGCAGTACGACAGTCTTTTGACTGCCTGGACCTCGGTGCCTCTCCAGCGGTGGAGGGTCAGTTCAAGCGGAGGCGTAGGAGGGTCATTTCTCTTCCGGCTTCTCAGGATCTCTCGGATCTTGTGGAAGAGGCCTGGAAGACCCCGGTCAAAAAATATGCTACTCCTCATAAGTTTGCAGCCCTTTATCCTTTTCCACAGGAGCAGGTCACTAAGTGGGAGCTGCCTCCGAGAGTGGATGTGGCCGTGGCTCGGCTAGCCAAGCACACTACTCTGCTGGTCCAAGGAGCAGCCTCCTTTAAGGATTCGCTGGATAAAAAATTAGAGGGATGGCTTAGGAGTATCTTTATGGGTGCCGGGGTTGTTATTTGCCCATTCTTGGCATCTGCATGGCTCTCTCGGGCCATAGAGAAGTGGGCTGACAAATTAGTGGCAGGCCTTTCCGGTGACTCATCCAGAGAGGAGTTGCTGGAACTGGCGGAACAGATCCGTACGGCAGCAGACTGTGTGAGGCTGCACAGGATGGAGCACAGATTTCCTCTTGAGTCTCCGCTACGGCAGTTGCGGCGCACAGGGCACTCTGGCTCCACGTCTGGGATGCGGATGCCGAATCTAAACACGCTTTAGAAGTTCTCCCTTTTGGCGGGGGCATCCTGTTCGGCTCCGAGCTTGATACTATCATATCCGAGGCGACTGGTGGAAAAAAGTTTCCTGCCTGTGGCGCTCCTCCTTTTCCGAGACCTGTGGGTGGCTTTGGGAGCGGATGCCTGGGTAAGGGGCATCTTCTCACGAGGTTATGTTATCGACATAAGGCTTTCTTCGCCACGGCATTGTCCAAGGAGGCGGACAAGAGACTGGCCTTAAACCAGGCTATCGGTTCCCTCAGTTCCGAGGGAGTTATAGCTTGAGTTCCACAGTCTCAACTAGAACAGGGTTTTTACTGTAACCTGTTCCTGGTTCAAAAGCCCAACGGCACTTATTGGTTGGTTTTAAACTTGCTAGCTTTGAATGCCAGCCTATGGGTGGATCGGTTCCGCATGGAATCGCTCTGATCAGTGATCCAGGGTATGTCGGCAAACAAGTTTTGGTGTCTCTCGACATCAAAGACTCGTATCTCCACATACCGATTTAGGCAGGGCATCATTCCCTACTCAGGTTCACAGCTGGGAGAGCCCATTACCAGTTCCAGGCCCTGCCTTTCGGGCTCGCTACAGCTCCATGGTTCTTCACAAAGATCATGGCAGCGGTGTCAAGTCTGCTGCATTCCGAGGGGATAACGATTGTACTCTACTTAGATGATTTGCTAGTAAAGGCAGATTCAGCTGCCCAACTTCAGCTCCACCTGGATCACACGGTTCAGGTGTTACACTATCACGAGTGGATACTGAATGTCGAGAAGTCACCTCACACCATGCCAACGTCTGATGTTTCTTGGGGTGATCTTCGATACGGCACTGCAAAGAGTTTTCTTGCGCAGGGTTCTTCAGGACTTAGTCAGGGAGGTGCTGTCTGCCCCTCGTCCATGGGTCTGGCTGGGCATAAAGTTACTGGGTACGATGGTCTCTACCCTCGAGATGAACAAGTATGGCCGTTTCCATTCGAGGATTCTCCAGTGGGAAATTCTCCGGAATTGGACGTGCCACTCGGACGACCTCTCTTGGTTCTGTCAGACAGCAGTCGTCAGTCACTTCGCTGGTGGCTGATTACCGATCACCTTCTCCAGGGTCGGTCCCTGGTTACTCCCGACTGGATCATTGTCACCACAGACGTAAGTCTCAGCGGTTGGGGAGTGGTGACAGAGAACCTCTGTCTTCAGGGGACCTGGACATCATCTGAGATAGGTCTTGCAATAAATGTGCTGGAGCGCCGGGCCATTTATCTGGCCCTGTGCGGGGCCCAGGCCCTCCTTGCTGGCCGGCCAGTGAGGATCCAATCAGACAATGCCACAGCAGTGGCATATGTAAACCACCAGGGTGGAACCAAAATCGTGCTTGCCATGGCAAGTCTCATTCTCACTTGGGGTGGAGATGTTTGCCCCAGCAATCTCAGTGGTGGTTATACCGGGTGTAGAGAATTGGGAGGCAGAGTACCTCAGCAGGACCACTTTCCTACCAGGGGAGTGGTCTCACCTGGAGATTTTCCAGCAGTTGGTCCAGAGGTGGGGGCTGCTGGAGGTGGACCTGATGGCATCTCGTCACAGTTGCAAGGTCCCTCGATTTTGTGTGAGGTCCAGAGATCCTTTGGCATTCGCAGTAGATGCCATGACAGTTCCTTGGAACTTCCGTCTGGCCTACATTATTCATCCAATTCCCATGTTACCAAGAGTGCTCCGTCGAGTCAGGGAGCAGCAGGTGTCGGTCTAGTGGCTCCAAACTGGCCGCGCTGGTCTTGGTTCGCCACGGTTCTCAAATTAGCCGCAGGTCCAGGTTGGCATCTTCCGCTGCAACCAGATGTTTTTATTCTGCAGGGGCCATTCTGTCACGAGGACCTGCCTCAGCTGGCTTTAACGGCCTGGTTGTTGAGACTGAGCTCTTAAAGGCTAAGGGGTTTTCCCCTTCAGTCATCGGGACCATGCTCCGGGTGCGGAAGCAGGTTTCTGCACAGAATTACCACAGGGTTTGGAAAACTTATATTATGTGGTGTGAGCGGCGTAGAGTGCATAATGCCCAGTTCCACCTTCCAAGACTGCTAGCTTTTCTTCAGGGTAGTTTGGAAGCCGGCTTACGGCTTCAATACTTGAAGGTACAGATTTCGGCTTTGTTCATTTATTTTCAGCAACGTCTGGCTCTCCTTCCAGAGGTGCGGACTTTTTTACAGGGAATTTTGCGAGTGCAGCCTCCGTTTCAGCCGCTAGTAGCACCATGGGATTTGGCCCTGGTTCTGTCTGCTCTTAAGCGGGCTCCGTATTGAGCCATTGGAATCCGTGGACCTTCGGTTTGTCATGTGGAAAGTGTGTTTTCTTATGGCCATTGCCTGAGCTTGGCGGGTTTCTGAGTTGGGGGGCTTTGTCTTGCAAACCAACTTTTCTTGTTTTCCATGATGAGAGGGCGGTCCTCAGAACGGTTCCTTCTTTTCATCCAAAGCTGGTTTCTTCTTTTCACTTAAACCAGGAAATAGTTTTTCCTGTATTCTCACCTTCACAGTCTTCAAGGGACTAGGACGATATGTCACTGTTAGATGTCATCCGGGCCCTGCGGATTTTCTTGGAGAGAACTTCGGATTTACGTCGCATGGACCCTCTATTGGTCCTCTATGATGCCCACAAACGTGGCTGGCCAGCCTCGAAGTAGACCATTGCAAGGTGGCTCCCCTCAGTGATCTCAAAAGCTTATTCGGATGCGGGGCGCCCAGCACTAGCCAAGGTGTCTGCTAATTCCACTCTGGCTGTGGCGGCCTCCTGGGCGGCGCATCACGGGGCCTCAGCTGAACAAGTGTGTCGCGCAGCTACCTGGTCCTCTGTCCACACGTTTGCGCGGTTCTAGAGGTTTCATACTTTTGCCTCCAGTGACGCCCATTGTAGATGTACAGTTCTCCGGTCAGACAACCTGAGCGTTCCCTCCCCTGGCAGCGACTTTTGAACGTCCCATTGTCCAGTAGAAAGAGAAGAGAGAATTTTTGGTACTTACCGTTGAATCCTTTTCTCTGAGTCAGGCTGGGGGACACTGCGTTCCCTCCCTCACACTGTCGTTTTGAGTATGAGTTATGATTTCGGTCCTAAATTGAACGTTGGTTTCGTTATTTTTCGGTATGACAGTGTCACTGAATATTGCTTCTTCTTACCAGCCACTTTTGAAGTTGTACTGAAGTCAGGGGTTGCAGAGGGGGAGGGGGGAGAGGGTTATAGATTTCAGTCATTCGTGCCAACTCCACTCCTTTCCACCTACAACCCCATGGTCCAGTGTCCCCCCAGTCTGACTCTGAGAAAAGGATTCAACAGTAAGTACCAAAAATCCTCTTTGGCTCCAAGTTAGCCCCGCCCCCAACAGTTTAAATAGTGGAGAAAGGCGATGCAGTGTAATTCCTTGCTGCTGTGTGACTGCTGTTGATCTCAAGGGGACACTGATAAGCAGGGTTGGGATTTGTTATGTTTGTATTAAACCTAGCATGTGTAATATAATATAACTACTGATATTGCAGGATGTTATAAAGCAGCATAATACTGCACTATTTACTGGTTGGGAACTTAAGCAGTTATGTTTTTTTTTATATTAAGTTACATTCTGCACTTTTACCTTTTTTTGAGGTTTCAGAAAATATTGTTTTCTCTTTCTGCTTTTGTATCTTAGTGGTATTGGGCATTATATTGGGGAAACCAGAGAAAATTCCAAAAGGTAAGCTAGAATCGGCTACATATTTTACTTGCGCTAAATTACCTAAGGGTTGTATAGAGCCAGACTCTCTATGGGCAGTATGCTCCAAGGTGTCAGTGGCCTCTCAGCCTGGATGTCCTATGGAATGGACAGGATTGTCTGATTGGGCCAGGTTCATGGCAGATGACATTGCCGAGTTAAGTCATTCTCCAGGATAGTGTAATACAAGGTGCTCAGTTGCAACCGGTTTCTGAC